>PVJH01000913.1:176201-249241 GCA_004026705.1 Nesogale talazaci
TCTTGAGGAGGGCCAAGGCCGGCGGGTGGGAGGCAGCTCTCAGCATCTCCCAGAGCCGTTATTACAGTTCACAGTAAGGAAGAACCCGCCTGGCAAACTGTGCTTTTAGGTGGTGGTGTTGGTGGAAGCCCTGGTTTCCTAGGGAGACCTTCGCGTTTCACATTTTGTCCTTTCGTGTGTCCCCGTGCCTGCCCCTCTTCCTCCTCCCCCACCCTGCCCACCCCGCAAACATGTTTCCGTGCTGATTTTGCACACAATGCTCATGGGGCGGCTTTTCATATCGCCCACGGGCTTCGCCGAGGTGTGTCACCTTGGAAGAAGTGCATCCACACCGAAGTTTGCCGTGCCAACCTCTAATTTCTCATCTGTCCCCCTGTAAGTGGAACTGTAGGCTTTAATTGGTGGAATCATTAAAGGATGTAATTAGAGGCCGGTGGAAGTGGGCTGGGAGAGGGGGGAGGGATGAGGTCCCACAATGGCATCTATAATCAAGGGCATCACTGAAAAGGCAGTGACAGGAACTCTTCTCCTCTTGGCTTCCTGCCTTCCTGCTTGCCTGCCGACGATAAGAGCTGCCGGAGCACTCTGCAACCACTAATAAATCATTCGCTGGGACCTATAACCCTACTGGTAGAAAAATAGTCCTTTCGAAGCCTCTCGGCTGTTATTAATGTGCTCTTGCTGGGCCCTCTGGTCCACGGAGGACCTTGAAGACCTCCCCAATTGAAAAGTAGAACTCTGAGCCGGGGCTGCCTCCAAAGGGGGCTCAGAATCCTGACCCTGCCATCTTTCTAGCAGGCTCCATCGTGGGCAGGCCCACAGGGTGAGCGGTGACTCCACAGGCAGTGGTTAAAAAAACACTTTAGAAAGCTCAGGCAACCTAAAAGGAGCCAGTCGGAAGGATCTCAGAATAAGGGTCCTGGAGAATGAGGAGCAGAAAGGTTTGGGAGGCTCCACAGTGGAGAATAACCCAGGAGGCACGAACAAGAATCGCACTTTGGGTAGCACAAATGATTTGCACTCAACTATTCAGCTGGAAGGCTATGAACCCACACATCAGGATCACAGAAGAAAGGCCTGGCTATCAGCTTCTATTAAGTTGACAGCCCAAGACAACCCTCCTGGGCACCCTTCTAATCAGTAGTGCCTGCCTTTGTTGTAAGGGACCCTCAACTCAGTCCAAACCCCTGGCAACTCAATGTACAACAGAATGAAACACTGCCAGGTGCTGAGCCATGTTCAATAGTTATATTGGAGCCCATGGTTGCATTCACCGTGTCAAACCATCTCCTTGAGGGCCTTCCCCTTTTTCACTGCCCCTCGACTTGACCAAGAGCTAAGCACACATCCAAAATTCTCTCTCATTTCTGCTTCCTTTGATCTCCGGAGAAAGTCAGGAGGACAGGAAAGAAATTTTCTCCAGGCTGTAGGCTCCAGTCCCAGCTGAGAAGGTTTTGGGCTGTTACTGCTGATGTTCAATCATCAACAAAAGCTCCTCCTTATTTGAACTCAGAATCCACACACACCAATTCAATGTGTGTGAATAATGGGTCCAAGATTTCTGCCTTCTTTAAACTTCTTGACTAAGAAAAATGAAAGTGTGGGAAGATCCAATCACAGCACAATTGAGTCTGGTATGTCTGGGTGGGTTGTGGAGAGATGTTCCTTGAGCTCTTCCAATGGCATAGCCATTGCATGGGAAATGGCAGGTGCCATTTGCAGTCTGCAAAGGACACAAGGAAGAGCTGATCTGAGCACATGCCAGCATTGAATGTGTCACAAGGTTTAAGGATCATTTTGACCCAAAGTTTTATTTTGAAAGTACAAGATTCTTGAAGCTTCCTCACCCGCCTCCCATTACCATGATTCCAGTGCTGCTTTGCAATGCAGACTAGACCAGAGCGTGGACACAGGAATAGAAAGGAGTGGGAGCTCATGCCACACAGAATCCAGAAACAGGAGTGGGAATGGTCATACCAGAAGGATAGGGGAAAGTGGGGGAGAGGAAGGGAGAAAGGAGCGACTGATTGCAATTTTTGAAGCATAACCATATACCCCCTCTACTGGGGGAGAACAACAGAAAAAATGGGGGAAGAAAGGGTGCAGTCAGTGTGAGAGATGAAAATAATAACAATATACAATCTATCAGGCGGCTATGAGGTAGGGGAGGGAATAAAAAAAGAGCTGATACCAAGGGCTCAATAGAAAATAAACATCTAGAAAAGAATGAGGGCAACGTATGTACAAGCATGCCTGATTCAATTAATGTATGGATTGTGATATGCATTGTAAAAGCCCCCCAAGTAAAGAAAAGGAAATATAAACGTAATGTTTGCAATACTTTTCTATTTTTTGGACCCCTTTTAAATGATAAATCATCCGAGTTCACCATGAAGAAGATGAAGGAATTATTCAGCTAGAGGGAAACTTAGATAACTCATAGTTTGCATTCCAATTTGCCCATTTAACAGATGAGAGATAGCATCAATACTAAAAGAGATATAGCATCTATTTTTCCTACTACATACAAATATCAAATCTAATAGCTTGAAATTATATCGATGACTAAGAGAAGGAAAAGTAAAATCTTATCACTACTCTATTATCTATGGGAAATAATTGTCATTGTAAACAAATATATGTAGCATGCCTATTTATATCAACATAGCTAAATATATATAATGGGAATAATAGAAAATAGAATATTGGAGGGGGAGTATCAGAAAGGCCATCCTCCTGGTATCTATCAAATCCCAGTGGCCCTGGATTATGTAGCTGGGATACCTTTAGTTTCAAGGCAAGATCACAACAATTTAGGATTAAGGTTAAGAAGAAAATAAAAGGTCTAAAGCCAAATGGATACAAGCAGTCCTCTTTTTGAGAATTTCCAAGATGAGAAAAAATATTCCATTTTTTATCATCTCCCTTGCAGAAAGAAAACGAAGGAGAGGTAGATGGACCATTGAAAGACTATTTGAAGCAGAAATTTCAAAGTATATAAAAAAATAAAAACCAGAGAGAAGAGTGTTCAACATATTCTCCTGGGAGCTACCACTTGAAAAGTGTCTTAGACTACTTGATTAATTTTTTCAGCTCTATTATGGAAGACTTGGCAATAAGAATAAACAAACTGTTCAATATCTTTGTCATTCAATTGCAGTACTTAAATTTAGTTGCACAGTGTCAGATTCCAATGCGGAAACCATTCTAATAGAAAATCGAATATGATCAACCACTCATTACACCGGGGAGGTAAATGCTAGAGCGTGGACTAAACTATCAAAAGCACAAAGTGTAACTCCCCTTCCTTCCTGACTTTTATACACTTGTTGCATAACAGCAAACAAGCCAGTCAATTTCTGTAAAATGGACACACATGTGACTCTAGGTCTTTCCTATGATAGAGGAGGAAGAGAAGCATGAGGATATAGCTTTGCAAGAAAACATTCTTTCTACCAGCCTGCTACAAGGATGTCAGAGGTGCCTTGGGAGCAGTTTTCCAAAGGCATGAGCCTTTGGAAGAGTTTACCTATGCCCTTAGGAGATGGTAGTTCTGAGCAAATGATAAGATATGTTGTTGGTAGGTGTCATCAAGTCAATTCCACCTCATTGTAACACTACATTCAACAGACGCCAACACTGTCCAGCACTGCGCCGTTGTTTGGGCCCATTGTACAACCACTGTGCCAGGCCGTCTTACCAAGAGTCTTCCTCTTTTCCGCTACTTTTCTACTTCGCCAAACTAAGAACTAGTCTCTCCTGTCAACAAGTCCTGAATCCTGTGAGATGAAGCCTCATAATCCCTGCTTCTTAAGGAGCATTCTGTCAGCACTTCTTCCAAGATATCACCATTATTCATTAGTGCGGGGATGCAAAGCAGCTTTGTAAGGCTTTATCCCACTAACTGCCACTAATAGACTGCCGGTCTCTGTGCTTTCGGAATGCTAGCCTGCAAAATGGAGGAAAGACGACTACTCCAGGAGTTCCGTGAAACACTAGGGTTAGGGCATTTACAACAGTGCTGGTACCCAATAAATAGTCAACATATGTGAGCTAAGAGAACTATTGCTTGTTTTTCAAAATTTGCGTATAATGATCAGAAATTAGCAACCATAGATACAAGACAAGGTTTATGCTCTGTGTAGCAAATTGCCCTTGCTCCATGTATGTCATCATAGCTGCTAAGTAAGCTTGCCTCCTATGATGGACCCTGATACTAAACCAGGCAGTCCCCTCCACTGGCCAGGGGCCAGAGGAGAAAATACACTGTGTCTTGTGGTCACACTCTGAAGCCACTCCAAAACCCAAACGCCCTGCCCTCAATTCGGCGCTGATTCAAAGCCACAGCTTGCACACACATTGGATGACCCATTGGAATGGGGTTTGGAATCTGACTCACAGTAACTCAGTAGGACAGAATGGAACTGTCCCATTCCATTGTCCACGTTTGCTATTCCCAGAAACAGACTGTCACATCTTTCTCCCACAGAGCAGTTGATTGGCCCCAACTGCCAACCTGTTGGTTAGCAGATGAGCCATTAACCACTGTGTCACCAGAATGCCTTACAACTTCTCTAGTTTGTATAGCAGAGTTATAGCTTTACTAGAACTCACTAGTAAGTTCTGTCACTTCTTACCAGTGGTATTCGTGTGCAGAGGGATGGGGGAGAACAATTGACTAGACATATCTAGACGCTGGAAATGAGTTTTCACCTCACACTTGAATCTGATCCCAGTGAGAAGTATCAACCAGTCACCCAATGGTGTTCCATTAACAGGAAAAGCAGCAGCCTGTGGTCCCTGAGATGTTATGATGACTGGCTTCCCCCACAATTCCCACAAGACTGGAATGAGAAACCCCAAGTCCAAAGGCCAGACCAGCCTGTGTCGCTGCACTTGTTTCCTTCAGTTAGATTTCAGACATAGCAATACTTAAATGTAAGAGCCTTGGTTTTCCAGCTAAGGATATTCAGGAAGATTCAGTTCCCTAAATACCGGCTTGTCTCACTCTATTAGGAAGAAATATGCAGATAGAGGTTTGCCTGTGTATGTGTTTGTATGAAGGAGCTCTTGGGGCACAATGGTTAAAAATGCTCAGCTGCTAACTACAAGTAGGCAGTTCCAACTCACCCCGGGTTCTGCATGGGAGAAGGGCATGACAATCTTCTGCCATGAAGATTGCAGCCTATCCATCATCTCTCTCCACAGAAGCAGTCATTTAGATTCTTATATATTCTATCAGGTGAAGTCCATGTATATAATCATCCCTTATGTTGTTGAAAATGATATTTGCAATAAAAGAGGGTAAAAAATACCAACCAACCAATAAAATTGTGGTGAAAATACTATACTCAGCAAAATTGTCCCTCAAATACAATGGTGGAAGTAGGGCATTTTCAGATAAATAGACATTAAACCCATTTGTCAAAACCAGGCCAACTTTATAAGAAATACTAAGTGGAATTCTTTGGCAGAAAACCAACAATGGCTGGCAACAACCTGAAACTCATCTACATAACAACATCACTCTGAAGTCAACACAGATAGAGAAGTGACCAAAATAAGACAAATTTTACAGATGGAAAATAGGGATCCAGAGATGTCAATTTGTATTGAGGATGACTACAAAGGAAAAAGAGGGAATAATGTCATTGTAGACCTTCCAATTGGAGAGAGAGAGTCAAGTAGATTTAACTTGGCTGAAGGGGAAGACAACATGTAATAAAAGGGAAGTTGAGAAAAGATGGTGGAGGTAGAGGAAAGTACTGGAAGGACGCTAGAGTTACAAGCAACAGAGGTAAGCACAGGCATCTACACATCCCTGCAGTGATGGTGACCTATAAGGAGAGGGGAACTCTGGTGGTGTAATGCAAGGTCGGCAGTTTAAAACCACAAGCCAATCCTTGGGAGATCAATGGGACTTTCTACTCCTGTAAAGAGTTACAGTCCCAGAAGCCCACAAGGGCAGTTCTACCTGTTCCACACTTGATGGCAGTGAATTTGGTATTGGGGTTTTATGAATAGATGTGTCTATAACCACACTGCCTGATTCAGTGTGAGAGGAAGAGTAGACTATACAACATACCCACAATAAGCATAAGCTGGACAAAGACATTTCCTGCAAATGTATCCTTGAATGTGGTGCCACACAAAGAGAGCAAAGTTTTGAAAACTTCTTAGACAGAACCAAATATCTCGAGGGAGGACGTTGACAGGCCTGGAGGCTCAAGATCTAATCTCCAGGATACCGAGATCAATTGGCAGAACCTAGCCTACAACGATAATGTTCTAAACCCTATTTTGTTGAGGAGCAACTGGGGCCCTAAGCATTCTGGAGCATCCATCCAAGGTGCAATTAGTGGTCTCTCCTTCTCTAGAGAAAAGAAAAGTGATGACAGTCAGGGACTGATTTAAACAATTAAACCAATGGATTAATGGGCCACACAAACAGATGTCTTTATGACCCTGAAACCTAAAGAACTAGGTGGTATTCAGCTACCACTATTCACTGCTTTGAAAGGGGTTACATTTGAAGGTCCTAAGTAGAGTGTGGGCGGGGAGAATATGGAATCAAATTCAAAATCATCAAACAGTCCAGACTTACTGGCAAGATGGAGATTGATGGGATCGCTACAACTAGGGTCTTTATTTACCCTTCATCTCTGGAACTGAAGTCACCTCTAAAGATACATATTCAGCCAAACAATCAATGCACAGGTTTACAAGGGGAACACTGGTGACAGACTCACACCTTAGAATAACCAAGCATTGGAGACCAAATTCAGGTTGAGATCAATCAGAATCCACCCAAGAACAAAGTTCAAAAGGGTTTAGCACCAAGGGAGATGAGTGGCTTTGTAATGAAAGGATTGCAATGAATGAGATGAAACAACGTGTAAGAATTGCTGCCTGTGAAAATGATGATTTGCTCTGTAAATCATCATCCATGATACAATGAAAAGTTTGTTGTTTTTTTTAGGTCAAATATGTGTACAAATTCAGCCTGGAGAAACCCAACAGGGCAGCTCTCCTCTACCACGTGCAATTTTTATGAGTAGAAATGTACTCTAAATCATACAACAAGCAGTGTGAATTTAAATACATGGCTTCCCATAAATGCCAGTGTATATAATGAACAGTATTCTAGAATCACTGTTTTGAACTGTTAGGGAAACATTAATATACCATCAGTAGCCTGTATGAGATAGAGTCACTGAGTCAGAATTGTCTCAAAGGCAGTGGTGTTTGGTATGATAGGTTGTGTGGTGGATACTGTTTTTGACCCAAATAACACAGAAACCCAATGTTTGTTTGCCAATTTCACCCATGTCCCACGATCCCGCAGTCACTGCCAACACACATGCACACATACAACACACAGCCGGACACAAGATTTTCCTAAGTGTGCTATGCTAATGCTTTTACAACACCATGTAACAATAATGTAGTTAAGAAAATGCCTCTCATGGGGAGGTCATGGTTTGCAAAACTACTGTAGAATGGACATAGTATTGGCTGAAACTTATAAAATATTGTGATATGGTAATAACAATTCAGTTTCCTTAAGAAATCATTTGAGAGGGCTTCATAAAGGGGCCTGGGGAAATCCGATTAGATTTTCATCCCACTTTTCCACGTCCTTGTTGAAGCCCCCTCTTATGTTCATCATGAAATCATAGTGGATTAAGATGTCCTTCTGGTTATACCTAAAATGAATGCGAGGAAGCATGCAGTATCTTCAGAAGTGTTCTCTTCACTCTTTTCGAGACATTCAGGGTGATGCACAAGTAAATCACTTTTCTTTAGACATTACCAGAAAACAGACAGCGGCTTAACCACAGAGAGTTTGAGTCATCAACAGAGCCTCTCCTCATCCGCAGCCATCCACACTGTGGCACATGCGTTCAACCTGGAGCGGTACCACCTGAGTCAGTCCCCGGATGCAGAGGGCCTTCCAGCCGTACTATCCAAACTGGGCAGCGCTCCCAATGAGAGCTACCTTAACCCCATCCGGACCTTCAACGCAGTGAGTCCTCCACCCCCACGGACGACGACATTCCCCCATTCAGAAAACCCTTCCCCCTTCCCTTTCAGACCCCCCTCATGGGGAGCATCAGGAGATCGGGTGGCATAGCGGGTAAAGCGCTGTCCTGCTAGGATCGAGGTCAGCAGCTCCAAACCAGGAAAGATAAGGCTTTCTACTTCTGTAAAGAAGCACACATTCAGAAACCCCCAGGGGCAGTTCTACACTGCCCGACAGGGTCATATGAGCCATTATCAACTCGGCAGTCAGTGTACTTTGGAGTTTTTTGTCAGGAAAATGGTTTTTCAAAGACTTTTCCTAAAGAAGTGTGAGCAAAGTTTCTGTCCGATGTTAGCATCCACTCCAACGCAGAAGGATCTGGAGTGGGGGCATGGTGGACGAGGTGGCTGCTTCTACTATTGTGAATGACGCTAAGAGGGAATAAGCAAAGAGTAAAACGTGAGGCTGTTAGTTAGCTTCTGGAAAAACTAAATAAGTATAGTTAAACAGGAAATGCAGCCGACGTGCTAAAGTCCTAATATTTTAAAATGTTAAAAGCCACTTGTGGTCAGATCTTCCTTTTTTGCTAGTGCTGGACTCAGCAAGAAGGGGAAGTGCTATCCAAATCCCGGGATTATAAATTGTATGTCTTCCTCTTCAATTTGCAAATTGTTCTTTTGGATCTCTTCTCCTATGTTTCATATTTGGCACACTTTTGAAGAGCTGGTTAGCCAAATCAGAGGATGGGGGAAATAGCTAATTTCATAAGGAGGCCTGCCTGGTCAGTGGCATTATGGATGCTAATTATATGGGTGCACCCAAGGGCAGCACATGTAGGGGACACTCTGAAAACCAAAGCTAGAGCCCCAGTGACCAACCTTTCAAGAAGGGTGTATCAGGGTAGGTCCACATGGTTTCTCCTCGGGGCTGTCTTGCAGGAAGTAAGCCTTGCCAGCTGAAGCAGGGAACTGGCTAAGACAACCACACAAGGGTCCGACCATCAGAGAGCAAGAAACCCGAGAACCAGAAAGGCGAGGCTCATGGAGTCATTTATCTCTCGCCACTCTTCCATTAATCCCACATGTGTTCATCAGCCAGGTTGGCGCAATAAACCTTAACTAGCTCATTTTTCAGTATCATGCATTGGATCCAGTAGTGCCGCCTCTCCTTGTTTGTCAACAGTGAGAAACACAGATTTGAGAGATATAATTTAAAACTACCAAGGCTCTGGGCACATGAACCTTTGGTGGGACCTCAATTCAACTGCAGCATTTACCCAGGATCTTTCTCAGTTAAATCTGTTTTCTACTAAGCCCCTAGAAAATCCATTTCTCTCCATACCCAACAATCAATCTCAATATTTTGAGGAGACTGCATGGAAAATTGACCTTAAAAAAAGGCTCAGACACTGCCATTGAATCGATGCTAAGTCATCGCGACCCTGTAGGACAGAGTGGAACTGCCCCTGTGGGTTTCAGAGACTGTCACTCTTTGGGAGTAGAAAACCCCATGTCACTTCTGAAACCCAACGGGCGATGTCAAACTGTGAGCTCATGTAACCCAAATGTAGCCTATTATGCCACAAGCAAGGTCAGCAATGTGAAACCACCTCTGTCAGAGAAACGCCAAACTTTCGACTTCCATAAAGAATCCTAATCTCAGAAATCCACAGGAGCGGTTCTACTCTGGGAGTGTTTGAGACTGTACCTCTCTCTGGGAGTAAATAGCCCAGTCTTTCTCCTCCAGAGCGGCTGGTGGTCTCGAACGACTGACTTGCAGTCAGTCCAATAGTAAGCAGGAGGCCACCAGTCGTAGGAAGTAATGTACAGCATTAGAAGTGAGTTTTGCCTCTCCATACAGCAATTTGACAAGATGATTAAGCTACTCCCAATATAGTTATTTCAAATTTTAAGAAGCGATAGACAGACTATGGAAAGCACTAATTAAATTGAAGAAGCTCTCTACTTTGGGGTATTCGCAGAAAGATGACTATGAATACCACAAAGTCTACATTATGGTCTGTTTCTAGAGAGATACAGTGGGCAGACTTCAGAGGATTCATTTCAACTCAAACCAGCGTCTAAAAGTCTTGCCAGGAAAGGGAAGTGGGGATTTGCTCTAACAAGCAAAAAAAAAAAAAATGATTTGAAATGAGCACATCATATGATGTAACTAGATTTCTTTTAAAAAAAAATACTTGGCAAAATAAAAATCGCTTAACTGTTTCAGACCAACCCTTTCCATCTTTGGTCGATTGTTTGCTCGACGACAGAAAATAAATAAATAATGGAGAAGTCCCTGTCCAAATTACACGGAGATCTCAACACAGACAAAATTAATGAGGTTAACCTGACAAAAGATGCAGTGTGAGTTTATTGAGCTCATGGTCTTCCAGAGGATGATAAGACAATGTGTGCATACAAATGACTTGGAAAGGATAAGGGCAGCTGACAATGAAAAGCAAACTGTTTTGTGGCTCATCTCCTGAAACGCTCTTGAGCATCCCTGACACAGGCCAGAAGACCTGCTTGGAGGCACTGTCCACCAGAACAGAAAAAGCTGTCTGTAGTCTCATTGCCACCGAGTCACATGGTTTCATGCAAGGTCTTTCAAGGGCGTGGTGGGCAAGAAATGGAAGCCCTAGCCCTTCCAAAGCAAGAGCAAGGATTGTCTGTCCACCAGAGGAACCCAGACTGTAGCTGCTGAACGAGGAATTCCCCAGGAAATGTTTTTATAAAAAAAGAAGAAGAAGAAGAAAAGTTCATTTAGGTTAAGACATACTGAAGTCTGTTCATCCATTGTTTTATGGTAAATATTGAAATCTTAAAATTCAGATTTTTATAAGGGGAGCAGTGACTCCAGTGAGGTCCACACATAGAGCAATCGACCATTGGAGGTTAAAGAGGGTAGCATTTGTCCTAGAGCAGAGTCCAAAAGGGAAGTAAGGATGAAAAAAGGAAAGCAAGAAATACTAGAGGAAGAAGGATCAGTGGTGTTACAGGAGGTGGGGCTCGCAGTCCATGAGAGGACACAATGTGTATCATCTTGGATTATTGAATGGAAAACTAACTCAATCTGCTCTATAGACTTTTACTCAATCCACAGTCATATGTTGTTGGATTTTCATTATTAATTAAAAGGGGGAGGGGAACCAATTCAGCTGTATTATACAGTTTTCCTCATCAAAGGCTTTCCATGAGTGAAAATGGCCATTAATGCAATGGACTTTTGTAGAAGATTAACACACTTCATGTGGACTCCTTGGCAGCACAACACCAACGTTTTATGCTCAATGATTAACCAAAAGGTTGGTGGTTTGAAACCACACGGAGACACTCCAAAATAAAGGCCTGCAGTGACACCCAATGGAGTGCAGCTGCAATCTACAACATGGAGTCACCGTGAGTTAGGGTCAACTTCACAACTGGTGCCCTCACTGCTGTTGTCTTTGTTTGGTTATCGTGGTTGAGACAGAGAACAAGAAGGGAGGAAAGAAGATCATTTCTTGAGTTGCCCTCAAACCCTTGTGAAGGATGATAGACTTCTGATAAAACATTGTAAATCACTCAGTGGTTGCAATTTCCAGTTCCGATCTTAAAATGGAAGCATGGAACTAAAATAATAATGGCATGGTGTTTTGTTTTGTTTTGTTTTGTTTTAGAGCCCTTCTACTGAGTTGCTAACTACAATAGCAGGTCTAACTGGCCTGGTGCTCTCTCTGGCTTTAATCTTAATCATAACTTCTTCAACTGAGTTCATCAGACAGGTCTCCTACGAGTTGTTCTGGTATACACACCATGTTTTCATCATCTTCTTCATCAGTCTGGCTATCCACGGGGCAGGGTAAGTCCATAATATGCAGTGTACAAGATTTCTATCTCTGTAACCTCAAAATAATCTTTGAAGTCCTTATTAGAGAGTCGCAAGGCATGCAGTGACTGAAGGACACTTATAATGGGTGAAAAACACTTCCACTGTGACAAACATTTTTTTATAGTAACACGAAAAGTCAGATATACAGGTGATGAAGCATTATGTTTATTTTTCCCTGATGTTGTGGGTGAGTCATGACATGTTTGTCACATTCAGGAATTCTAATGAAAGCTGGGTGACAACCTGTCTCTGCAATCCAATATGTGTGGGATTCGTCCAGCTATCTTTCACTGACACCCAGATTTCACTGGAGCATTCTCAGAACCACCAGCCAGGAAAACCAATGTGAGGTGGGCAGTCTAGCCTGAGGTCTGGATCACTTAGTCATGAAATGTTCATGGCAGAGGCCTTCTTGGTCTGTGGGTCTCAGTTTCTCCAGCTGGTTGACTTGCAGCAGGTGGCCTGTAGAAATTATCTGGGTTTGCTCAGACAGTCAGTCTATGAAATGGTGTTTCAGTAACTAATGCCATTGTTCCATTCATTAGGAACCTTGAGTGACACCTGAAGTTTGTCACTGAGTTTGTCATTGAGGCCACTTCTACCCATGGTGTCCTGTGTGTGACAAGCCTGTGCTTCATGGTGTTTGAATGGCTGATTCTTAAAAATAAGTCAGCAGCCCATAAATGTACTCAAATCTTCAACTTTTTAGTTAGCAGTTGAGAATACTGCTATGTACCACTGGGAGATGCCACCTCAAGTAAGAATCCTCAAATATAATATTCTTAACTATTTCTAGTGTATCAGAATGGCTCTGGATCAATGAACAAGGTCTGTCTGTGAATTAATCTGCCTGGTGTTGGTAATTTCATGTACTGGAACCTTTGCTTTCCACTTGACAACTTTCAAAGCACACTCATCTTTTGGCTCCATTTGACCCAAAGCACAGTTCTGTAGACTAGAGAAAAGCTGTGATCATAAGGAGGAGCCAGCTGTTCAGAGAGTTACATGACTCACTTAAGGCCCCCCGCCCCCGGTGAAGCACTGACAGAGGCAGACCAAAGAGGCCGGTCTTGAAACAACCAGACCCATATTCAGAACAATCCCTTGAAGAACAGACCTTCAACTGTTGTGAATTAAACGTTCCTGAACACCTGCAAGAAGGTGGCAGGAGAAATTGCAGATGTCTTGCTTGGATTGCCAGCAGTTCTTCAACAACAGCTGAGTCTCTACTCCCTACCTGATTTCCCCACCTTCCACCACCGCTGCAGCTGAGTGTCAGAACAGTGAGTCCTGATACAGAAGGAGGTCTGTGCATCTGAGGGGACAAAGGCAGAAGCACCTGAAAGTAGAGAAGTCATGACCATGCCTGTAGCTGCATATGACATGGACACAGTGGGTTCCTTGTAAAACCCTATCGATACTCCAGAACTGACATTTCAGCAAGCCAACTGCTTTCTCTAGTCTGCTCCCCTGCCTTCGATGCTTCATCATAGCTCTTACCTTCTAGAAGGGGGCTAGTCTTCTGCAGTCACTGCGTGCTCCTGAGTAAGAACTGCTCCACTCCCCATCGACTTACTGCATTGGAGAGGGAGGCATTGCCCTGTGCATTCATTTATTCTGCAAGCTTTACCAGTGTCGTACCAATCTTCTGTTACCTAGTCAGTAACAAATCTAGAAGCCCTCTTTGTAAAGCTGTCTCCTTTAGCATGTGGCCCCCAAACTCTTAGATCACAGAAGCAGGAGAGCATCTCAACAGATTATGTTTCATTCCAGAGGTGTGCTTTTTTATTATTATTCTGGTTTTGTTTTTAATCCAAATAACATTTTATAAGATGAAAATGTTGAATCATTTCAGTCAAGTTAAAAGGCTTGCATAGGAGTAAGGATCTCATTTAATCTTCTCAGCTTGAAGTCATCTACAGTTTACAGTCAAAGTCATTTCCAAATCCTATACAAAATGACAAGTGGAATGTAGGATTAGTGGGATGTGTTAAAGCTCCCTAATCTTCCTATTATGGGATGGAGCAGATGAAGACATACCGAGCTCTCTTAAATTGAAAACAAAAGACATTGCATTTGTTGGAGAGCTAGATGCTGCTTACAGATGAGATATAGAATATGACCTGAGAAGGAAGGGGTTAAAAACTTAATGATTCCTTTCCTCTGGGTTCCTATTTAGTATTCACCCTTCCTTTGTTAGGGCATCACTTGCTCATTGGAGATTTCCAGATAGTGGGGCTCATCTAACTCAGAAGGGTGTTATCAAGTTTGGATGACTTCCATAACATAGACTTGGAAAAAGCCCAAGCTGTCAATTCTCCAGGCGGTTTCCCAGGGCATCACAGCTCCTACCTCACATGCTCTGCAGTGCCAAGAGGGACATGCTACCCTCAGGATATCTGGGAGGAGTCTGAGATGCTAAACACTCCCAGATCATGAAGGCCATCTTTCTCAAAATCAATTCAAGTATTTTATTCAATTATACCTAGGAATTAAGCAACTCTGAAATGATACAATCTCAAAACCAAGTAAAACTCGCTGCTCTCCACTCAATTCTGACTCAGAGTAAACACATAGAACAAGCTAGAATCATTCCTGTGGGCATCCAAGACTGTAATTCTTTACAGAAATGGAAACCCCATCTGCCTTTTCCCCTTGGGGTGACTGGTGGTTTTTAATCACCCAAGGAGTAGCCCACGACCCAATCTCAGCAGACACAAACACATGCAGTGCCCTTCAAGACTAATAGGGCAACCCAGGGCCATGTTCCCAAGCATCTTGTCAGAGGTCAGTAGGCACTGTAGTGACAACAAATGATTTGCAAGAGTACGGAACTTTTAACCTAATGTTCCATCCATGAAGTCTGGCTCCCACGTTCTCTGTTAATTCTACCAATCTGGTCTTGAAGACACACTTCATTTTGATCTTCTGTGACCCTGGCCAAATTTAAAGTCTGCTGAGGGTCAACTGTTGTGGGGCAGGGGGCAGAAGTGTTATTGTTTGTGGCACTTTTCCTGAGAACTTATAAAGCCTCAAGGCTGGGGTGGGGGCAGGGGGGAGAGAAGGGGAAAAGTTAAATAAATCAGCAAAAGAATTCAAATAGTACAAAGTTAGCCAATTAGCCCAAATCAGCAATCAGGATTAGATGTCACCTAATTAAATTCTACAGTCTACAAAAGGATGTGTTCAAACAATTTCCCTTCATTATGAATTCTCTAATATAGACACTTTCAATTGAGCAGAGGATACCACCGAGGCCACTTCTCTTTTTTTACCACCTTCAAAGCTATCTGGGGCTGCTCAAATGCCTCTTTTTAAAAGATACTTAGGGAAATGAATGACAGCCCCATCCCAAGACCAAGTGTTGCTCAAGAGCCTGCTGCACCAATTTTTACATTTCTGTTTATCTTTTCCCCCCTCTTCTATCACCAAGCCGGATTATTCGAGGCCAAACTGCTGAGAGTCTGTTGCAGCACAATGCCACCTTCTGTAGAGACCACTTTGCTGAATGGCAGGGAACTGCGCCGTGTCCGATGCCTCAATTTTCTGGCAAGGAACCCTCGGTGAGAATGAGCTTGGGAGCTTTTAAGAACCACTGTCTCAAATGTGAAAAGGACGAGGACTTTTGTTTGCTTGGGGGCGGGGGGGGGGGGGTGTGCACGAGAAAGCAGCCCCTGTCACCACCAGACAGAGTCTACTCTTTATGAGGTGTGCTAATGGAAGAATCCAGTTATGGATCATTGGGAAAGAGGCCGACTATCAAAGATACTCTGTTCAGGTCCAATGTGGGTTCTTAGACCTGCATTTAAATGTGGATGTCAGATAAGGTGGGACATGACACTATGACAGCAGTCCTTTGGAAGAGTTGGAAGGCTGTTGGGCTCACCACCCTCTGCTATCTCATCTCGGCCCAGGGGCCCTCTGCATACCTGCCCTCTGCATCCTGAGAACCCGAACCAACTCTTCTCACACTGAAAGTAAAGCAATGGCTGTGCTAGTTCCCTGGGGCTGCTGTGACAGAGCTAACACAACGTGGCTTTGAAGCACAGATGTGCTTTTATTTATGTTGGTTTTTATTCTCATGGAAGTGGACGTCTGAATCCAAGGCCATTCCTGGGGAAACCTTCTTAACTCTTTGCACCTTCTTCAGCTCAGTGATCTTCCGATGGCAGGGCATTTCTCCTCTCTCATCGGCGTACTCAAAATGCTCTCTCGATATCCATCCCCCAAGAGAGCGGTTTGAGATGTGCCCTAACCTCACACTGCCTCAGGGACATAACAAAGAAGACCCCTTTTCAAATGGGATTAGAAACAAACCCCAAACTCCGTGCCATCTAGTCAGTTCTGACTAATAGAGACCAAAAAGGACAAGGAAGCCTCATTTTTCTTCTTCAGTGTGGCGAGTGAGTTTGAACTGTTAACCTTAGGGCTGGGAGTCCAACTCGTAATCCACTGTGCCACCAGGGCTCCCCCGATTTATAAAAAACAAACAAACAAAAACTAAACTCCTTGTCCTCCAGTTGATTCTGACTCATAGTGACCCAACAAGACAGAGAAGTGCCCCGTAGGGCGTCCAAATCAATATGGAAGTCAACCAATGGCTGACATTTTGGGTGGTAGCTGAGTGCTTAACCTCTGTGCCACCATACAACACTGTGGCGGGGAGACTCAGCTCCACCCGTCACAGCCATCAAACGAGAAGCCTGGCCATTATAGAAGAGCAAACCTTCTTTCCTTCTACAACTTGTTTTAATGAAAAATTCCAACCGGGCCCCATGTGTAAGTGAAAAGGCGGGTATGAACTGTGTCTATTTTCTGTTCTAATGACAGTCCCCAAATGGCAAGGATGGTGTGATGGGTAGGTTTGTTATGCCAACATGGCCACAGAATATTGGTGGGTCTGTTCTGACAGCACGGGCAATGAACACACGGGATGAATTGAAGGGCAGAGATAGGAAGGACTCAGCGAGTCCCGCCCTCTCTCTTGCTTCCGGAACTTCGGACCAGAGAGCTGCCTTGTTCGTCCTGTGCCTCGACCTCCAAGCAATAATACCTGTGGGACACCTCATCATGGACTGTGTTGCTGTGAGTTGAGGTGCCTTCAAGCCCTACTTCGCCACGCTCCTGGGATACACATCTCTTGAGCTGGGGACTGCTGGACTCTGTCATCTGGCTGACTGTTGGCGACCTGCTCTGCTGTTTGCTGCCTGTGACTGGATAGCCTGAATTGCTCTACAGAGGACTACTCAGCAGCCCTCAAGACTTGAAGCACTGCCAGTCTTCTAGCTGACTCAGGCAAGTGAGTTGCACCGAGCAATCTGTACTGCTTTATAGATAAACTGTTTTTTCTTATCTTATATACCTTTCTATATATATAAATATATAAAAAGAATTCCTAGTGTCCTGATTTTTATTTCTCTAAGAGAACCCTGCCTGACACAGATGGCATTGTGAGCTAAGAAGAGACTGAATTAATGAGATCAGATGGATGTCCACCAGGTCTCCAAAGTACCATGTTTCCTGGGTGTGTGGTCACCACCAGGTTTGATTGCCTGCAGGAAGAGAAATAGTCACCCCATTTGGTGGTCCCAGACATCTCAGTGCAGTGGGACAGTGGAGGGAAGCATGAAGGGAAAGAGCTGAAGGCTGCTGCTGAAAGCTAGAGAGAAGTAAATGCCCCAAAGGGTGTGAAAGACAATGGACTGGGCATCAGATTTAAAAGATGATGGAATTTTCCTGTGGACTTGTTACATCCCCCTTGTAAATGTTGGAGGAGGGTTATAAGAATGAAGTCATTAGCATAGGAAGAATATAGGTGATTAGCTTTTTTTAAAGAACTCTCAAATATATTAAACTAAGCACTGGGTGAATATTGCAAGGGAGAGTGTTTAAAATGGAGAGCCATGGGATAGATGTGCCCATTAGACTGTGGTTCCTTTAATGGCCAGTATAGATTGTCTCTATCTTAAACTCAACTATCAGTAGTCACTACCCAGCCTGCATTTTAATGAGGATCATGAATGCCTCTCTAAAATTTTCAGCTACGGCGTCTCCATAAAAAAATCAATACTCTCCCACACCTCATGCATACAGACCAGGGCCCGCTCCCAGCAGTGGACGCTGATAGTATCATTCAAAGGGGGGCTCTTACCCACCTCTCTTTTAACACATCCCTGCTACATCCGCTTGCACACCCAAACTCATGTTGTCACTCTTGCCCGTTCTTCTTAATGGACCCTGATTGGAAGCTTGTGTGAGCTGTGTAGGTAGCGCTTGGCTGAGCGGTACAATATTCTACTTGATGTCATATGGACACTGAATCAGAAAGACATCCAAGGACACGGAAGAGTTCCACATACTGCTACCCAAACTTTGTTCAGTATATCAGGTTTGGAAACGCCTATTTTCAGAAGGGGCTCAGACCAACTAGAAAGAACAGATTTTAAGCCCCAGTGTGTGTGTGTGTGTGTGTGTGTGTGTGTGTGTGTGTGTGTGTTTGTGTATGTGTGTGTGTGTCCACCTGTTTATTTATATAAACTTTCAAGTTGGGATGCATTGTTGGCCCCTAAACTGACACGTTGAGGGTTTGTTTATTTTCCCAAGCCCTTTGTTGGCACAGTCCTGTTGTTTTTGTAAGCTTCTAGATTTGACTGAGTTGGGAGGCATTTACAACCCTATCCTATGTAACATAAACATCAATCTGCTTCCTTATTTCTTTGCAAATCCAATTATTTCTAATTACATAAAGGCATCATTGACCAAGTAAGCATAAAAACGAGTGTGGGAGAGCCTAATCTCTTAAATAAGCTTGTAGAACGCAAGAAATGGGATGTTACAATGTTTAATGCAAGGAGATCGCTCTGTGGTTGACAACTGGCCAAAGCTAAAGGACTGTGGGCTTGTAATCCTCATCATATAACAGACAGACTGGGTTAAAATGGAAACTCGGTGGATCCCACTTTTATTTCCCTTTCCTCCCTCTCTGCAGGCTTGGAAATGGGTCTTGGGGCCGGTGGTCTTGTACACGTGTGAAAGAATCATTCGGTTCTGGCGATTTCAACAAGAAGTTTTCATTACCAAGGTATCGGCGTCGCTTTATGTCTGAATAAAAGCCTTGAGTGTAGATGAAATTTTTTTATTAGCCCAACTTTTTAATTTGCCGATTTTACTGCAGAGCTGTCTGTAATTTAGAGGCTCATCTTCTGTTCTAATAATTGCTTGTATCCCAAGCATCTTTTTAGTGTGACTAATTTTGCTGAAGACAGGGATCAGGGCTCCAGGCAGATAATCAGAATTCTGATGAAGGTTTGTGGTTGACATGCTGGCATTATCTGTATTTCTCTTGCCTCAGTTTCTCTCTAGGGGGAGGGGGTAGAGATGGGAAAGAGAGAGAATAGGCATATATTACCCATGCCATAGTAACTGGAGGTAAAATCACTTCCTTCATCACAGAAAGATGGCTATTCCCCAAATACACGAAGTATGTGCACACATTATCAAGCACAGGTACCAGGACTGCTGAGTCACACTAGGAAGAACGCTACCCTGAGGATCAGAGGGGTGAGGGATCCCGGGAGCTTCGACATCGTGGGGCAGGTGAACACCTGCTCAGTGCCAGCGAGTGAGTGGAAGGTTCCTTGGAAACATTCTCCAACCTCGTGATCGAGCCTCACAGCACTCCAATTCTTACCTCCTGCCAGAGAAAGCTGTGAAAGGAGGAGCCAAGAGTGTAGGTCTGGAAATCAGAACAAGTGCTGAATACTGGCCATCTGATGCTTTCAAGACCTCTGAAGAAATTTTTGGCTATTCCAACTTGTACCATTTTGCTAATATGATTGTGTCAGAAACCTCTCCTTACCTGTTTTTATGGAAAGCAAAGGTAAAGAAATTGCTCCATATTTGGTCTTCAAGGCACTTTTATGTTGCTGTTTTCAAGTTAAGCACCAAAGGATGTCAGGCGCAATCAAAAACTAACCTGTAGAACTTCTATAAAACCACCAGAGAGACAATCTAATAGCAGAATCAGAAAAAAAATACATATATCACCAGGGAGAGAGGAAACTTAGAACCAGTGATTAAAGGGGCTGTGAAGTTTTCTTATGAATGGGGGAAATACCATCACAGTATCCAGGTTTGACTTGATTTTTTTTCCCTTAGACCCCGTCCACAAAAACAGATCTGGAGTTGCCTGAAGATATTTTTTCAGAAAATAAGATGGAATCTAGGAAGGGGAATTGATTCTTTCTCTCTGATAAGCATGAAGTTATAAAGCCCTTTTAAAGAGCTGTAAGAGCTTTGGGACAAATCTTCTCTAGATTGAAGACTCAACCTTGTCAGGAGGCTAGGGGGTGAGTCTAAATGAGTCCTATCTTAACTTAAGCAAAATAAAAGAAACAAAATATTTTAGAAAAGAAGCATTCAGTAATAAATAAAAGATAGGGATAATTGAAAACAGTACCAAGCTGTACCTAGATTTTAACAACATGGTGATGATGTAATGATTGTTTTAGTAACTTACAATCTGAGTGGCTGAAGATGCAAGCTTTGGCTCCGTTAGATCTAGGGAGCAGAGCTTTGGGAAGACCGGCCATTGGGGAAGTAGGGAGGACCACTGTGTTAGGCTAGGTTGACTGGAAAAAAATCCAATGACACTCCTGTATGTATAAGATAGAGCTTTAAACAACACGGTTATTATATATCAAGAAAGCATCCCAACCGAGTTCAAATTCCAGTCCACAAGTCCAATACTAACCCATAATACCCTCTTCAGGCTCACACCACGTGTGCAATGATGCAGAATGCAGGAAGGTCCCAGACTGGTGGGTGCAGAGTTGTGGGTCCAAGGTCAGTGGAAGCAGAGCAGGCTTCTCTCGGGGTCAGCAGCAGAGAAGTGAATGGGGACAGAAAGGAAGGAGACCCTGCTCTCTCCTAGAATCCTCCTTATGAGAGGTCGCATCCCCAAGAAAGCAGCATCAGGCTGTGACCTGATGGGCAGGTCTGACCCCGCCCCTAGCCAGCAGTGCCTGGTTGACATAAGATTTCTGAGTAGCCCTCTACTCTTCAGCCCACGTTGCAGACCGCATTGGGAAGGAGGGCTGGAAACAAGACATTCCAAAAATGGCAGATGTCATGGGAAACTAGGAATAAATATGTCTGTCAATTGTCGTGGAGGTGAGATGCTGTCGTGCTAGCGCAGACTTGTACCAACCCTTGATACAACCAAAGAACCCTGCCCGGTCCCGCCACATCTCCACGGTCTGTTATGTACGATCCCGTTGACTGTTCCTTAGATCTCAGAAAAGGAAAAGGAGAGAAAGGAAATGAATTTAACTCTCGTGTTCATTCCCGCTCTCCTTTGCCACGATTCCTGTGTTCTAACCTCCCCTTCATGAGGTCTTGCCTCTCCCTTGACCTGCATTAATGCCTGTCTACCTGCTAGTTCATGAACTACCTTCCTCCCCGCCCTCTCTTTAAAACTCAAACTCCCTGCCACAGACTCTATTTTGACTCACAGCAACCCATTAGGACAGGGGAAACTTCCCTGGGGTTTTCTAAGACTGCAACTCCTGAGGGGGAGTAGAAAGCCTCTTCTTTCTCCCATGGAGTGACTGGTCGGTTCCATGTGTAGCCCCACATATCGCCTACTCCACCGCCTCCTTCCCCCTCCCTTGGTAATCTTCCATCCCTGGGTGTTTCCCTGTGTGAAGCTGGCTTCACCTTTTCCAACAGACGGCTCAGATGGGGGGATGTACTCATTCCACAAAGCTGAGAATGCAACCTTTAGAAGCTGGTTTCAAACTGTGGACGGGACAGAGGCCCTTTGGCACTCTCCTTACTTAGCCTGAAGAAACACTGATCCCGTCTTTCGCTCTAATCTAGGTGGTAAGCCATCCCTCTGGAGTCCTGGAGCTTCACATGAAAAAGCAAAATTTCAAAATGGCGCCAGGGCAGTATATCTTCTTGCAGTGCCCATCCATTTCTGCCATTGAGTGGCACCCCTTCACACTCACTTCCGCCCCAGAGGAGGACTTCTTCAGTGTGCACATCCGGGCAGCAGGAGACTGGACCAGGGCTTTATGTGAGGCATATGGAGCAGACGGACAAGCCCGTAAGGAACTCTGGACGCTGCCAAGGTAGGAGCCCATTGTGTTAGGATATAAATTCTATCAATCTGAGCAACCATAGCCGGGCCCTGACTCATAGCTACCCACCTGCTGGTTCCTTGCCATTCCATGATCCATCGTAGATGGAGCCATTGTGGTCACCAGATGATCCTTGCCTGATTTTTGGAAGTTGACTACCAGGTCTTTCTCCCTAGTGCATCTGAGAGTTAGCTTCACTAACACCTGTCCAGTATTCTAGCCACATGTTAGTCCCCACTGCCAGCTGGGTGAGTGCATTGATCAGGAATAGAAGCTGGGCCTCATAATAGGGCACTGTGAATTCTATCCTCACTGAGAGACTTTCCAAAAGTAGGATACATTAGCACAGCACTGACATGGAAAGAAGGCACTGTATAAAAAGGGAAGAGGTTGGTCTCAATTATTTTCTTTCTACTGTCACTTCCAACGGGCATACTCAAGTCAAAGTACCCACCAACCTATTCCTTGTGCATTTCTGTGGATGACAAGCCCCAAGTTTTCTCGAGATTTAATTGATAGCTTTTTAAATGTGTCAAGTAAATACCAAAATACTGCTAATTATAAAAGCAATTAGCAAAGAGACATTTTAATCCATGGACAATTTAATTTTTCCCCTTCTCAATTCCCTTTAACTGATTATTTATAAAATAATCAAAGTGAGCTGAGGAACTAGCCAGTCCCAGTTAATGACCTTTTATTTTTATTCTTCCATTTCCATACATCAATATGTAATACAGTCTTAGTAATGAAGATTCACTCGAAGAGAGTTCATTTGAATTATTAGGCAGTCTGGCATATAGAATATTTTTAAACAAACCCAATTGAACTTTCATGAACACATAGTAAAACCAACTGGGCCAACCTCGCCTGCCTTCCACAGACACCCCTTGGGGAATGGTTGTGAATAACTTAGAAACCTTTTAATTAGCATATCTTTGTTCATATGTAAATGTGTGCTTTTGGACTAGCTGAGGTTATTGAATACATTCTGCTGACTGAAATATTTTAAACACTCCCTTCTTAATTTATTTTTTTGTAATATTTTTGAACAAAAACTCTGTGCCAGAGAATGCATGAGATTGTAAGACAGTAATGAGTAAGGTAGCCATGACTGTCCTACTGTTTAGTGATAAGGGCAGCTAGAAATAAACTCATATACAAAGAGAAGAATGCTAAAATTACATCTATGATAAAGACAATGAAAGTACAAGATATGCTGCACATCACATCCAAAAGTGGTTTGACCTAATGTAAGATGTCCAGAAAGATGGCCTGGGGAAAAAATGACTGGAATAAAACTTAATGGAAGGGTAAATGTTAAGTAAGGAGAAGTCCAAGTATCTGATGTATGCCATTGAAGGGAGCATCATGTGCAAAGGCTCTGTGGCCAACAGGAGAGGGCACCATGTCGGATGAAATGAAAGAAAGCTACTGCCGGGACTCTGGTGATGAGAAGTGGACAAGAACCCAGCTGTTCATCCATACAGAAGCCCTGTAAGGAAAACTTCGCTTATTCCACAAAGACATTGTATCCCTAGAAAGAAAACTATGCTAAACAAAGGCAAAAACCCTCACCTAATTATCACAGATTTTGTGTGGCCTAATTTAAATTAATGAGTTTTAGAAATTCCATATGCCGGACAAATTATTTCAAAATTATATGTACTCCAGATGAATGGTTTCCATTAGACTCATATTATGTCAATACACTAAGGAGATGGCCCAGTGGCGTAGTGGGCTATGGACTGGGCTGCCGACCACAAGGTCAATGAATCAAACCTGCCAGAAGAAAGATGAGGCTGTCCACCCCTATCAACATGTACAATTTCGGAAACTGAAAAGTCATTTCTACTCTGTCCTATCGCGCGTCACTATGAGTCAGAAGCAACTTGATAGCAGAGAATGGTTTCGGGGGTGGGACTGAACAAATGAATATACTGGAGAAGCGTTTTAGAAAAAAGGATAGATAAGCCTTCTAAACCACTTTTTCCTCTGGTGGAAGCTAGAAGAACAGATCTTTCTCCCATTTTCAAGATTCTTGAGGAAACGCTGGGGGCGGGGGGGGGGGGGGTAGATGATTAGCTCACTGGAATGTTCACCAAAGTGTTCTAGATTTGAGTCCACCCAGAAGTACCTCAGAGGGGAAAGACCTGGTGGTCTACTTCTAGAAAACCAGCCAGGGGAAACTCAATGGAATACAATTCAACTTCGACTTCCACAGGTCACCAGGGTTGAGATCAACGCAACAGGAACTGTTTGTCTAGACAGGACACTCAGAGACAAAATTAGTGTCCAAGAGCTGAAGAAGCGCATGTCACATGGAGGCATAAACTCTAGCAGAGGGGTTAGGATTTTCCCTTCGATGAAGGAAGCTTGCCCTCATGCTAAGCTCAGGCTCTCCAAAAAGAACATTTTTGAGACAGTCAACTTCTTCACACACATGGGTAACACATAGAATATGCAAAGCAGGGCCTGAGGCTGGTTCTGTTCTTAGGAGCAGAGTGCTTTGATGTCACCAGGCTCAACGTTGTAATTTTAGGCTGGCAGTAGATGGGCCATTCGGAGCTTCCCTCACGGACGTGTTCCACTACCAAGTGAGCGTGTGCGTGGCCACAGGAATAGGAGTCACGCCCTTCGCTGCTCTTCTGAAATCTATGTGGTACCGATGTTGTGAGCCACAAACCAAGCTGAAGCTCAGCAAGGTATGGAAGAAGCATCCTCCAGGGGAGATGGATGAAAAGGTTCAATGTCCTTATAGCTATCATTTGTCGATTCTTGGGGAGGATTTCAATTAACTATGAGGGATAAACTCAAGGATCCTTAACTATACTTATGTTCTTAAAATTCTCTGTTCAGTATTACATTTATGAGAAGGGTTATGTCTAATCTTGTTTAAGATGACAAGACATAAATTTTATTGCTTCATTGCCATTACAGGACATGTAATTGTTCATCTTGGTAAAATACAGACAGGCGGCCCCTGGCTGTGTGACTGGGCTGCAGTTAGTGCTGTAAGTGGGCAGCACTGTTGGTTCTTTGTACTTAAAGAAAAAGGCTGCAACTGCACCACTCCATTTTGCCCTCTTGTGTCTTAACAAGAAGACAAAATGTTCCAATTTCTCTCTCCTGGCCATCTTGTGTTGGTTTGGCTCTGACCCCCCAGTTCTGAGTCTCCCTTCAATGATTTCTTCAATCTCTTCTGACTTGATGGCTCAATAATTTCCTTCCTTTCATAGACCTTGCTCCTTCTAGAAAGTCTTGGTATCATAATGACTATGCAATGGGCCGCAATCCAAACTGTGGGTGGTTGAAGACCAACAGGTGCTTCTTGGCAGAAAGATGGACCTTTCTACTCTCTTAAAGAGTTACAGTCTGAGAAACCCACCGGGGCAGTTTCACTCTATGCACTTGGTTTCTATGAGTCAACATCCGCCCAATTCTCATGTGCTTATTTGTCTGTTTGCTGTTTGTTTGGTTGGTCCTCTATAGAAATTCTATGCCACCCTGTGAGACTTTTGCAGGGAGCAGCAGAAGACAGGAATGGTGATACCCTTGAAGGGTTTATGGAGGAAACTTTAGAGTGAAACCACATTTTCGAAAATTTCATTGTGATCAGAGAGAACCTTCCCAGGCAACACCACTGGGCGCACTAACTCAGACCAAATTGCCTAATGCTCACTTGGTGGGAAAATGTGTTCTATGAAAGCTCTGCTCCACCCAGCTCAATCCCAGTGTTTTGGGGTACCACCCCTCATAGTCTCTAAAACCTAGTAAGAAATTCTACTTTTGAGGATTGCAATGAGTTGAAATTTACTTCATGTACTTGGGGGTGGGGCGGTTTTATTTCCTATAAAACAACCAGGTGCCATTGTGGTTCAGTGTTTAGGGTACTTGGCTGCTAACTGAAAGGTCAATGTTGTAAACCTTCAAGCTGCTCTACCAGGAAAGTTGTGGTTGTTGGCTTCCAAAAAGATTCCAACTTTGGAAACTCCATGAAGCAGTTCTGCACTGTCCAATGGAGTCATGATGTCAAAATTGACTAGACGACAGTTGGCACAGATTTGGGGAGGGGATATGCAACTTCTTTAGGTTGATAACAAAAGATCTATTTTCCTGATAAGAAACCTGAGACTTGAAAAGACTGACATGCATTCTCTGAAAACAGATGACTCGGCTGAGCCCGGTGGCGTAGTGGTTGTGCGCAGGACTGCGGCCCACTGGGATGGAGGTTCGATTCCAGCTCCACGGAGCAAAGGCTGGGCCTCCTACTCCCACCACCTGAGGGCAGTGATGCCAAAAAAAAAAAAAAAAGAAAGAAAACAGATGACTCATGAAAGGCAGAATCAGGATTCAAACTCAGAGCCATTTTGTCTGGGTACATGATGTAGACACATGCTAGAAGACATGCCTCCCACCACCTTTCTGCAACCCTGGTGCAACACCTGGGTCCCTGGCCCAGGCATCCCTCTCCAAATATGTCCCATGTCTCCATCCACACCTCAGCCTGGGGTTCTTCCTCTACACAATGGAGAAATAAGAGCCCGTATCCAATAGGGTGTTTCACTCCCAAATAAGATGAATACATAATGTGTAGCTATTCCTCTGCACATTATACAAAATGGTAACGGAATTCTATGGTAATTGTATTATCTGCCAAAAGGGAGCAATAGTTGCTGCTGCTGATGATGCTCCTGAAGCTCCTGAAGCACAGTCAATGTGCTTGGCTGATAACTGTGAGGTTGGAGGTTCAGGTTCACCGAGCCTTGTCAAAAGAAAGGTGTGGTAACTAATTCCAAAAAGTCAGCCTTGAATAGCCTGTGGAGCCCAATGCTCCACTCACCCTCAGTTGGAGAGTCGCCCTCTGTTGGAAAGGACTTGAAGGTAACTGGTGTGTTGTTGCATTTAGTTGCTGCTTGACCTCATAGCCTTTGAGCCCATTCTGACTCTGTGTGACCCCAAGGCACAGTGGGACTGTCCCTGAGGGTTTTCAGGGCTGTGATTTTGCCTGGAAGGAGACTACTGCAGCCTTCTCCTATGCTGCAGTTTGGGGATTCCCACAGCCACCTTTTCAGTTAACAGTGGAGTGCTTAACCCCTGAGCCACCACTAATAAAATAATAACTTCAACATATTGGAAGGGATTGGAAGCTGAGAATCCTTCCCCCCTGTGGAGGCTCGTAATCTCTCAGGACAATGGAAGCCAGCGGCATTGAGGCATAGCCAGCACTGACTAACTGTCAGGCAGGGAGGTAGGCATTTTATATACTATTGCTAAGATTATTGCTAGAACTATTATTTATTATTATATTATTAGTATTACTATTATTATTGAAAGTACCATGTACCACCAAAAGAACGCACAAATGTCTTGGGAAAAAAACACAGAGTTTTTCCTGAGAGGCAAGATGGCAAGACTTTGAGTGACATCCTAAGATCGTGCTGTGAGGAGAGGCCAGTCCCTAGAGAAGGACATCATGCTTGGTAATGGAGAGGGGCTGCGTAAAAGAGGAAGGACCTCAAGGATGGACACAGTGGTTGCAACCATGGGTACACACGTGGGCACAATTGTGAGGATGACACAGGACCATGCAGAGTTTGCTTCTGTTGTATCTTGGATCATTGTGAGTTAGACCCTTCTTGAAGATACCTACCCACAAAGAGAGCATTGTTGCTGTTAATATTGTTATTATAAACTATTTTAATTCTCACTTTACAGAGGACAAAATGGAAGCTGGATCACACACTACTAAAGAATGATACCCACTGCCTTTAATATGATCCTTACTCCTAGTACCCTATTTAGGGTTTCCAAGGCTGTATAGGAGCAGACAGCCTCACCTTACTCCCACAGAGCCACTAGAAGGCTTGAACTTCTGACCTTCCAGTTAGCAATCCCAGACTTGTCCTGTAGTGCCCTAGGAATTCTAAATAAAGAATGAGACAAACCCCAAACGAAGCCCACTGCCATCGAGTTGATCCGACTCTGGGAGAACCTATAGGATGGAGTAGAACTGCTCCTTTCAGTTTCAGAGTTTAAATCTGTTAACAGAGCAGACAGCCTTCATCATCAACCACCAAGGGGGATGTCGCTGGGTTTGAGTTTCTGACTTTGCAGGTAGCAGTCTGGCACTTAAGCGACAGTGCCACCAGGGCTGCTGATCATCTATAAAGAGGGACATTTCCTAAAAGAACAACAGCAAAAACACAATAGAAAAACTGTCTTCTTTGTCACCGTTCCATCATCCCTGGGGGAGCATGTGTGTGGAAATTCTGGGCTGTTTCCAGTGGGGCTCAGCAGTCAGGGGGTGATCTCAGCTCCAAATAACAGAGAATAGGAAAGTAAAGATACACAGCAACACACACACACACACACACACACAGTATGACTTCAAATGTCTACAAGTATAGGGTGTTACATAGGCAGTATATGGGCTGAAATGAATCTAAAAGGGGGAAGGACACAAAAAGCGGGGAGGGGCTTATGGGCGAAGGGATTAGAAACTGAGAATCTGCGCAGCCTTCCTGTGGAGGCTCCTAATCTCACAGGACAATGGAAGCCAGCAGCACTGGGGCATAGCCAGAGTGTCATTTCCACTGAGACAGGCTGGGGCGTGTCCCTGATTTCCACTTCAAAGCTCTTTCCAGAGAGAAGGGAAGGTGACATGCTTTTCAAAGTCAAGGCTGAAAATGCCTCTTCCTGTCCAATCCCTTCCTGTCTGCAAGCCAGAAAAAGACATTGAGGGGTGTCTCTGTTCTGAAGCAACTTGGTGTTTGCTGGAATTCAGCTTTCATTTCACTCAGGTAACTTACCTTCGTCAGGGGGACGCCCACTGCTTTTAAGACATCAAGACCCCTCCTTCCCCGAAACTCTCAGCATCTGTATTATTCCTCAAGGGCAGGCGAACAACAGCGGCTCCTTAATTAGAGATCCAGGCTGTAGTGTTCAGTGTTCTCTTCTGTAGCTGGGGCGGAAAAAACACAAACCAGCCTAGGGGGTGAGAGCTGGGGTTTTACACCTAAAGGCTTCATTGCAATCAGGTGGGATAGTGTATAAAAACACAGGTGGCTGTGGAGGCAGAATTCTTTTCTTTACCTACCAGCCTCTTTTGTCGCAAGTCTGCCAGAAAATATCAGCAATGTTGCCACCATCGCACACCATATTTTTCTCCCCCTCCTCTACCACACTCTCTTTGGAAGACCAAAGAAGGATGGATGCATTTGCATGAAGGGGCTAGCAAAGAGGATGGACAGTGCCGTGGACTGCCCAAAGACCAAACACGCCTGTCTCGGACGATGTGCATGCAGAATGCTCTGTAGAGGCAAAGAGAGGGAGACTTCGCCTCATGTCCTTTGGACAGGGTGTCAGGCGAGGGCAGTCCCTGGAGGACACGATGATGGGGAAGGGAGCCGGGCAGCAAGCAAAGAGGAAGGCCCTCGACAAAGCGAATGGACTCAGAGGCTGCAGAAGAAGCGTCGGGAGGATGCTGTGGGACCAGGCAGTGTTTTGATCGGGGGTTATACTGGTGGCTGCTATGGGTCAAAATCGACCTAAGAGCAACAACACGCTCTTCCAGGAAACATGTAAGTAAATGAAAACCAAACAGAGCTCACTAACATTGAATCCGTCCAATGGCACAAGGACCCCATCAATCAGAGTAGAGTTACCTCTGCGGGTTTCTGCACTGTACGTCTTTACGGGAACAGAAAGCCTCTACTTTCTTTGAACTGCTGCTCTTGACAGTTACCAGCCAAGCATGAAACACACCACTCACACCGCCAGGGACTCTGAAAGGAAAGTTCAGGAGAATAACCAAGTGGATCCTGCTTCTTCCTTGGGGTCTGGAAGGGCTACTGCTGTGGTTAACTGTGGGTGAGTTAGCCCCTGACACATACACTCAACCTGATGGCATCAGGCCCCTCATATTTTCAGAGACTGACTTCTGGAAGTAGATCTCCAGGCCTTTCTTCTTTGTCTGTCTTCGTCTGGGAGTTCCACTGAAATGCATTTAGCACCAGGACAACACAGACGCCCCCGCTGACCAAGGGCCGATGGACCATGACTGAGCGGGAGGTGTGCTGTCCAAGAATGGAAGCTGACTCTCCATCAGAAAAGTCTAGGACTTTCTATTTAAGTTGATACTTCACAGTTTCTTTCTTCCATCTGTCTACAGTGCAACAACAATGCTGGTGCTGAGAAGACCTTCCCAACAAGGCTAAAAAGCGTAAGTGAAAAAGGGTGGCCTGCTGTGAAGAAGATGGGAAAAGGCTGTAATATATTAAATATATTAACAGGAGATCTTTATCACAGCAGTGATCCCAACTTGACTCTATGGAATGCAGTTGGGAACTTGGTGTCCCTTTGGGATGAGGGAAGGGCATGTGGGTGGTTGAGAAGGCTATGGATGTCTGTGGAGGAAGCAGAGAACAGAGAAGAAGAAATGCCCAGAAGTGATAAAAGTCTTCCAACGCTTGCCTAATGCGTCTGATTAATCCTACATCACACTCAATTTGTGAAAAGAGCTCTTAGAAAAAACAAGGACCGTTTGCTTGTGCAGACTGTCAGAATGATGAATGAAATAGGTGTGTTTGAATGGGGAGGGAGGGGGGAGATTGCTGACATAAATATATTAGCGTATGCCTTTTACTTCTCCCTAATATCACAGCCGTGCAGACAGAACTGCGAGAACTGCCAACTGGAAGATTTGGTCCATTTTAACTGCATAAGTAATCTTCAGACTACAATAAAATGGATGATCGAAAAGCTGAGATAATCCCATTTCTTCATAAATTGTCCTCCTTCATCAGTTCAATAATATACAACTGTGATAATAGGTGTTGATGGTGGGGCCCAGGCAAAAATGGCCTTCGGGGTCTTCACCTAATATAATAAACAGATAATTCAAATAGAAAGACAGCATGGGCCAGTGGGAAACCAGGGAAAGTGGCCAAGGAAGACAAAAATCCATACTCAACTAAAAGAGATTAATAAAACAAAAGAAAGTCTGCTCTCTTTTCTAATGAATGAAAAATGCATTTAATTTAATCTGTTTAGCTTGAGAAATTATTTACTTTCATTTTCCCTCACCCTGGTACTACGGCCTCTCCTGGAATTGATCTTCTGCTCTGCCACGGTGAGGGCTGTAATAAGTGAGCTGACTCGCAGAAGGCCATGTCTGCTGCTCAGAAGACACTTGTGCTTCCTAAATTGCATTTTCAGAAAACAGCAACCCAAATCAGATGCTGTGTGTGCTTTCAGATGCAAGCAACCCATGTGGTTGGAGAAAACTGTTCTCCAGGTTTTTCTTGTCTGGAAGCTTGTCTTGGCAGAAGTACGGCTAGCACAGCCAGAAAACGCCTTAGAAGAGAGGATGGTGAGGCTTCGTCTCATGTACTTTGGACAGGTTATCAGGAGAGACTAGGACTTCGGGAAAGAGTCCATGCTGGACAAAAGTGAAGGCCAGTGAAAGAGATGAAGACTTTCCGTGAGATGGGATGGCACCATGGCTGCAACAAAGGACTCAACCCCAACAACAGTTAGGAAAGATGGACCGGGACCAGGCAGTATGAGTCAGAACCAACTTGATAGCATCAAACAATAAGAACGATCATCTTAGGTCTTTCTTCCAAAGCGTCCCTGAGCAAACTTGAATAACCAGGCTTGCCATCAGTCCCTTGGGGCTCAGGAGTCCATTTTCTTGTGTGAATAGTATATAGTAGCTAATGACCTATTTCCTCATTAAGACGTATGTCTTCCAAATGTGTGGCAAAGAAAGCTGATAGTGCCTGGCTATCAAAACATACGGCATCAGGGGTCTTAAAGGCTTGAAGGTAAACAACAAAGCCCACGGGGGTGAAACACACCAACCTGTAAGACCACGAGGTGTTGTAGGAATCAGGCATCGGACATCAAAGAACTAAAAAGTATATCATTATAAATGAGGAGGAGTGTGTACTGGAGATCTGTGTTAAACAAGGTTCTCTAGAGAAACAAAACAAGGACACTAATACATATTTATCTAGATAGAAAGATACCTAACATAAGAAATAAACAATTTATCTATAAAGCAGTATGTATGGCTCAGTATGGCTCAGTGCAACTCACTTGTGTGAGACAGCTAATACACTGACAGTCCTTTGAGTCCTGAGGGAGGCCAGGTAGTCCTCTGAAGAACGATTCAGGCTCACTGGCCTCAGGCAGCAAGCAGCAAGGCAGGTTAGCAATAGCAGTCAGATGACAGGGTGCAACAGTCCCCAGCTTAAGAGATGTATAGTCCGGTAGTGTGGAGAAGCAGGGCTTGAAGGAGCCTCAATGTATAGGGACACATCCATGGATTAGGTGTCCCACAGGTAGAGTAGCTTGCAAATCAAGGCACAGGACAAGCCAGCCGCACACTGGTCCAAAGATCCAAGAGCAAGAGAGAGAATGGCGAGGTTTGCAGAGCCATTTATACCTCCACCCTTCAATTAATCTCACATGTGTCCATTGGTCATGTTGGCACAACAAGCCTACCTATCATAGGCCCCAAAGCCCATCTGCAGGTGAAACGACATCCCCTTACAGAAGAGTCACGGGGAGGAGACGAGCCAGTCAGGGTACAGTGTAGCACCAATGAAATATGCAGCTTTCCTCTAGTTCTTAAATGCTTCCTCCCCTCCACTAACATAGTGCCAGTTTCCCAATTCTACCTTACAAATCCAGCTGGACCAGAGGATGTACACTGATACAGATAGGAACCAGAAACATGGGAAATCCAGTATAGATGATCCTTTCAGGACCAATGGTGAGAATGGCAATACCAGGAGGGTGGAGGGAAGGTGGGGTAGGAAGGGGGAATCAATTATAAGGATCTCTGTATAAGCTCCTCCCTGGGGTACAGACAACAGGGAAATGGGTGAAAGGAGACTTTGGACAGTGTGCAGTATGACAAAATAATAATAATCTATACATTATCAAGGGTTCATAGAGAGGGGGGAATGGGAAGGGAGGAGGAAATGAGGAGCCAATATCAAGGGCTTAAGTAAAAAGAAAATGTTTTGAGAATGACGATGGCAACAAATATGCTTTGCCTAAAATAGATGGATGGATGACTTGTGATAAGAGTTGTATGAGCCCCAATTAAATGATTACAAAAAAAGACATATGTCTTTGCAATGGAAGTTGAGTTTTCACGTTTGGTACTAGTGAGAGTTAGGCTTCACTCCTCCCACTGACCATGTATCTATAATTCAGGTGTGGCTGGTAGGAACACGTAGCCCCATGAAGTACACACATTTCCCTTTGCTGTACAAAGTCAGCCTAACATATTCATCACACAGTTTATTCTGCTGCTGTTGCTGTCAGATGCCATTGAGTCGGTTCTGACCCATAACGACCCTATGCACAACAGGATGCATCAATGTCCAGTCCTGTGCGCGCCTCACTTGCTTGACCCATTTCAATAGACTGTGTTGATCCATCTATCTTATGGAGGGGCCTTCCTTTTATTCAGTACCATTCTACTTTACCAAAAATGATATCCTTCTCTAGGGATTGGCTACAGATCCAAACTACATAAGATGAAGTCTTGTCCCTAAGGAGCACTCTGGTCCTACTTCTTCCAAAACAGACTTGTTTGCCTTGTAGAGGTCCATGGTATTTTCAGTGAGCTCATTCTGTAAGTGCCTGCAAACGATGAAGATAATAATAACAATCAACACCTTCTGAGTCCTTAATACCTGTGCCAGATTTAATATTAGGTGAATCCATAAGCCAAATCCTTTAGTCTTCCATTATAAAGACTAAGACACAGTGACTTGTTCAGGGTGTTACATATGCACTGAGCTAGGCTCAAGTTAAATGCCACGTCCCCGAGTTCCACAGCTCACAGATGCTGAAGTCAAAAGGATATGATTCAATAGCTCACCATCTATCCTGAGTAAGAAACTCCAACTCACTGCTGCCAAGTCCATTCTGACAGGTGACCCTAGAGAATAGGATAGAAGTGCCCCCATGGGTTTCTGAGACCATAATTCTTTGCCGGAATAGAAAGTCTCATCTTTCCTCATTGGAGTGAATTGTGGTTTCAAATGCCAACAACAGTCCAAGGTGTACCCAACTACACCATAGGTACCCTTTATTTCATTAGTATGCTACACCAAATTCTACACCTGCATTTCCATGTGCAATTTCTATTTGGGGCATGATCTGATGCCACAGATAAAAGTACATCAAATAAGTAAGAGAGAAAAAGGAACGAAAGTGAAGGGGGAAAGGATGGATTGGTGGGTGGTATTAGCAGTCCATAAGTCAACTCTTATTCATATTGATGCCGTACACAACAGAAAGAACCCTGCCAGGTCCTGCACCATTCCCATGATTGGCAGCAAATCAGATTATTGTGGTCCATAGGGTATTCATTGACTGATGCTTAGAAGCAGATCACCTGGTCTTTCCTCCAAGTGTCTCTTATAAAAGCCCCCAATGAAATGAAACAAAACAAACAAAAGACAAAATCATGCTGCTTTCTCCTTCATACTGAACACTTCTTTGTGCACCCATACAGGACACCGGCAGGGAGTCCAGTGATGCACAAGCTTGAGAAGCATGAATGTGAAGTCCTGACTGCATCCTTGCACCATATGGGGGATGCCAGGATCGGACTCTAACCGACTCCCAGTGTTAGTTGTATTCTGTTCTTGTTTCTTGCTTGATGTATTTGAAAATGAAAATAAATAAAGCAAAATGCCAATGCATTTGGAAAAATTAGAAAATGAAAGAAAATTCTTCAGCATCATTTTCTCATTACCATTGAATCGATACCATAGCTACCCTACAGGGCGGAGCAGAACAGCACTTGGGAGTTTCTAAGACTGTAACTCTTTATGGGAGTAGAAACCCCATCTTTCTCCTGAGGAGCGGCTGCTGGTTTCAAACTATTGACTTTGTGACTCCCAGCACAATGTGTAACCACTATGCCACCAGGCATCACAAAGCTGACTTATAGGTGGTGATGGTTGCACATGAGGTGCATTGACTGGGAGTTGAACCTAGGTCTTTCACATAGGAGAGAATTTTATCACTGGACCAATAATGCCTTGCAGCTAGGTAAGTGAGTAGATTAATTATGGATCTTAAAAATGTCCATTAAACATATAGATGGGTCCTCTGCCAATTAGCTGAAAGAATTCTGCTTCTGATGGGGGAAGCCCCAAACTCTGGAAGTAAATCCGTTGGTAGCTCTTCTGATTTAAATTTATGGAATTGTTTATTAAAAATGGCACAGGTCTTTCCAGATAACTTTCTGGTTCAGGTGAGCAATTTCTGAGTTCTTAAAGGAGAATTGCAGGTGGCAGGAACTCTAGGAGAAGATAGAACTCACCCAGAAAATAGCATTGGGTGTAAGACCACACTAGGCCCCTTGGTGAATAGAGGCCAATGGGTGCAGCCAGCACCATAGCATCACAGCACATCTCTCAACCCTACTCCCATACCAGACTGATCTTCCAACCGTCCGTATGTTCTCTTTTTCTATAAGAAAGCATAGGATGAATCACAAAGGAGAATACCTTCCTTACTATGAAAGTTCAGAGCATTCTTTATCTTTTTGAGAATAACATCAATAAAACCTTTGAAAGTAACCTGAAATGTTTGTTTTGTTTTGCTTTGTTTTGTTTTGTTTTGTTTTGGGGGAGGACTTACCTGGAATGTTTTTGATGATTTTTTTTTTGGTGTTTTTGTTTTGTTTTGGTTTTTGACTTCTGATTTTGGCCTTGGAAATTGTAATGGCATCACTGGGAGTTGAAACTGCCCCCGTGACCGTGGGTCTGACTCGTGGTATTTGGAGGGGACAGATTTTAAGGTTGCTTTAGGTTTGGGACATGTGGTGTAAGGACAGGGCATGTTGGAGGTTACGGGTCACAGAGTCGTGACCTCTTCTTAGAGACGCTTATTTCTCTGTGGATGAGGGCTATCCTCCTGGACAAAATGAGGAAGGAGGACCCTCCTGTCCCTTCCCAATGGGCGCCCCCCACCGTGAAGGAGATGAAAGGGAATCAGAGCACATGCCCTTTTCTTATGTTCAAAGCCGCCTTTTTTCTCTTTCCGCCTAAGGCACTTCCATTGAGCTTAATCCTTTTTCCTCCTTTGCTTCTTCCTCCAAAGATGTTCAGTCTCAGTTGCAGGGCAATTACAGAGGAAACACACACAGGCCATTACAAGGATGCCAAACAATAAAAGAGACCTATCGAACCATAGAAACACTCACACACAGCTACACCCCAAGAAAGTAAGGTCAAAATGATAACGATTTGAAAGGCTAAGGCTTAGTGTGTGGTGCCAGCTACCATTGGTTATTTTCCAGACAAGCATGATGGGGACTGAGTTTGATATGGAAGTTGTTTGTTTGTTTGTTTTAATTAAAAAAGCAAATTTTGGATTTGGTCAGATGAGAGCATACATTCTGATCACCCCATTTGCAGGAGGCTATGGATCGGAGTGAAAACCCAAAATCCATTTGCAGAATTCCCACATGCATTGAGCCTCCATTGAATCCCTCCTGGCCATTAACTCACAACGAGGACAGTCTTACACTCAGTACAGCGGAAGGCGGATGACCTCCATCCCTCTCCAGCCAGCCCAGGGAGGGGAAATCTCCCTTAGTGAAATGCCTGGGTGAGTCCTGATAAAGCTCACCATAGTGGGGTAAATGTGGGGTCACATAGCCATACATCATGCATTATCATACATGCTTTGACTGTGTTGGCCAGAGGGCCCTGGACCAACCTTTTAAGTCTTCTATCTTACATAATGAATGTGGCCTCATCATGGTTGCATTCCCACTTCCATAGTCTCACCTATAACCGTGATGTACTGATCTGCCCCAATCACAAATTGGTGCCAGTTTTCTTCAGGTTCTGTGCCTCATTTAACTGGTGAACTGACTGAATCTTCAGATATCATTATAACCTCATGCTCATAACCTCCCCTATCTGAGTATGTCTTTGTCTTGTCTTTCTCCCATTTTGTTGTTGCTAGGCTACCCTGAGGTGCCATTGACTGAATTTCAGCTCATAGGGACCGTAGGCACAACAAAACAAACCACTGCTATCCTGAACCAGTCACCCATTTAAGACTTGGTAAATGCTCTCCTTAACTTATATTTGAGAATAGCGTCTCTTTTGCACCCTAAGACAGCACTCATGTATAAATGTTTTGTTAAGCATGTTCCTGAAAAGACAGGAAATTTAGGGAATAAATTAAATGATGTATGTTCTCTGTCCAAGGCCACCATCTGTGCTCTATCAATGCTTTTAGACAAAACAAGCTACCCTTGAAAAGCACCCACAAAGCCTCATAACACTCCTATTTCTCCAGTCCTCCTCACCAACCACATCATCTGCTTTTCTGAAAGCTCTTTCTTCGGCGACCTCACCTCAAAGTATCCAATCTCTTTCTCTTCACCTGCACAGCTTTTCCTCTGCCTCCCTCAGCTCACCCAGTGTTTGCCCAAGGTCACTGTCTCAGCAAATTAAAGTCCCTGGCTATTCTTACCCAGCAACCCCTCCCAGACTGCCTGAGCTTTTCCCCTCTTACTCGTCACCATTTGACACATCTCACAATTTGCTTATTGCACCCCTTAAAGACATGAAAACTCCAGGGAACAAAGTATCCCTCCTCTTTTTGTTCTCCGCCACCATCCCAGGTGGCTCCCTTGGCAGCCCAAATGGCAAAGCACTCAGACAATAAAAAGGCTGGCTAGTCAAACGCATCTAGAAGTTCTTGGGAAGAAAATCGTGGTGAGCTATTCCCAAAGGACCACTCACTCACTGCCAGAAAGTCAATCCTGACTCCCGCAACCCTCCAGGACAGAATATAATTGCCCCTGGGGATTTCTAAGACTAACTCTTTATGGAAGTGGAAAACCTCATCTTTCTCCCATGAAGTAGCTGGTGTTTTCGAACTGCTGGCCTTGGGGTTCAGGGAGTAACCACTATGCCAAAGATCATAGCCACTGAATATCTTATGGAGCACAGTCCTTTATTGATGCACATGGGGTCACCATGAGTCATGGTCAACTTGCACCATCGGTTTGGTTGTCTGGCATTTAATCATGCTGGAGCTTAGAATGGTGACTTGACATATGGTAGGCATCTGGTATGTTCAGGGTGCTTCAAGAAGTTCATGAGAGCCATTGCCTTTCCAGTCTATTCCTCTTTCCTCCATTCAACTCAAAAATCCCAATGAGTTGATCCAACTCATAGTGCCCCTTTAGTGCCGCTATGGTTTCAGAGATTGTAACTCTATGAGCGTTGAAAGTCTTGTCTTTCTCCCTCAGACCCACTAGTCAAGTAACCACTACATTGAACCCTTTGGCCTTCATGATCTATTTAGAAGTCCCTTTCTCATCAGTAACTTAATGAAGGAATGGGAAAACATAACCATGTACACAGTACCTGTGGGGACTTGGCTCTCTGGAAACTTTACTCTCATAATCTCCAGAAGAGATGAGGTCAGAGAAAGAGAGAGAAATACTCCTGTGGGAAAGGAATCATGCTGAGGGAGGCAGGGTCATTTGCCCTGGACTTAGTATCATAAGTGCCTCGCAAAACAGCAGCTGTCCATTAGATACATAGTGTCTAATTATTGAGAGAAAAGAGCATATCCTCACCATCTTGTCCTCGTACCCACAATCCATATTATACATTCACGCATACACCTGAGGACAATAAGTGAGCTACTTAGCCTTGAAATTCATTCTGTGTCCACCCCTTAGCCCCCCTCATGAACTCCGTTAATTAAATCTTACCCACAGCTTTTTTTCTTTTTCTTTTTCTTTTTTTTTTTGGGGGGGGGGCTGGTTCTGAGCTTGCAGGCAGGCTGACAGTGGAAGGGAGAGCCTGCTGGCTGGCCATTGCCAGGGATATATTCAGGTGAGGAGACACCAGGTGGACTCTGGAATTGCGACCAGCCCCTGCAGACTACTGCTGATGGAGTTTCCCTGTATGTCCGTGTAGAGCTAGGTTCTGTGGGTTTGGAATGACTGTTTTCTCAGAAGGACGTTTCCAGTCTTGTGGTCAGCAGTTGAGTGGGCTAACTATTGGCACCACCCAGGCACTCCATAGAGTCTCCTACAGATTGTTGTTGTTGTTGTTGTTGCTGATGATGATGATGTTGTTGTTGCTAGGTGTCCTTGAATTTTTTCGGACTCACAGAAGCCCTGTACACCAGCCACTGCCCTGTCCTGTGTCATCCTCACAACTCTTCTTATGATTGACTCTCTGTCTGCAGCCACTGTGTCAGTCCATCTCCTTGAGGGCCAGCCTCTTTTTTGCTGACTGTCTGTGTTACCAATGTCCTTTTCTAGGAACTGCTCTGTCCTGAAATCCTTTCCCTCACATAGACATTGGTAAGAACTCTTATATTGTAGCCCTTTAACATGGGAGTTAACTATGAAATGGTTGATATGTAGTGGAGTAGGTGCTGAGATGCTCATTGTAAGATCAGAAGTTTGAAGCCCCCAGCTGCTCTGAGAGAGAAAGATGAGGCTTTCTGATCCTATAAGCATTTATAGCTTATAAAGTTGACAAGGGGAACTGATCATAGCTATTGACACATAACCACACACACACACACACACACACCCTCTAGGGAGACAAACAACAGAAAGTTTGGGGGAATAGAAACAGCATCTGAAGTAAGATAGGAAAATAATAATAATTTATAATTTATCAAGGGGTCATGGGGCAGAGGAAGAGGAGTTGATCAAGAGTGCAATAGAAAGTAAAAGTCTAGAAAAGAATGATGGCAACATATGTACAAATATACTTGGTAATGTTGATGTATAGATTGTTATAAGAGTTGTAACAGCACCCAATAAAATGATCTTTTCATTAAAAAATTGTATAGCCTATAAAAATTTATAGCCTGAGTCTTACATGGTTGGGGGGGTGGTTGTCATTGTTGTTGTTGTTGTTTTGGTTTGCAGTTTTGAGGGGTTTGGGGGCATATTCTAATCAGCCCACAACTGAACCATGGGCAACACCATGATAAACAAAGAAAAGGTTGAAGTTCAAGGATTTTGTCTTTCTTGGATCCACAATCAATGCGATGGACACAGCAGTTAAGACATGAAATGAGGCATTGCATTGGGTCAATCTGCTGCATAAGACCTCTCTAAAGTTTTGAGAAGCAAGAATGTCACTCTGGTGACTAAGGGGGGCTTGACCAGGCTGAGATATTTTCAATCTCCTCATATGCATGAGAAAGCTGGACACTGAATAAGGAAGACCCAAGAAGAATCAATGAATTTGAATTGTGGTGCTGGTAAAGAATACTGAAAGTACCATGGACTGCTAAAAGCACAAGCAAATATGTCTTGAAAGAAGCACAGCCAGAAAGCCCCTTAGAAGTAAAGACGTCATCTGACTTTGATCATGTTATCAGGAGGGGCCAGTCCCTGAAAAGAACACTGTGCTTGGTAAAGCAGAAAGAGCATAAACCAAAGAGAGGAAAGCCATCAAAGAGATAGACTGATGCGGTCGATGTAACAGTGGGCTCAATCAAGCACAAGAAGAATAGATGAGGATGATATAGGACCCAGGCAGTGTTTGGATGTGGGGTACACAGGATCCTTATAGGTTGGAGCTGGCTTGATGGTACCTAGAAATAACAACACCCGTAATCAGCCCTCTGAGTGTGGAGGCAGGGGGAAGAGCTGAGAGTCAAAGAGCAAGAAAAGTCAGAAGAACAAGCAGCTCTCTCTCCTCTGACTTCTGCCAGGTGTGCTCATCTGAAACTCTACATCAATAGGAAGCCTTTGTTTGAACAAAGCCAAACTATCTCCTACCTCAGCCCATTTATTAAACTCAAAATGCTTGCCTTCCCTTGAGAGATATGGAGAGGGAGAGAGAGAGAGAGAGAAACTTCTTAGACATTTCATTAGAGCAGGTGACACATATCCCACGGGTTGCCCATCAGATTCCATGGGCACCGATATATCTGGCTGAAGGGAGATTTCTGACCTCTCTGGGTGGATTCTACAATTACCATCATCTTCATTCCCCAGAAATCATAGCTGCTTGAGTGGATTAGTGCACTAGCCTTCGGGCTCCCTGGAGAGCAGAGTTCAAATCCTGGGCTTAGGTCCTAAGTAAAGATAAAGGGAGTAGGTCTCCAGACTTATCCTGCCTGAGGGAGCAAAGGCAGGGACAGAGAGTTGTGATGATTAATCTTGTTTCCAAGAAGCCCAGCCAGCCATGTGGGGAATTGATCCTCATCCAGGGGATCTGGCAGCAGCTCACAGGCTGCCAGCTCTCTGAATTCACTCTGGGCTTTTTCAAACACGATATGAGGGGGTTTTGTGTGGTGATTTTTGTCAAGGTTTGTTGTTGTTGTTGTTGTTGCTGCTGCTGCTGCTGCTGTTGTTCCAAAAGAAATCAGAGTGTGCCTGTTTGTTCCCTGGCAGACAGAAGCATGTTATTTTGCAGAAGTTCCCATTTGGGCTCCAGTCATTTGCATGGAGATAAAGTAGGCTGTGATGATAAGCATATTATGGAAAGAGAGACCAATCTGTTCTCTTGCCTTCTCTCCTGACAGGTGTATTTCTACTGGATCTGCCGGGACGCGAGGGCTTTCGAGTGGTTTGCTGACCTCTTACTCTCACTGGAAACACAAATGAGTGAGAGGGGGAAAACTCACTTCCTGAGTTATCACATATTCCTTACTGGCTGGGACGAAAACCAGGTATTGATGAGGCTCCAAGGACCAACAGCATTCTAATAATGGCGGCTGCCAAAGGGGTCCCCTTGCAGTAAGGAGCCCCACAGTCAGTGGGTTCTTGTCATTGCTGGGTGCCATCCAGTGGGTTCCAACCCATCGCGACTTTGCCTACTCCTGAGCCATCTGCACAATCCGTCTTAGGTTGAGTCCCTTGTAGCAGCCACTGTGCCAGTCCTCCCCATTGAGGGCCTTCCTCTTTTTCGCTGCCCCTCCACTTTACCAAGCATGATGTCCTTCTCCAGGAACTGGTCTCTCCTGTACAGATAAGACAAAGTCTTGCTATCCTTGCCACTAACAGTTTGTGTGCAAGAAGCATTCTATGTTCTTCAAAATGCATGGGGATTAACATCAAAACAGAGTAGCAAGGACTTAGCCAACCTTCCCATGAGAGGAACCTGCAGGTGGCTTGCTCAGGAATGGATGACAAGATCAAAGAGGCTAGTTCATACATGGTGATTCTGCATTTGGAAACCCAAGATGAAATGCTCACTAAAAGTTGCATTTGTCATTTTAAGAGTGGCATCAAGTAAACGTCATTGATCGGGTGTAGGATCATGTCAAACTGCTAATTGGTTCTAGTCACCTACTCAGAGCTGATAAGTTAAATAGAAAACATCTTTAGTTGATAATGTTCAAAAGTCATGAATTCTAAAGAGAGTGCATTTCCACAGAGAGAGAATAATTAATTACATGATTTATATAAGAGTCTCTTTTTCTTAAGAATTTCTTACAAGTTGTATGAGTGATATTGTTGTTCACCAATGAACAAGATGATCTTATATTTTGACAGGCGTACTGAGGTATACTACATTAGTGAAATACCAATGGTGAGCTTACAAAAATATGCAGCCCAAAATATTGTATGTCACTAGCATATTAATGTTGATAATGTTGACTGATTGCTCCTACATTTTTAACTTTTAACTCCTTTTTAATGCCTCAAATATGGGAGTTGGGTATGAAGTGCTGGCTATCCTATGGAGTATAATCTGCACTCTTAAGCAGCTGCTGTTGATATGTTCTTTGAAAGAAAGTGGGTTCGACTTGCAGAGCTCTGCATTGATCATTAAACTCACACACGATGGACTTTGACTTGGTCTTGCACTCGGCCTCTAAAACATGACTATAATTTGATTCTGTGCTTCTGCAAATGAAGAAGACGCTGCTTGAAATTCTGTAGCTAAATGAATTTCTATGGTCCTATTTTGCAGTCTGTCTTAAAGCACTTATTCCTCTGGGATAGCCAGAAATATAAGTTGCTTGAAAACTTGGCTTGCAGTATCCTAATGAATTCAATAGTGTAAACAATATTTTCCAAACAAACACTTTCCTTGCTTCAAGTAGAATTTTTGATTAATGACCCATTTGGTGAAAGATAAGCATGGCTTTGCTAACTGGTCCCCTGCTTGCTCCTCTGCTTCTAAAGTGAAATGATCTCAAGTGTCTACAGGCTCTTTTGATTTTGAAACAACACAAACCTGCCCCATGCCAAACACTTTCTTTTGTTTTGTTTGGGGGAGGCATCATTGCCCTCTGGTGGTGGGAGTAGGAGGCCCAGCCTTTGCTCCTGTGGATCTGCTGCTGGAATTGAACCTCCATCCCAGTGGGCCACAGTCCCACGCACAACAACTACAACACCAGTGCTCAGCCCCCTAATCCTTTTCAAAACTAAGCTACAGAATATGCTTTTTCCTCCCTAAATAAAAGTCAATTGAAACAAATGTGTTCTTAAGATTGCCAATACATATTGAAAACACTTTTAGATTCCCAAATTTCAGTCAGGATCTCACCAATGTAAACATTGGGGGGGGGGTTAATTGATACGTTTTGTCAGTAAGGAATCAAAGGGCTGTTTTAGAAATAGCCAATTGTTCAACTGAATTCGACAACCTGGAGGTGGCAGAATGACAAGAACAGAAGGAACAGATGGAAGAGGTAGTATGAAGGACATAGCAACAGGCTTTGAAGAGTAATTGAAGTTGGGCTGAAAAAATATGGAACAAATCCATGACTAGTAGATGAACAGTAACACTAGCTTTAGCTAGGTAAGGCACATTTGTCCTACTAAGTAAATAGCCAAATACCTTAGCAAGTAGTGTAAGACCCTTTCTATTCTCAACTTATTTGCAGCTACCATTTCCAGCTACCAACTACATTTCCAGCTACCATTTTCCAAGTTACTCATTTTCTCCAATCCCATCATGCACTTCTATACTTCTTTGTCTCTATTTGATTTGTTCCGGCTTCTCGTAAAGAAGGATCTTGACTGAACACATGATTTCTCCCTCTATGAAATCACCTCTTTGTCATGAAGCTGAGAGAGCACCTCTTTCCCCTTTGTACTCTTCGGTTCATAGTTTACTGTCTGTCCAGAGTCGTTTCTCAAGAACAATGTAAGCAGGTAAATTGAAGCCATGGCAAATTTGAGTGTTGAGATGATTCAACTTTACACATGATAACCAGTTTTCCTTGACAGTAAGAATTTCACACTCCCCTGATGGGAAGTTTGTGGTGTGAGAGTATACCGTAGACAGAAAGAAAAGAGCTTGGGGGAAAGAGAAATTTTGGATTCTGCTCTATAGATTATTCTTATTGGGGCAATGAAAACGAAAAACCTTTGAGGGGTAGGTCAAGAAAGTTGAGACTAGTGCATTGAATGAGAGCTGCATTTTGAGTTAGAAGAATGATTGATGAAAGTGGTGGGTGGGTTATATTGTTTCATCCTTGAATCAAAAGAAACATCAGAGAACAGCAAAAAGAAGTTCACCTTTGCAGGAAGAAAGGAAGAATAGTGAGCTGAGGAGAAACAAATGTAACAGAAAACAACTGAAAGGATCAACAAGACTAGAGGCTGATTCTTTGAGCAAGTCAATGAAATCAAGAAACCACTGATGAGCTCAACTAAAGAAAAGAATGAGAAGATCCATGTAACAAAATTTAAAAATGAGGTGGGTGACAGTACAGCAGCAACAACTGAGACAAAAGGGATCATAACAGAATACTGGAACAAACTGTACTCTGACCAACTTGAAAGCATAGAAGGGGCGGACAAATTTCTGAAAACACACTAACCTAACCTAACATATACTGAGTTGGAAATTTTAAGTAGACCTGCAACAAAAGAAGATATTGAAGAGATCATAAAAGTACCCCTAACAACAACAGTACTGCCGATCTGGACAGCAGTACTAGAGAATTCTACCAAACATTCATAGAAGACTTGATACGAATTCTATACAAACTATTCCAGAATAGAGAAAAGTAAGATATGCTTGCGAATACATAGAATACATTCTATGTAGTGGCAAAGATGCCACTAAAAAACGAAATTATAGGCTACTACCCCTCCTGGACATAGACATAAGAAGTCTCAATGAAATTTTAGCTAATAGAATTCAGCAGCATACCTAAAAATAATATATCATGATCAAGGGAGGGTGAAGAATGGCTCAACACTGGAAGTTCTATCAATGTAATTTACCACGTTCAGGTATTTTAAAGGGGCAGGAAAATATTAAAAACCAGATCAAGCCCATAGTGCATCAAAAGGGAGATAAAATGACAAGGTTGTAACCATTCAAGTACAATGTATAATTTTAATCTACCAGCTGCAGTTGCCTCTCCAACACTCTATCTGATAATCAGATGGATCTGGTTTTTAGTATTTTCTGTGGTTTCTTTTTTCATACTGGGGTTTGTCTCTGTTGAATTTTGCCATTTTTGGTAGCCTTCTTGACTCTCTGTTATGTGTTTTCCTGAGTTTTTTAGTCTATGAAACCCAGGATAGGTGAATCTATACAGACAATAGCTCAACTAAGGGCTCCTTTGGGGTAGAGCAAAGGAGCCAAGAAGGTATGTGGGACCAAGGCTTCAAGAAGGAAGAAAATGTTTTGAAAATGGTTGTGGCAGTGATTGTACAACACTGCTTAATATGATTGAACCATGGAATAATGTAATGTCTGAATTAACTGCTAATAAAATGGTTTTGGGGGAAAGTGGGATAGGGGAAGGAATCACATGATTTTGCAGAAAAGATTTCTGAGAAAATTCAGTGCCTTTTCCTATAAGATCTATCAGCAAAGCAGAAAGTGACAGGAAAATTGTCAACATTACTGGAACTAATAAAACATTTCAGAAAAGTGACTTGGAGTCAGGTTAGCATAGACCAGTTGGATTCCTCTATACTAACAGAAATAAATATGAAAATTAAATCAGAAAGATAGTACCATTTCACTAGCTTTTTAAAGGACAAATACCTAGGAATAAATCTAACTTTGGACAGGAAAGATGCATACAAAGAAAACTACAAAGCACTACTAGAAGAGACCAAAAGAAGTCTGCATACATGGAAACATATACCATGCCATAAACAGGAAAATGTAATATTGTAAAAATGTCAATAATGCCCAAAGTGATCTATAAACATAATGCAAACCCAACCCAAATTCTAACCATATTTTTCAATGAAAAGTAAAAGCAAATCACCAACTATATTGAAACAAAAGAGATTCCAGATAGTTAAAGTATTATTGAAGAAAACAGTAGGCAGTTTCACAGTTTCTGCCTGACCTGAGAATTGACTGCAACCACAGTAGTAGCAAAATAGCTTGGTACAAAAACAGACACATAAACCAACAGAAGAGAATTGAGAATTCAGAAATAAATCTATCCAGCGATGTTCACCTTATCTTTGACAAAGGGTTGACAGCCATTAGTGGGGAAGAAATCATCTTCTTAACAAATGGGTCTAAAAAATGAAACAGAACCTATTTCTCACACCAAAAACAAACTCAAACTGAAAACACTAGTGAGACCATCTCTCAACCAAATAGTGTTTCTGGTCTACAAAAAGTATAATAGCAACAAATGTACAAATATGCTTGATACAATGGATGGATGGATGGATGGCCGGACTGTGATGAGTTCTATGATCCCCCAATAAAATGATTTTTTAAATTAAAAAATAACAGTAACACCTGTGAAGAATGTGTTCCTCAAGGCATTCAATGACACAAGACAAAAAGTGTATTAGCTGCCAAAAAAACAGAGATAAGAAGGCAGAAAGGGACAGGAAAACTTGACAAATGGAAGCAGAGAACCCAAGGATGGAAGGAAGCAGAGACTGGCAAGTTGTGGGCAGTGCAGATAATTGATTGAGCAGTTTGTGTGCAAGTTATTGAATGAACATTATTTCTGCTATGCAAACTTTCATTTAAAAAAAATGAAAAGTAGTATTGACAAGTAGTATTTTATAATGAAAATAGAATCAAGAAGAAGCAGTGCTCAGCATATGGTAGAGAGGCCAAGGAGTTGGCCATTAGATGTGGTCATTAGTGAAAAATGAGTTGACTATGCCCTTGTCTTTGCATTCTTCCCCTGCCCACAGCAGAAGCCAACTTTCTATATAGCACCAATCCATCCTCACGTTCAGCAGAGATGCTGGGGATACAGCGCAGCCAGTTTAATCTGGAGGCTGTTGCAACTCTGACTTTGAGTTCCAGATTCCAAAGCAGGATTTCTGCCATTTTTCAAGACTCGGTCTTTGAAGAAGTATAGCCAAAATGCTCCTTAGCAGCAAGGATGGTGAGATTTAGTCTCATGTACTCCGGACAGGATGTCAAGAGAGACCAGTCCCTGGAGAAGGATATCATACTTGGTAAAGCAGAAGGAAAATGAAAAAGAAGAAGACTCTTGAGATGGATTGACACCATGTCTGCAACATTGGCCTCAAACATAAGAACAGCTGTCAAGATGGTACAGGACCAGGCACTGTTTCCTTCTGTTGTATGTAGGGACGCTGTCAGAGCTAACTAGATGGCACTGACCAACAAGTCATCATCTCCCACCCCAGTTCTTATTCCTGAACCCTCATCTCCTGCTCTGTGCTGCAATCTCTCTCCTGACAACCCTACCAAAGAAGAGGCTCCAGCCCTCCTCTTCTTTCCACCAGTGGCAGACCTGGTGGAAAAGCCATGTGACCGGGCTTGTTAAATCCCAGTCTGTGGTGAAGCACTGCCTGCTGAGGACTGCCCACTATTTTCTTTTTTTTTTTTTGGCGGGGGGGGGGGGGGGGGGGGGGCAATCCCTGCCCTCTGGTGGTGGGAGTAGGAGGCCCAGCCCCACTGCTGGAATTGAACCTCCGTCCCAGTGGGCCGCAGTCCTGCGCACAACCACTACGCCACCGGGGCTCAGCCCCTGCCCACTATTTTCTATGGAGCCTCTGTTCCTGGACTGCAGAGAAGGTAACCAGGGCGGCCAAGTCTGGGGTGGAGCCTGGAACAGCAGATGGGTCCAGACATTTGTCCCCAGACTAATCAGGAGCAAACACAGAGGATATCAAAGGACCCATATGCGCACCCTTGAACTCAAGAGCTATTGAAGGAGCTAAGTGTCAGCCCAGGGGGACACAGAGGTCAAAAAGCAGGCAGGTGTCAGATTCCAGCTGGGGCTGAAACAAGTGACAGTCACTCAAACAACCTCATTCAGGATTGAAATGGCAAGACAATCTCCTCTAGTTATGAGATGATTTCCAGCAGGTGCTGAAAATTTAAAGACTCGAGGCTCCTGCCACCCTGTATGCTGTAGCCTCCTTGTGCTGTCTGACAGACTGAATGGTCTCCCAGCACTGAATCTGGACAGGACACCTGCTACCACCTCAAGCTGGTAGAGAGAGTCAATGGTGTCTTTGAATAAAGACAGCTTCCACGTGTCTTTATTCTGACCTTGTTCTTCCCAAACCCACAGGACTTCATATTCACAGGATGGGGATAGCTGTTCCCTAACTATATTTGCTGTATGACAAACTTATATATTTTTTTAAATGTTCTAAACTGATTGTCTCACCAGCTATATGGGAGGTATTTTGCTCCAACAGGCCCAAGGCAGGATACAAAGATTCAGGTTATAGGATGCCAGTCCTAAAATGCAGGGTCTGTGATATCTAACAATGACAATAAATATCCCCAGTCCAATAAGAGACATCTTTGCATTATTAGATCTACAAGTGAATGCAATCACATAATATTTTATTGAGTAGTAGTCACATCCCCCCCCCCCCAAAAAAAAAATGTCATCTAATTCCACAATTCTTACTTTAGGCTATTCACATAGCTTTGCACTGGGATGAAAAGACTGATGTGATTACGGGCTTAAAGCAAAAAACGTTCTACGGAAGACCCAACTGGAACAACGAGTTCAGACAGATAGCTTACAATCACCCCAGGTAAGGCAAGTCGTCTTTGTTCCTCTGCCTGCTCTGCGCTTCTCTGGAGAACCCTCAATCAGTGCTAACATGGAGGTGTTCGGGCACTGCCAGGTTAATCGGTAGTCCTGGACTTCTTCTTGTGAGGCAAACTCTGTCCTTAAAAAAAAAAAAAAAAAGAGCTGGTTGGTGGTTTGGATGTTTCAAGAACCACAAACCACTTGACTGGCTTTCAGCCTCTGACATGTATCGATTAAGATAAAATTTTTCTCAAACTTTATCTCAATTTCAAGGTGGTGTTTCTTAAACTGTCTCTATCTTCAAGAAAGTGCTGGTAGGCATCGTTGAACTCTCATTACCCAGCTTGAGAATTCATTTCTGCCCAACTGGACACAATAGCCAGCTTGTCTAGTGAAATCAGACTGTGAATGTGTGAGAGCAAGGAGGGATTCGGGACGGAGGTCAGGGTGGCCTGAGGAAGGAAAACCCAGGATGCCTGGGCACACCAGTATCCTGCACTGCCATTCATGACAGATGACCTTGAGCAGGTTCCTTAACCCCCCACGACTCAGTCTTCTCTGTAAACCACCAACAGGGCTTCTCTCGTAGGCTTGTGAGAGAATTGAGTGTTTTTACAATTGAAAATACCTAAGACAGCGTTTTGCAAGGATGGAGGAGCTGGTCGATGCTAGCTGCCATCATTACTCAAATCAGTATCATCTAGACTAGTAGACATACAATAATAATAACTGCAATGTGAAACAGAAAAGGCCCGGAGTCTGGGTCCCGAAGATGAGAGTGTGTCTTCCCCTGACGATGCCCTGAATCCAGCAGTTACCAAATGTGTGATCTCAGACAAGGGAAGCTCATGGCAGCTAGTGTTTCCGCATTATAAATATGAACCACACTGTTTACTCCCTGGGTTATCTTCCTAAACTAAAAACGTAGTCAGCTGAAGAATGTGGTAAACTATAAGACATCAGTCAGTTATCATTATTATATGTCTCCTAGAGCAGTCTTTTCCCTGTCACCAGGTTCAGACATGAGGACACTCCCACCCCACCCACCTCTAGTCAATAGTTACAGCAGTGGGCTCAGACACACCAATGCTCGGAAAGACGGGACAGGAGGAGGTGGCGCTTCATTCTGCTCCATGTAAGGTCTCCAGGGGTCATGGCTGACTTGGCAGCAACTAAGCTCACTTGGCCGCAGCGAACAACAGCTACCTACATCAGTCTTTCTTTCATCCACATTACCTACAGCTCTTGAAACCCACAGAGGTAGTTCTTCTCTGTTCTTTAGGGTCCTGATGAGTCAGTCCGTGTGATGACAGCGAGTTATCCCTTGTGCCCCCGCTGCGCTGAGGAACCTGACCTGGAAGCCAGAGTGTTTCCAGAGAAGGTTTGTGTCTCCTGATGACACAAGACCCCCGCATCCTACCTCAGAAGGGGACTTTTGTAGTAGTGCTTAATTTGGACTTTAAGTAAAAGATGTCCTCAAGAACACCCAAGAAACCCGTAAACCTTGTCTGCATGGTTAACAGAAGGAGGGAATGGTCTTGTTTCTCTATCTTGAACATTCCTTTTTCCCTCTGGAGCTCTTCTTGGTTGTCCTCTAAGACTCTGTCAAGCTTGGAAGCAGGGGACCTTGAGCACCTTCTCCCAGTCCCACCCCCTTGAGTGCCCATGTTCCCTTTTGCCTCCAACTCTAGCAAGACAATTTCACAGGCTGTTTCTGGAGTTCCAGGGACCAAGTATTGGACTTCTAGTGCAACGGTTTGAACCTACCCACTGGTCCATGGAAGAAAGATGAGGCTTTCTGCTCCCATAAAGAGCTATCATCTCAGAAACCCATACAAGGTTTTACCCTGCTCTGGTTGTCATTATGAGTCATAATTGATTTGATGGCCGTGAGCAAGAGTATGATGTCCCCTCCAGAGATGCCGCAACCCGCTACTGGCCTTCTGCCTGCCATGCACTCTACCCTTAGCCCTGGCATCCAGATCCCCTGCCTCTTCTGATCGCTGGCAGCTACCCACCCGTCACCCCATTCTGACCTGGGGGCAGATGCTGAGTCATTCTCTCCACAGTTCACTGAGAGAGACGCCAGGCAGGATACACACAGCATGACACAAGCTCATCATGTTACCCCCTGGGGGTTTCATTGTTGTTTTCTCCTTTTGGAGGAAAAAATAATAATAATTGTTCATGGGCTGTGAGCACTCCACTCTCAGTGGTGACAGGCCACGTGTTCCCACTTGCAGGCTCTTGACAGGCACACCTGTATGAGGGTCTGGGATTTCAGACCGTACACATGATCCACCTCGGTAGAATTGGCTCTGGCTGACACTGTCTGTGCCCTCTGTTTGTTTATCCTTATGACACGTGAAGTTTGCAGCCCAGTGGGGAAGACCTTTCATACCAAAACATTTCATTGCCTCCCTTCCCTCCAAAAAGTTGGAGCCAGAAACCTGGAGCGCCAAGAGAAGGAGTAGACAGATGAGCTTGAGTAAACAGTGTGCAGAAAATGATGCTGGGGCCTGTGGAGATGTGAATCTACCCAGTTTGGGCAGGCAGGGAGGAGTCCGGAATGAGTTTCAGTTGGGGAAACTAGCGAACTGCCACTTCTCCTGCTGGCCCTGTGAAGAACATGCTCATCCCTTCTCCATAGTCCCAGTCAAACGTGTAAGAAGTACGGAACCATTACCAATACTATGGGGGCAATTCTAACTCCTAGTCACCCCATCAGCTAGAATAGAACTACCCCTTACAGTTTCTTAATGGGTAAATCTTCCTGGGAGCAGACAGTCTCTTTCTTCCCAGGAACAATTAATGGGTAGATTCCAAGTGCTAACCTTGCAGTTATCAGCTCAGTTTATAACCTACAACCCAACCAGATGTACCCCAAGTCCAGTTGAATTCATCAGCTCAGAAGCTATATATACGTTCTCTTTCAACATTCTCCCCAAAGTTTGGATGTCACTGAGTCAAAGCTCTACAGCTTACTTCCTAACTCTAAATTCTAACACTCGACTGTGGTCAGCTGTCAATGAATCAGCCCTACCGAAGGGCAACCGCAGACCATTGTGGTCTATAGGGTTTTCATGTATTGCTTATTAGAAGCCAGCGAGCAGACCTTTCTTCCTAGCCCCTCTAAATTTAGAAGCTCCACCCCACCTGGTTAGCATTAGAGAACCACTGGCAGATGTGTGTTGGCCACATATGAGCTACACTGGCTGAGAATTGAACCCCTGTGCCCCACATGGGAGGAGAGAAGCCTAGCACTGAATCACCACTGCTTCCACTGGTGTAACACAGCCTACTTGTAATAAATAGCCTTTACTCCTAGAGCACAGAAACCTGTGGTATAGCTTCAAGCATCCATGTCATTAATATTAGACACATGTAGACAATGGCCACTCATGGGACATCATGTCTCGAAGAAGAGACAGACCACCAGAGAAGAGCTTAGCGCCACCCTTCCAAGAGACTTTTTAAATGACCCCCTGAAAATGATTTTGTTTCTGCTGTGTAGAAAGAAGATTTATGTTTAATGAAGCTTTTAATGAAGAAATCTCAGAACGAGGATGCCAATAAAATCTAATTTTTAAACAAGAAAATCTAATATTGAGAAGTATTTCAATATCCTGGCCTTTGTCCAGATATAAATGAAACACACAATCCAATTACTGTTCTGTACAAAGGACAAAGTAACATTAATTTTCTTCAAGATGGTTATTAAAGAGATAAACAGTATGTTCCCCCCCCCTTATTATGTCAACGATGTATTCGTTCACAAACCTACTTGGCTACTCTTGCAAGAGAGGTCGGGTCTGTCATTAGCTCATATCTTTTGGCAAAGATGGGTCAGGAGGAATAGGTGACTTTGCTAGTGGCCTCTGAAAAGATGCTTTGTTCTTTGAGGGTCTTTGAAGTAGGCTCTCAATCATTTCTATTCATCAGCGCCAAGAAGCCAAGAGTACTGAGGACTTCTCTTTCAAAAACATTTACCTGTTCACTCAAAGCTGGGATTTGCTCTTGTTCTAAGAAGAAGGAGCTAACTAAAAAAGAATAAAGGAAAGCGGGGCAAAAACAGGGCTTTTTAAAAATAGAAAGAACACGAAGAACAGCACCAAAAATAAAGCTTGAAGGGAAGAGCACATCAAAGAGGAAAGTGAATGCTCTAAAGGAACCAGAAAATTGCAAAAATAACAGTAATGGAGAAACAAATTGATGGACAGCCAAATGAATACAAATAAGGAACGGAGACAAGGGAAAGAAAATTAAATGGAGCAAAGACACAAAGTTGAAGATATGAAAGAGGATTCTCTGGCTTTTGTTTGTGATTAATTTTGATAATTATACCTGCTGTATTACAAAAAAAAAACCAAAGATAGCTTTAAAAAAAGATAAACAAGTAGTGACAGCATATTTTAAAAGTGACTCATTTTTAAATACCCCAGTACATACCTTTGCAATGATAGTTGCCCTATTGCTTATGTTAGATAAGGCCAGAAAACTATTCTAAACACAAAGAGAGTGTACATCTTTTTTGTAAAATTAACAAATAGCAAGCTAAGTAAATGCATGCGTTTACAACTGCATCTTATTGATGTATGGAAAGTTGCAAAATGAAAGCTGCCATGCATGTTTAGGTACACTCTCTCAATATGTTCCCCAGCTTCAGGCAAATGTTCAGAAAACAGGGAATCACTTCCAAGAAGGTAGACAGAGTGAAAATAAATCTCTCTCTCTCTCATTTCCAGCCACTTTCTTGGTAAACACACATTGTACGAATACTCCACCTTCTGGATTTCTGTACCTCTCATTTTCAATTAATTGAAAAAAAAATGACTTTTCATAAGATGTATATCTTTTATCTTCCAGTTTAGATAGCATTTATAGCTTGCTATTTGTGACTTAACTACAAATAACATCGCCATGCCTTATAGGTGTAATTAATGATCATAAAATCTTTGGAGATGTTTTATTAGTTCAATAGAAGGGAATATGTATGTTTGTTTATGTTTATGTTAAAGGGAAACAATAAGAAGTGTTGTTGCCAGCATTAGTTAAACCGTTCAACCGCAAGATTTTTTTTAAATGCTGATTTACCAAATGACTGAGAAGTCCATATTCCTGTTGTGTGAAGATTCTTTAAGCCACCCATTGTTTTCAGAAATGTAAAAATACATTTAGACTAACTAGAATGGCTGTGTCCATCTGGACCCCCATTTGCTGTGGACACACCCTTTAGTTCTCATTTGTACACATATGTGTGAAACACTTTCAAGTGATATTGTTGGGTTTTTTTAATTAGCATTCTGATGATAACATTCAGGGCCCTACTATCTAACAGGATATTCTAAATATTCATTCTAAGTGTTCTGCTCTATAATATTCAGACGACCAAAGAAAAAGAGACTTAAGTGGAAGTCCAACCCATGGTAAATTAAAACTTCATGAAAGAAAAAAAGCCAGTATCCTCCTAAGACTACATTTGCATAATTCAGCAGCATCCTTACAATGGTACTCTGGTTGTGGTCAGGTGATGTTTCGATAGGCCTTGCTAGCCTTCCTTTCTTTGGGAAATAAGGCCCTGTAGGGAGGTAAGTGAACACCAGGAGGATTTACCATAGCTCTGGTACACAGTGGGTTAGTGGTTACAAGCCTGTCAGCTATCCGTAAGGTCAGTAGTTTGAATCCACCAGAGCACTCCTCAGGAGTAAGACAGGGCCTTCTATTCCTGTACAATGGTTATAGTCGAACAACAAAAACCCTGAGATACAGCGGTTGGTGTAACATATGAACATAATAATCATTTATCAAGGGGTCACCAGGTCGGGGGGTGGGTGTTGATACCAAGGGCTCAATAGAAAGTAAATGTCTAGAAAATAATGATGGCAACATATGTACAAATATGTTTGATACAATTGATGTACAGATTGCTATAAGAGCTGTAAGAGATCCCAATAAAATTATCTTTAATAATAATAATAATAATAAAAGTGCTATAGTCTTGAAAACTCACAGGGGCAGTTCTACCCTGTCCTACAGAGTCACTATGTGTTGACATCGACTTGAAGGTAGTTTTGTTTTGTTTTTTATAAGGTTTCTTTGGTGGATTTGTCTATCCAGCTGTTGATTATGGTAAAATCTTAACACATTTATTCAGAAAACCCAAACTCAAACTCAAGCCTAAATTCTGATGCACAGTGACCCTGAAGGAGAGGGTAGAGCGGTCCCTATGACCCTGTGAGTTTTCAAAATGCTTAACTTTTCATGGGAGTAGAAGGCACCATCTTTCTTCTACAGAGTCATAGGTGGTTTAGGAACTGCTGGCCTTATGGTTAGCAGCCCACTCAGACCCCCCCACCACCATCCCACCAGGCCTCCTATTTAGAGACAAAGAGGTAAATGTGTTACCATTTCCCAGGGAGTGTCTTAGTATTCATTCCTTTGGTAGAGACACCCCAAGTGTGTGGCGCCCAGGAACAGAAATGCGTGGCCTGGTTTAAGAGGTGTGAACTTGCCCGCGTACACAACAGTGGGTTCTGGAAGAAGGTATGGGTCTCCTGTCAGCTTCTCTCTCTGAGCTCCTGGTCCATATGACGAGTCCTCTGGAGACCTTTCTAATGAACAACGTGCCCCAGTCTTTGTGCCCAATGTCAGCTACTGACTTCCAAAAATTCACGGGGAAATTCCACTACCTTCTAATTCCATTTTTCCCACGCACTATTTGAAATCCCCTTGTGTCTTCCCTCTATTTGTTCTTGCTTCTGGCCTAAATGACCCCTTTCTTATCTCAAAATCGAAGAGCTTCAGACAGTCAGAATGGGTCCTAGGACAGTCAGTGGGCATATGGGAAAGACCTCAATGTCATGTCCAAGAGACAAACCCCTGGGGTTTCCAGATGGGGTTTTAGTCATGCTACACGGGTTAGGATTTGCAACACATATTTGGGCTGCACAACTCACTCCATAATGAGAGAACATAAATCCGATGGAAAATGGCTCTTCCCTTCCCCTGGGGCCCCAAACTATCCATTATTTACAGTGGACTTCCTTCCATCGTGGTCTCTAAGTTCCTTAGAGACCTCAGCTTTCTCCACGGACCTTCAAGTCATCGTTCTGTATCCAACAGCCAGTGAGTGGCAAAAGCGGGAAAAGTGGGGGAAACGAGGCCACCAGGCTTAGCGACTGAACCCTCTCTGCCAGAGACGGCAGTGCCCGTGGAAACCAGGCAAAGTGTCACAGCAGTGGTGATGATATGTCTGGTCGCGGACGAGGAAGCCTCTCTGGCACTCCCACCCAAAGCACTACTAAGTCTTGAGGACTGAAAATGAAAAATGTGCTGCCACCAAGTGGATTCCGACTCACAGCGACCCTGCAGGACAGGGTAGAAACTGCCCCTGCAGGTTTCCAAGACAGTACCTCTTTAAAGGAATAGAGAGCCTCCTCTTTCCCCCAGGTGGGGCTGGTGGTTTCAGACTGCTGACCTCACCCAACAAGGAACGCTCTGCCACCAGAGCACCTCATTAGAACCAAAAGAATCAAGCAGCCCTGTGGCTACGAATCACTGAAGAGCAAGGCGACTGGAAACAAACCTGGTCTATGTAATTATCATCGGTGGCATTGCGAGAGAAGGTGTCAGGGCCAAGACCGTGACGTGAGGAGTCCTCTGCAGGGCATGTCTGATGAAAAACGTGCACTGGGACCCATTGTCTGCCACCAAGCCTCCTGTTCCTGTTGTCTTCTTCCTAAGCCCTCATAAATCCACTAGAAGCTTCTTTTTATCGATTTTATTTGCAGAATGTGCTCGGGGTATAAAGTAATTTGATTTTTTTTTTAAAAGAGGGTTTAGGGTCTGCCCCTGCAGGGTTATAACTTACCAGGCATAAAAGGCAAGACATAAAAAATAAGCATGTGGTTTAAAGAGAGAGGGGCTGCAGGCAGCTGGGAGGCCAGGCCTCCCTCCACACACCCCTGTATCTGCCGGGCTTTAACTTCCTGGTGGGTGATCCTGGGGGTATCTTTCTTGCATGACACTGTGACAAAAAAAGAAAAAAAAAAACCAGTCCATCATTGTTTACCAAATGTGAAGGAAGAGAGCAGAGTGGGCTATGTGGATGAGAGTTAATCTTCCCACAGAAAGGCACCCTGGCCAGAGCCCAGGCCTCCTACAACTCTGGCTGATCCCCAGCAGCTTGCAGTCCGGGCTGATCGGGGGTCCACCCCTCCACCTCCTCCTGCCCGGGCTAGGCGCTGTAGCAGGCAGGCTGTAAACAGAAGACGGATGCCTTGCGTTTTTATCCTTCTTTTACGGTGGCTCTTTTTAATTCTAAGCAATCTTGGGTAATTAAATTTTATCGAAGAGCTTTTTTTTTTTTTGTCTTTACCAAGCCCATTAGGGGTCTGTAGCACTTGTCCGTGGCCTCATAAAAGATAGAGGATCAACAATAACACACACACACACACACACACACACACACACACACACCAAGCTGCTCCAAGTTTGCCTTTCCCGTGCTGTGGAACTTGTCAGATGCTGCCCCCTGGACCTTGGGCTGCAAGAGGGCAAGCACATAAGAAAAAGCCAGGTGGGGAGTAAATGGTGCTCAGAGTGACAGGGGAGGGCTGGCAGCAGGCCACCTGCATCTAGAGCAGGAGAGGGACAACCTTGGTGCCACCTTTTGGTGGTGGCACATCAGTAAGCTCTGGACCCGTAGTATGGAAAGCAGAGTACTGAGTCATGCGGTGTAATCACCACAACTTGAAAAGAGGCATGCAACCTTGTTCCCCCCTCTTTGGGCAGAGGAGTGGGGAGCTGGGGAGTGGGGCTATCACACACCTGGTGGATCACAATCAGAGTCCTTTGAAAGGGAGCCTGAAAACATAGCTTCAAAGGGCGCCAACTGGCTCTGCAAACAGTTGCTGTGACTGAGAAGGAAAGGGTAGTCTCAGCCTATTGGGAGCAGGCCAGCGGGACATCTCTTCAGAGACACCAACTCTTATGGCAAATGCCACCACACATCACAGCACCTTTGAAAAGAGATGCACTGAGAGCGCTGGGCATCAGACACAAAGCCCAGCCAAGACCGCTCGCTGGGAAGGGTCTTGGCTGGCCCATCTAACATCATTCGAAACGCTTTAGTCCAGACCTCCACATGGCAGCGCTGGTTCAACGAGTCTGTCATCTCTGGCTTAACATCTGAATCTTCTGTTCAGCTCCAGGAAGCAGGTAGATCAGCATCCCGCATGTGGAAGAACAATGGAAGCTAAGTGTTAGAGGAAGCTGATTGTGATGTCCTAAACACAGGACTAACAGCCATACCTGCAGTGTCTTTTCTGAGCCTCATACATTCTGGGAGCCAGTACTGAAACGCTTCCTGTTACACAAATGAGGAAATGAGGCCGTTAAGACATATCATGCTCAAAACTACCCAGCAACAAAGGGGGAGAAGCAACAGTAATCTCAGCCACTCCACTGCCTTCTGTCACCACCATGGCCGCCTTAGGATGGCTGCATTAAGTCATATATCACATTTATCAGTGGCAAGTTATTTCTGAAAAAAAAAAACTGTTTTTCTGTCGTATTTAACTAGGGAACTGTGATCTTTCAAGATAGCATGTCTAGAGAAATCCCTTTGAAGCCTGAGTGCAAAGTGTGATAGTCAAAAAACCCACCTGCATCCAGTCACTTCTGACTCAGACTGGCCCTATGGAACAGGCAAGGATGTCCCTGTGGGTTTCTGAAACTATAAATCCTTACTTGAATAGAAAGCCTTCTCTTTCTCCAGCAGAACAGCTGGTAGTTTTGAACTGCTGACCTTGCAATTAGGAGCCCCAAACCTCACATGAAATGTGATAGGACTATCCATTTCTATTATGTGTTTAATGGGCCTAGACACATTCCATATTGTTTTCTTCAAAAACCCTGTGCATAATCAAAATGTGCATATGAAAATGGCAGGGAACCATGTAAATGCATAAGCAAAAAAGAGCCAGGCGCTGTTCACACTTACCAAATAAAGACAAGTATGAAAAATAAAGGCAGTGAAAGTTCCTGAGTGAGGCAAGCAGTTGTGTTCAACCACTAACCCATCAGTTGGCAGTTCCATGTCACCCAGAGACATGATGGAAGGAAAACCTGGAGATCTAGTTGTGCAGGGTCACAGACAAAAAAATCCTGTGGTGCTCAGCCCTCCTCTCTTACACACGACAGTGTACTGAGTCAGAACTGGATAGAAATGGATTTTCCTTGAACTTTGAAGAATTTCTCTTAAGACAATGGTTCACAAAGTGTGGTTCTAAGACCCAGCTAGAGACACTTGTGAAAAAGGCTGTGCAGCTTACAGATGACGGTGGGAAACCAGGCATTTAATAATATGCCTCACTGATTTTATGCAGAGCAAAGTTTGATGGCAGCTTATCTCATCTGCTGTCAGGTTGTTCTATGGCAATGAGACAGTTCTGGCTTGACTCACAGTGATCCCCTACACAACAGAACAAAACACTGCTTGGTCCTGCTTGATCATCACAACCACTGGTCTATTTGGTCCAGGTTGCAAGCACTGTGTCAATGCTCTGAGGAGCTTCCTCTTTTTCAGTATCTACTTTTACCCACCTTGATGTCCCTACTGATTAACCTGTCCAAAGAATGTGCTGCATGTGATATTAATGATATTGCTTAAGTAATTTTCACATTTTCTTGAGCCACCTTTCTTGGGAATGGGTACAAATATGAGTCTCTTACAGTGCATTGGCCTGGTAGCTGTATTCCAAATCTCTTGACATAGACAATGACATCAATGAGTGAACATCTCCATTGCTGCATCTATTTGTTGAAACATCACAATTTGTATTCTACCTACTTTTTCACAAATGCTTTTATTGCAACTTCTTCCTTTAATATCGTGAGTTCTTGACCTATGCTGCCTACTGAAATGGCTTAATATCAATCAATTAGTTGGTTTGTTATAACAATGGTATATTTCTTCCATCTTCTATTGATGCCTCTTGCATCTTCCAGTATTTTCTTCCATAGAATCATTCACTATTTCAACCTGAGACTTCCACTTTTTCTTCTGGCCAGCCAGAAAAATGCCAAGTATGTATGTTTGTGTTAGACTGGGTTGACTACAAAGTCACTGACATTCATGTATATGTGCGTAAGAAAGAATTTTATACCAAATAATAATTGTATATTAATCCTCGTACAGGTCAAGTTCCTATATCTGATATTAACCCATAAGTCCAATATTAGTAAACCCAATAAGATAAGTTCATAAATGCTTCTTCAGACTCATACAGTCACATGCAATGATTCGAAATGCAGGAAGATTACAGGCCCAGGCCGGTCAGTGCAAATTCTATGGATTCAATGGTGGTGGAAGAATGTCAGCACTAGTGCAGCCCTCCAGCTCCTTCAGCTCTCCAAGTGTGGCTTTTCAAAAGGAAGGTGAAACAGAGAGAGTATGCGTGTGGATAGCCTCTATGGAGAAAGAGAGAATGTTCCCATAATTCTCATGAGAAGACCATGACCACAAGGATGCATCATCAGGTAGTGACCTGACCGACAGGCTAGCTTCCACCCCTATTTTTTAAAATAATTTTAGTGGGGTCTATTACAGCTCTTATCACAATCCATACATCCATTGTGTTTTGAGCACATTTGTACACATGTAACCATCATCCTTTTCGAAACATTTTCTTCCTACTTGAACCTTGGTATAAACTCTTTTTATTCCTCCCTGCTCCATCCTCCCTCCCTCCCTCATCAACCCTTTATAATTTATAAATTATTATTATTGTCATATTTTACACTGATTTCTCTATCCCTTCACCCATATTTCCACTGTTCATCAATGGGGGTGGGGGTCATTAAACATCTATCATTGTGATCAGTTCTCCCTTTCCCCCTATCCTCATGGTACTTCCATTATTGTTCCTGAAGGGTTTATCTGTCCTGGATTCCATGTGTCAAGAGCTCTTACCTGTACCAGTGTACATGTTCTGATCTAACCAGCTTTGTAAAGTAGAATTGGATCATGATAGTGATGGGGAAAATGTATTAAAGAACTAGAGGAGTGTTGTATGTTTCATTGATACTATACTGTACCCTGGCTGGCTCACCGCTTCCTTGTGATCCTTCTATGAGGGGCTGTACAATTGTCCAGAGATGGGCTTAGCATCTCCACTCCACCTCCAAAGCCCCCTTGTTTGCATAAAGACAATTGTTTGTTCTGATGTCTGATCCCATCAACAACTCATGATCACACAGACTGATACACTTCTTCCATGTGGGCTTTGTTGCTTCCTAGCTAGATGATATCTGATTTATCTTTAAGCCTTTAAAACTCCAGATGTTATATCTTTTGATAGCCAAGCATCATCAGCTTTCTTCACCACATTTGCTTTTGCACCTGTTTTGTCTTTAGTGGCCTTTCGGGAAGGTGGGCATCACAGAATATCAAGTTATTAGAACAACATGTTCTTGAGTTGAGGTATCACGTAAGTAGAGATTCAAGATCCATCAACTACCTTCATATTTAACATCTAAAAATGTACATTGATCTATGTCCCTATTGTTACATATAACTATATTTACATATGTATGTGCCTATATTTATACCTCTATAAATAGCCTTTGACTCCTACTTCCTTCCTTTTACTTTCCTCTTGTCCCACTCTCATGTTCGACCTTCATTCAGCTTCCATTAATTCTTCTCAGCCACATTGCATTTAATCAAGCTCTACCAAGCATCCTATGCCTTCCTTGCCATTGATTTTAGATCACTTGTTGTTCCCCTGTCCCTTGGTCTGTTGGCTCCCCCTTTCCTTTCTTCCACCTCCCTCTCTCCCATGTCCTTCAGAAACATTTATCCCATTGTTTTCTCCTTGGTATTGTTTAACCTGACTATCATATAGACAGACATGAAAAAAACAAAAACAAAAAGCCTATAAATAGGTCCAGGTCTATCTGTTGACCTTTATGAATGTTTCCGGACCGAGTCTAATGAGGTGCCATGCCCTGCCAACCCCCCGCTCCTACCACGAAGTATATTTTTGGATTCTCCAGGGACTTCATTGCTTTGCTCCCCTTGCAATTTTGTTGCATGCCCTTCGTATTTCACCCTGGTGGGGTGGGGTCAGATCAGGCACATTTCCCACACTGTGTCTCCAATATTGACCCCTGTAGTGCTATGGGTCAGTGAAAGGGCACTATATCTCATGGTGGGGCCTGCCCTATCATTCTCTCTGTGCATTGGCTGCATTAAGCAGGCATCTCATCCTCAGGGTTTGATAAGCATGCATTCAACTCTTTCTTTCTCTCTCCTTCCTTCTTATTTTGCTCCTGTGTGTTCAGAGCAGACACTTCCTGAGCGGTAGCTTCAGTGCTGTCCTCTGTAGTGCATTCTTCTGGGGAGAGCTCACCCTTCCCTAATGTTTACATGGAATTATGTAACCACAATGTTCTTTGCTTTGGGTTGTCTGACTCCAGGTCATTACACATTTCATTACAAGGCTTTGCTTTGTCTTCACAAATCAGACTTTAAAATCTTCTTTGAGCTCTTTTACTTGATCATACCTTCACTTGCTTTAGCAAAATGTTCAAGAGAAAGTGTCAGTCTCTTCTGACATACATTTTGGTCTTTTTTTTTCTTCCCTATCTTTTCAATGACCTTTTGGTTTCTTTATGTGCAATGTTCTTCATGTCATCACACAACATCTGGTCTATGGTGATTTATGTTCAATCAGTCAAATGCATTCTTGACATGATCTCTAAATTCAGGGGGGATGTCCTCAAGTATTGGCTCTCGGGGATTTGTCTTAATTCAACTTCAACTGCATTTGTGTGCAAGCAGCTAGTCTGTTCCACAATAACCCTTGGCTTTAGTCTCCATTGTCTCCACACAGATTTTTGTTAATTTTATTCCTGTATACTCTCTCCAATGAGACCTGCATAGAGAGTTCCCATGTCTGCTGTAGAAGAAAAGATATTTTCAATAACTAGGCTGCTATCATGAGTGTCATTTCCATCAACAAGGCCATATTGTTCAGCTACCAACCCTTCTTGTTAATTTCACATTGCAATCACCAGTCATTATCAATGCATCTTGATTGCCTGTTTGGTCCATTTCAGTCTGCAGCAATTGGTTGTGGTGGTGCTTGTGAGGAGGTGCCATTGAGTGGGTTCTGACCCATAGCCGTCCTATGCACAACAGAACGAAACATGGCCCTGGCCTGTTCCATCCTCCTAATTGGTCCCATCTTTGAGCCCATTCTTGGAGTCACTGTGTCAATCCCTCTCACGTGGGGTTTCCCCTCGTTTGCTGCCTCTCTAATCTACCAAATATGATGTCCTTCTTCAGGGACTGATCTCTCCTGACAACACTGGCAGAAATCCTTTGAAGTAGGCTCAAAAAAAAAAAAACCCAAACTCAATAACAATAAAGAACAACCGCTGTGGGTTTCCAAGACAAGAACTCTTTGTGAAAGTGCAAAGCTTCGTCTTTCTTCCACAGAGGGGCTAGTGGTGTTGAACTAATGACCTTGCAGTTAGCAATCCAATCCAAATCAATACTCCACCAGTGGTAGAACAGCTGTTTTGGTTTGTGGCAGATGTTTGGAAAATACTACAAAAAGAAACAGCTAAAGTTAAGATGAGGGAAGACAGTCTTAGGAATTCCTTAGAGAGCCTGGCCCACCCAGCTGTCCAGAGACACAACCTGTGGCGCTTTGTAAGGAAACAGAGATAACAGTGAGAGTCCTAGAGGAATGTGAGAAGCTCCTAGACAGCCACTACCTGCAAATATATCTCCTCAGCATTGTTTTCTGAGATGCCATGAGTAGAGAAAATTGGGTTTGCCGACTACATTTTCAACAATGTTTTGTTTGGCTTAGATTCTATTCTCCTTTTAAATTCTTCCTGCTGGCCTTCTTTAAGAATTCCAAGTAATTCTATGAGAAGATAAAAACTAAGCTGCTATTACTTTCACAACGATTGTATTTTCTATAAAAAGGCAGAGTAGAGGAGGGTAATATTGTTCCAAACTCTTTATGAATGTATTAGCTTTTATGAATGTATCTTGCTTTTAATAAAATGAATAACACAGCTCTTTTCATCTCTGTTTTACACATGCAGAGACTCAGGTCCAGTGTTTGGCCCGGGATCACGGAGTCGCTAGGCAGCAGAAAATTTATTCATACATTTAACGGACAGGAATTGACTGAGTGTGCCATACAGACGCTGGGTGCTGGGATCACTGTGATGCATAAAAGAGGCCAAGTTTCTGCTCTCGTGGTGCTTACATTCTAGTTACAGTTACCAGAGGAGCTCATTGTGGTCACCTGAGTGGGAGTTCAGAACTCCCTCACAGCCTACACAGCCTCTTGCAGTGTCTATCTTCCTGGGTCCACCTGCCTAAGCAACTGAGCGTGTCATAGGACTCTGGGAGCTGCATGAGAGAGGGGTGGTGGGAGGAGAGAAAAGGCATCTATGGAGAGCAAGAAGGGGTAGAACAAGGAAAAAAAAAAGCCACCCACCACTATTCCTTGCCTGATGTTAGAGTTCTGTTTTAGTTATTGTGACTCTTTCTTTTTCTCGCCTGTTACAGCAGCAGCATTGGTGTGTTCTTCTGCGGACCCAAGGCACTCTCAAAGACACTTCAAAGGATGTGCCGCTTGTATTCCTCTGTTGATCCCAGGGGAGTTCAGTTTTATTACAACAAAGAAAACTTCTAAACTTTGTAGCCAACATCCAGGCATTGCATCCTTAGCCGCTGGAAGAGACTGGAAGATCTCAGTTGTCACTACTCAACCCCATGAAAGAAGCCACCAACAAAATATAAATGAATGGAGGGGGCTGCGTCCCAATAAATTATTGTTTATAGACAATGAAATAGTCTTATCTGATTCTCAGATATCATAAAATAGTCTTTTATTTTTTTCCCCCAATGACTCTTTTTTAAAAGAAAGATCCTTCATAGTTCATGGGCTATATGAAAACAGATATCCAGCCCATGGGCTATCGTTTGCTGTCTTTCAGCAATGATGCTGATGGTATCATTGTTCCCCAACTAGAAATCACATGAAATTTCACATCTGACATGGAGACTCGTCACTGCTGGGTTCATAGTCTCCTTTAGTAGTCATTTCAAGTTTTCATCATCCTGATGGCAGGCATGTCTCCCAGTCTGATCATGGCAGATTTCAACATAAGCCCCTTTGTGATTTGGTGGTGGTGGTGGTGGTGGTGGTATTTGTTGTTTTGTTGTTGTTTTGATTCTCTGCAGGCCTGGAAATCATCTTCAGGGAGGACTGGTCCCTCAAACCCTTTATAGACTTGAAATTGATAACAACCAGTCCCAGCCTACTTTCTCTTCTAGTCAAAACCATATGAAATTCTTAACCTTTCAGCCCACAATCAATTTTTAAGCCTTTCATTCATGTTGCTCTTCTTCATCGCCAGTTCCATTTCTTCAACAGCATTTTAGATCATAGTGACTGAAACAGGGTATCATGTTTCTAATCAAAGAATGATGACTTGTGTAGAAGAGAGATTGTATTAGATCATGTGTGCCAAGTGATTTTCAATACAATGAAACTTTATATTTGCCTTTCTTTCCTTCCTCCTTGCTTCTCCCCTTCCCTCTCCTTTTCTTTCTTTCTTCCCTTCCTCCCTTCCTTTCAGATTGCTTTCTCATTCTTTTTTTCAAAAAGGTATTTTATTTCCATAAAATTCTGGTCAGTGGTCATCTTGATACTTCTACCCAAATGTAATTTCTGGCCAATAAGCATAGTGTGGATTTTTTTTTTTTGTATACTCCTATGAAACCAGTCTTTCCACACAATGTAGCTGTTTTACCCCAGAAGTATTCCTCACATCGTAATAGGTCTCTACACCAATTTAAGTTAACCTTTGAGAAAGACAATATTTGAAGGTTGTTTTGGCTTTCAGTCCCAGCTACCAATACTTAGTAATAGCTGGAGAATTCATTAGGCGTTTGTCAACTCTTCCATACAAGATTTCACTCAATAGATTGAATCCAGAGAATTATATTATGCATTCCAGAAAGAACTTCCAAAGGGCTCCAATTTAGAATCAGACTATTGATAGCCAGATGTGGAGGACAATATACCATACCACATACATTGTCTTAGCTTATCAAGATGTCATATACAATGGTACAAAAAAATTTTACTGAAATGAAAATAGCTTTTGTTTTTCAAGTGCTTCCTATCTTTGCAGACTGTTACTCAGTCACAAATAAAATTAAATTGGTTACATTTGATTTGTTTTTGCAAAGTCAGGCTGTCACATTAGCTAATCCAACTACTCAAAAGTTATAAATTGATTATTTCTTTTAGTTCATCTTCTGTTGATTTGCTGTTGGGTATATTCCAAGCTTGCTTTAAAAATTATTTCTGCTAACTTTGCATTGGAATGTCTCAGTATCTTTAAATATTGCTTGGCGTATATCATGCTAATAATACACCCAGTTGTAATATGAATTCATTTCCCCATTTAAGATCGATTCATTCTTTACAACTAGTTTTTTGTAGTCAACTAGATATGAAATCTTTACTTCGGAAAGACAATTAAGTGTATTAGAGAACTCTTATGTCATCCTATTTATTAATTACTTTTCTCTTCCTATCTATTTGAAAATAATGTGTACTGTCTTGTTTTATCTAATAAACTAAAGATACTTGTGTTAAAAATTGTATTTGATGTCTGCTATTTTCATTCCTTTTTCGTTTTGACCTTTTGTTTCTCCTACGAGATCATGTGGAGTCTGTGGAACCTGGGGAAAAGTACCAAAACAAATTTTGTAGATAACATTTTAGTAAAATAAAATAATACAGCAGTAACCAATAGAAAGTACAGATCTTTAAAAAGGAAAGGTGACATTCAAAATAGAAATAAAATTCTAGAATATCATTGGATAGACTCAGCGGCTACAACAATGGACACACACATAACAGTTTTAAAAAACTAAAAAAGTAAGAACTGTTGTGAGGATGGTGCAGGACTAGGCAATATTTGATCCTGTCATGTATATCATCTCTATGAGTGAGGACCTGGCTCAACAGCGCCTAACTAACAATTAGGTGAGATCATGTAAAAAAAAGTCTAAAAAACCATACTTTGAACTGAATAGAAATAACATATTTTCAAGTAGAATATTAACTATTGCAAATATATTGATTTGCTTCAAAATAATTCATGTTGCTCTGAGAATGTGCCCAGCCACTTCCAACTCATAATGACCCATATAAAACAAAGTGAAATACCATCCAGTCTCAGGCTATCCTTACAATTATTGGTATATTTGAGCTTATTGTTGTAGCCACTGAATCAATTCATCTCATTGAGACCCATGAAAATACTGTGGCTTGGGTCAGGCTCACTTTAGTCCTCAAAGTGACATCTTCACCGCTCAACACTTAACAGAGGTCTTGTGCAGAAGATTTGCCCAAGGCAATATATTATGTGACTTCTTAAATGCTGCTTCCATGGGTGTTGACATGAATCCAAGCAAACTGAACTCCTTGACAACTTCCATCTTTTTTCCATTTATCTTGATGTCAACTACTGGTCCAGTGGTGAGAATTGGAGTCTTCTTTCTTTTGAGTTGGAAGCCACACTGAAGGCTGCAGTCCAGGATCTTCACCAGAAAGTGCTTTAAATCCTTCTTGTTTCATCTGTATGTCACAGGTTGTTAATATGCCTTCCTCCAATCCCAATGGGATTCTTGATTTTTCCTTTACAATCTTGTTCTTCCTCCATTTTTTTCCCTAGTTCAGTTAATGGCATCATCAAAATTACTTGGACTAAAAACTATCTCACACCTTCCTCCTTTTCCTCCTCCAACCATTGTTTCGCTGTCTTACTTGTTTTTGCTGCACACATTTCAGGAAAGTATCAGTTGTGTATAACAGAAATTTCCAAGTTATTCCCATTGCTTATACACAGTTCAGGTTTAAAATCAGTTGTACAAGCTTATGGGGAGAGCTGACCTACATGTTGACACAAGTAAATCCCTCTCCCAGATTAGACAGATCTTCCCCATCAGTAAGAGATGACTGGCACCTTAGCAATACACATACTCCATCTAGAAAGTCTGTCTGAAATATTTTTCAGACATCTATAGGCTGATATCATGCTGCATTTTGTCCCTCTTCACAATCTCTCTTTTCATCAATTTTAAAATTTCTCCCCTTATTAATTTTTATAGAACAGTATGGAGCCCCATATGTTATTTCTCCCTAGTTCTAGAATAAACTCTCCTTTAATCATTCTTTATTAATTTTAAACATCTTCAAATTATTATAAAGATTGCTAATTGTCCTAGAGGCAGCCACACTCAATAATAATTTGTTTTAAATACAGTGATTCAGCAAAGTGATCCCCTAACTGAGAGAAATAATGTCACTAGTACATTTTTCAATACCACAATCTTAGATCACAGCCCACATGTTGAGGCAATGTACCTCAAAATTTAGTTTTATATTTTTAAAATATACTTGAAAGCATAAGCATAGCACAAAGGAACATAAGGTGTCAATAAATAATTCAAACAAAATATATTAAACCTTTACAAAGAAGGCACAAAATTCTATTGATTGGCCATATCCACTTTGTACTAATGTAAATAGAGCTGCCTTCCTCACAAGACAATGGAGTAGTGGAAAACTATTGCCATTCCTGCTCTGCACTATGCAAATGTCAGCAAAGAGGCAATGCCTCCTCCTCTTTCCCACTGGCTCAGGGGCTAAAATATATGAGTCAAAGCATGACAGAGAAACAAATGGGGGTGGGGACTGTTTGTGAAATCAGTAGCGATAGTCCAAGTCTGAGATAACAGAAACCAGCTTTTGTGTTTAACTAACACCGCAAATTATTTGAGATTTGAACTCAAGAAAGATTACCCATATTTCTGACTGTCTCCTGGGCAACATACCAACGAGGCAGATGAGAACAGCACTGCAAAGACTTTGAAAATCAAACTGACATTTGAACTACAACCCATAAAATTGACAGAGCATGTGCTCCAAACCTACACTTGTTACTGGCAAAATAAAAGATGTAAATAAGGACCTAAGTCTCAAAACATCATACTAAGTATTTTCAAGATAAGATCTAAAATGCTTGATATATGAAGATCTCAACTTTTATCTTATGAAAGATAAGAGAAAAAGGAAACAATCAAGAGAAGCCAACATCAATATGACATAGGCATAAAGATGACAGGATGACAGAAATATCTGGGAAAATAGAGTCCCAACGAAAAATGTATGAAAAGAACAAAATATGACTTTCAAAAATTTTAAATATATAATAATGAAAGAGGAAAAAAAACCTCACCGAATGGACTAGTAGTAATCAGAATGATGCTCTTCAAAGATGTCTACACCCTAACCCAGAAGAATGAACAAAATTCTTGTGGAAGAAGCATAGTCGCAAAAGTTACAAGCAAACACCTTGAGAGGATGCATTGCTAGACCTGGGGCATGGGCATCAAAGTCTAGAGGAGTAGAGGTGGGAGTGGGACAAGGTCAATTGGCAGAACATAATCTACAGAGACAATAATCAGCATCTTATTTTGGTGAATAATAACTGAGATCTTAAAAGATCATGAGCAGCCTTCTAAGGTACAACTATTAGTCTCTCCCTGTCCAGAGGAAAGAAAGAGCAATGAGAATCAAAGAACTCTTCGTGGAAATATTGAATCCAATGGACTAATGGATCACAACAGTAGCAGTTTCCCTGACCTTCCCACCACCTGAGGGCAGTGATGCCAAAAAAAAAATTGAAAGAAGTATACCAGAATTCTCCTCACAAGCAAAGATGGGAAGACTATCAGTCCCTTTTGATAACACATCCAACATGTATTTTGGACATGTTATTAGGTGAGACTAATCCCTGGAGAAAGACATTGTGTTTGGTCAAATAGAAGACCAGAAGAACTAAATAATGCATCCTTACAACTAACGATCACTTTGAATTGCCCTAGAAGGTCCTGGATAGAGCAGGGAAGAAAATACACAACAAAACCCAGAATTATAAAAGATACTAGACTGGTTTGATAGAGACTGTGGGACCCCTGAGATAATGGTACTTTGTCACCCTTCAAGTCTGAAATGCAACTCATTCCTGTGTCTTAGTTTTCAGTCAAGCAACAGACAGGTCTAAAGTGGGAACAACCAACCCGTTGAGATTGATTGACTCTAAGATAAAAATCCAGAGGGATTAGGAAAGGAGGAGAAATAGAAACAGAAAACACAAGGAGACAGTGGCATAAGTATTGTTAACTTGAGGAGAGTACAATGAATTGAGATGAAACACAATGTGTATGAATAGTTAGCTGTAAAGTGTGTATACATTGTTGAATGTCAAGTTGATTATCTGCTCTATATATGCTCAACCAATTCACAAATAAAATTTTAGGGGGTGGTATTTGAGGGTGGGTGGCGTGTAAAACAAATTTTCAAATTTTCATGAAACTATTGCTGCTGGATGACTCTACCCCACCCCCTACCTAACCCCACCTCTACTGAAACCTTTAACGTAAAATAATCTTTAAACCTTGAACCAAACAAAAAAATAGCTCAGCTCAACTAGAAAGAAAAGCCTACCTGGAAAAAAAATATGCTCTTCCAATAACTAGATGAGATCAAATTGACAACAGAAACTTAAAAGATTAGATAGGCAGTAATGAGGAACAATTTGGAAAAGGGGGGGTCAAAATTGTTGCACAAATGGGAGAACTTAATCAATGTCCCTGAATTGTAGATGCAGAAATTGTTGGATTTGCATACGTTCTGCTGTGGATATTGTCAACAACAAAGGAAATAGTTAAAATTAAAAAAAATTGAGGCTGAGCCCCGGTGGCGTAGTGGTTGTGCGTGGGACTGCGGCCCACAGGGATGGAGGTTCGATTCCAGCTCCACGGAGCAAAAGCTGGACCTCCTACTCCCACCACCTGAGGGCAGTGATGCCAAAAAAAAAATTGAAAGAAGTATACCAGAATTCTCCTCACAAGCAAAGATGGGAAGACTATCAGTCCCTTTTGATAACACATCCAACATGTATTTTGGACATGTTATTAGGTGAGACTAATCCCTGGAGAAGGACATTGTGTTTGGTCAAGTAGAAGATCAGCAAACAAAGAAGACCCTGCATGGGAGAGGTCAGCCCAGCAGCTGTAATGACTGACTCCAGCAGAGCAGCAACTGAGAGGATGGTGCAGGGCTGGGCAATGCTTCATTTTCATGGATGTTGAGTTGCAGACCCACCCCCTAGTAACAATAAATTATGTATTTTTTCACTCACATGTGGTTCTTAACCAAATACATCATAAGCAAAAGGAAAAGACAAGTCACAGCCTAGGAAATGAAATGCCTGGGACATATGCCTGCCATGGGAGTAGGGGCCAAAATTCATAAACAATTTCAACAGACTTGTCAGAGAAAGAGATAAGCATCCATAGAAACAAGAGCAAAGGATATAAACAGGCAGTTTGCAGAAACCCAAATGCACTGTGAGTATATGAAGAAGTACTTCCTCTCTTCATGAACCAGGGAAATATAAAAGACCAGGTGTGCTCAAAGAGAAAATCGGACAGTACAGCAACACTTCATTAGCACTGAGTTGATGCCAACTCATAGGCCCTCTACCACACAGGGTAGAACTGCCTCTGTGGGTTTCCAAGACTGTAACTCTTTAGAGTCAAAGAACATTTCATCTTTCCCCCAAAGTCAATAATAGCAATCATAAGCTTCCAAAATGAGACAGGTGGGACCTGACGAGGTCAGCCACTCTCATCTGCACATCTGTCATCCTGTGGTGGCTCGGTTTGCCACCAGATGTCAGCAGGGTCACCCATGTTTAACGGGTTTTAGTGGAGATTCACATGAAGACAGAGGAGGTAGAAAGCCTTGGCCATCTTCTCCCAGAAATTAGTCGGTGGAAACCTTAAGGGCCCCAGCTGAGCTTTCTCAACACATTTGTTTAAGAAAGGTCCAGAGGAAGGGTCCATCTCTAGAGGAAGAGACCAAGGTTGGTGAAATAGAGAAACAACATGACAAGGAAGGTGCTTGGGTTGGGGAGTGGATTGGTACAATCACTGCATGGTAGACTCAAGCCTGCTGGTGATTGTAAGGGTGACCTACAGCGAGACACATTTTATTTTGCTGTACAAAATGTTGCCAGTAGTATCTATCTATCTATCTATCTATCTATCTATCGATCATCTATCATCTATCATCTACCTATCTATCTAATGGGGTTGCTAGACCAGTATCATGGATATCCCAGTTGGTCCCTATATTGGTTTGGGGTAGCATGTGTCATCATCATCTTCATCATGATGGGAAATCAAACATGAGCATCAGGACTGTGGGTCAGCGACAGAGAACGCTGGACTCACATAAAGACAACAGGCCATGGGAACCAAGGACTATTCAGTTCTTAGAAGCAGGGCCCACAGGAGCCCTAAGACCATCACAGTACCTGGGGTCTGGGAAACTGACATCTTAACTCCCATGGACTGAGGCCAGGAAGCTGTTTCAGCACTACCCATGTGCTGTCTGAATCCACCCAGAAACCAGGGCTAAGCTACGTCCTCAGCTGAATGAGAAGACCTGTCCCAATTCCTGCTTGGGTTCCAGAGACAGGTTCCTCTTTGCTTAGCCCTGTGTCTATTCTCCCAGGAGTCCTCAGGATCACCTTGATCATGCTGTTTGATGCCAGCTTTTGCAGCCCACTTCCTTGATCCTCCACCAGTCAAAAAGAAAAAAAAAGAGATTTTGAAACTGGAGCATCTTTGTTTTAAAATTACTTAAGTTTGGGAGCCATGTCAGCAGCGGGTATGATCGATGGGGTGCCTGTGAGTAGCAGCCCAGCGAGAGAATTCCGCTCCTTGCCAGCTCACCCAGAGGCATTTATCTTTCTCTTTTCACCTGTGCTCTGCGCTGAGCCTAAGAGTGAGCTGACACTGATGTTTTTGTCCCTTTAATAAATTAAGCTCTTTCTCTCTC
>PVJH01000914.1:0-248643 GCA_004026705.1 Nesogale talazaci
AACATAGGCTGCATAAAATCACCACAATATTTCTGATTGTCACAAATTTGTACTATTGAATGATTCTGAATAAATGATCTGCTCACTTTTAACTTGTAAATTTTGAGTAAAAACTTTTTCTTTGAATGCTAATGTCCATCAAATTAAACAACAACAAAAATTTAAGTGCCACTATTTGTGTAAATTTGTTGTGGTTCATCCAAAGACATTATACAAAACTAAACAGCAAGAAGGTGGGGTAGAATAAACTGTCTTTTACTTGCATTGGTGTGCTTAGAAAAGTCACTTGAAATGACATTCTGCCACTCCAAACTGTTTGAACGTTTACATAGAATTACTCTATAAACCGATGATACCTATCTAAAAAGGCTTAATTCCATATGTTTATCATAAGAAAAGACCTCAATCTTTAAAGACTAGCTTAATAGTCAGAAATGGACTCTTAGGAAAAACAAACATAAAAGGCTGATGTTTCACATGCTTATTAGTGTAGCGTGAAAGGAAGAGAGAATGCAACAGCATTTCACAGTGTGAGATGCCCAGAGTTGGATAGAGACAGCATGTGTTGTCATCGCTTAATGTTCAGATGTTCAGTGCTAGGGGGAAGCAAGCAGAAGTAAACCACGGCATGATTTCATTCACCCTGAAATGCTGGCAGTGAAATGAGATGAGGAGTGGTAAGCAACATCTCCTGAGTGTGATGGAAGTATTTACTAGAGCAGCAAAAATAAGTTATTCCTTGTATGCATTTTACTACAAGAAGAAAGTATTTATATAATATGACTTCTGGAAGCAGAGGTTGGGCTTGCTATGCAAATGCCTACTTCGATGGGCCACCATATGCAGCCCTTTTCCTTTCCAGCTGGCTGGTTTTATGGCCGGTTCCTGTTCCTTCATATCCTGCCCACAGCTCACCAGGAAACTCTTCCTAATTAACTTTCACCATTTTCTCATTTCACAGATTCAAGGACTTTCAGACTATTAGCTTTAGAACAGACTTTATAAATAATGCAGTTTGTCCTCACTTGACCCTCCATCTTAAGTAATCACATGGGCTTGTGTGTGTGTGTGTGCCTGTGTGTGTGTGTGCGCGTGCACGCATGTATGTGTCTCTTAGTATTTTCTAATTATTATATTATATGTTCCTTTCAATTAATTATATCTGAAGTAACCTGGGATAAACTTATTTATTTACTTGTTAATTTACTGTTTACTCTTGAATATTTGAAAAAGACTCATTGACAGCATTACTTCCAAAGAGGAATGACCAGTTTTATCTTTTCTTTGATGCACTGAGCTGATGCACTTTGCAGTTCACTTTGGATTTATTGAGGTGATATCTGCAAAATTCCAGTTTTATAATTTAGTGCCATGATTGTTTTATGCTCAGTATTATGTGACAGTCTCAAAAGAACAGTGCATGTACATAAAACCTTGAGAAGAAAAATAAATCAGGTTACACATTCTTATATATTCTAACAACTTCAAACTATCCTCTAAATAGATATTGGCTAATTTATAATTAATATCAGAGGACTGACTTTTACCATCTTAAAACTAAATTCCTACCATTTGCCTATGAGATTTCTTTCAAGAATTGGATGATTGAATAATGATGGCAACAGCAGCACTACCAATAGTATTCATTATTTCAGCAGCAAACATACACACACACACACACACACACACACACACACACACAAGTCAAGTCGTGCTTGGTTGGAGGCAGAAAAGTTGAGTTTCAAAGAAAAAATATAGGGCTGAGCCCCGGTGGCATAGTGGTTGAATGCGGGACTGCAGCCCACAGGCTTGGCAGTTCAAATGCAGCAGCAGCTTTCCAGGAGCAAGGCTGGGCCTCCCACTCCTGCCAGAGGGCAGTGATGCGCCCCCCCCCCCAGAAAAATAAAAGGAAAAATATGTCTTAAGGAACTCTACCTGGTGACAGAATTGCAACTTGGAAAGATCTAACTGAAGTTCATCTATGCTTCCGCTGCATCAAAACATCTTGTCAAAGATCTCTTTTTTGCTACTTGAGCTTTGAATTTGTTTTATTACTTATTTCTGATTAAGATATGCTGAGTGTTTTCTTCTTTTTTGGTTGTCTACCAGAAGGTTTTTGCACAATTCCTTATAATATTTTACTCTGTGCCGAACTTTGAAATTTTCTGCGCAGCTTTTATTTCATCATTTCTCCTCTTTGCCTTCGCTATTCTGTGATTAATAGTGAGTTTTGACTGTGGCCCACTGGGTTGACGCTTCAAATCCAGCAGCTGCTCTCCAGGAAACAAGGCTGGGCTTCCAACTCCCATCAGGGCAGTGATGCCACCGAAAAAAAAAAAAAGAGTGAGTTTCAAAGTCTCTTCTGCAAAGTCTCTTCTGCCATTCACTCTGATCTTTTCTTTCTTTCTTGACCTTTAAGTGACCTTTTGATTTCTTTGCATATAATGTTCTTAATGTTGTCCCACCCATCATTAAATCTTCAATGCATCAGATCTGTTGTTTAGATATTCTTGAAATTCAAGTGGGATAGACTTACTGTATTTTGGCTCTATTTGGAGATGCACTTGTTTTCATCTGCTTCAGCTTAGAAATGTGTGTATATAATGGTAATTGATGGTCTCCTTTACAATCAGTCATTGACTAGGTTTTAGTTTCTAATATTGAACTTCTCCATTGTCTTTCCCCACAGATGTAGCCAATTTGATATTTGTATATTTCAAGTAATAGCTGCACACATGTAATTGTCTTTTGTATTGTAAAATGCCTTTGCTATGAAGAAGTCACTCACAAAATTATATCATACAATCTCCAGCTTCATTTCTATTATCAAGGCCATATTTTATAACCACCATTCATTCTTATCTGTTTCTATCCTTTGCATTCCAGTTATAATAATTATTAATGAATCATGATTGCATGTTTGATCAATCTCAGGCTCAAGATGTTGGTAGAATTCTTCAACGTCTTCATTACTCTATTTGGTTGTTGATTGATAAACCTTGAATAATGGTTGCATTGATTGGGTTTCCTGGAAGAAAAATAACATAATCTATACAGTAGGCAGCATTGTACTACCAGATAGACAGTATGATTTCCTTTTCAAGGATAATGCAATTCCACTCCTCTTGATTTTTTATTGCTAACAAAATAAACCATTTGATTATTTGATTCAAAATAATCAATATTAGTTGTTTTTAGCTCACTTATATGTAGAATGTCAATTTTTATGCATTCTAATTCATTCTTTACAACTTCCAAGTTTTCTAGATTCATACTTTGTACATTTCAAGTTCCAATTATTAACTGATATTTCTTCTTATTTTGAATTATGCCTCAATAGTAAATGAAGATCCCGAAGGCTTTATTCACACAGGTTTTACTCTGTCATTATAACCACTTCTATTTTGAAAGGGAGCTCTTCCTCAATCATATTTTGAATGCTTTCCAGGTTGATTGGTTCATCTTATTGCACTATCTCCAAGTAATATTCTCTTCGTTTCATGAGGTATTCATTTCCTGATAATGTTTTGATTCTACCCATGATTTCCACAAGGTTTTCAGTGGCTAACTCCTCAGAAGCACATTATTTCTTCTTCATCTGTTCTTAGTCTGTGAATTGAATATACATATGGATCACATAATTGCAGAAGTAGGTACCTTTACACACAGGCAGGGCAAGTCCAGAATCAACAGGCGATAGGGCTGGTCATTGTTTCAAGTACCAAGAGCTAGCGGTATCTGAACCAGATTCAAGATCGAGAACCACAAATGAACAAAGCAAGTTTTCTCACAACATTCTTATTTTGGAAGGAGGCCATGCTTCCAGGAAATGTCCTCTTAATTGAATCTAGGCTTGGACCTAAATGAAAGACTTATAGTTCACCCATTCTTACTCATTATAAGCACTTACAAATTGATCACTTTGTGGTAAGCCTGATCATGAAGGAATACTGTGTACTAAATGCCAAATTACTGAGAATTTTGCAAACCCATACGAATATAAAACCTTGGCTATGATAACCCAAAATAAAAAACAAAAACCTGAGTGTCAAGATTCAGGTGAACTTGCTGACTAGTGATATTTCTCAGGTATTGTAATCATAAATCATAACGAAAATAAGCTCATTCTATATGACTATGAAGGGAGCTCTGGTGGCATAGGAGTGGTGTGTTGGCCTGATGACCAAACACAAAGCCAGTAGACCAAACCCACCAGCTTCCACAAGGAGAAAAGATGAGGTGTTCTGCTACGGTAAAATGTTACAATCTGGAAAGCCCAGAGGTGCGGGCTTCTTCTCTGTTCCCTAGAGTTTCTGTCAGCAAGAATCTGCTCATTGACGGTGAGTTGAACTTTATGTGAATCCATCCATCACTTGTCTGTCAGTTTGTTGTAGTGGCATGACATGTGTGTTGCTGTGATGCTGGAAGCTATGTCACTGGTATTTATCTTTTGGAAGTTTGGTTTTTTAGCACATGGTAAGCTTCTATAATATAAACATTAACACACTCACCAGGGTGTGAATCTCATTTATACAATTTAGGGCTCTGATAATGATTGATACTTCTGGTGAAGAGACATATTTTCAAAATTCAAAATTCATAAGTGCTAAAGCATGACTACCAAGAGAATTTTTAGATTGACATCAGACATATGGGCAAATATTGGACTTACTACCTTCTACTGGCTGGGTTGGGAAGTTTTCTTAATGTACAATTACCCTTTATATAAAACTCTCTCTTTATACATATGCAAGTTTATGAATTTGTTTCCCTAGTCTACCCAGACTAACAAAATATCTAATCATCAAATATTCAGGTGTTACTGGGTAACCACATCTCACAGAAGAAAAATCTTCAATAGTAAGAACAGAAAATGGCTATCTTCAATATTCACTTGGTGGATATGGCTCTGACCAACAAAAGTTTGAATAAAAAGATTTAAAATAAATTAACGGCAGCTACCAAAATGTCTGAGAAGCAATTTCTAGCAATAGATTACACTACATAGGAAATACTCCTAACAGAACCTCTATGGCTCTTGTTTTACACCTGCCAAAACAACTTGCAGATTCAATTATGCAGCATAGAGATACATTACAAGAAAGCAGCTCTGAGAGATAATCCCATTGACATCCCATTAAAGCAAGGAGGAAGGCTCTTGAGGAGACACAACCATTTCGAGAGCTGGGGTCTGAAGTCCAAGGCATGCATATGATTAGACCAACCGAGCCAGAAGTAATTATCTACAGATTGCCCCAATCAGCCTCTGAGGACAGGTTGCTTTTTGAGAGGATACAATATCATCCAATATGAATTTAGTAATTATAACAATTCATTAGGAAAAAAATAGATATGTAGCCTCTGATTGATGCTTGGTGGATAGAGAAATTAAAAGCTTGAAAATTTATCAACCCTTAAGAAAATTCCAGTCCTCACATGCAATCCCAGCATTATCTTTCTTTTCTTAAAGAAATTTCTCAAACATCAAAATTACCCTTATTTAATAACTAGGAATAGTTCTGGGGAAAATGAAGCTTTATAAACTTAATTGTTTTGATAAGTAACACCATTTGTGTGGTGAATACAAACTAAATGTTTGCACAGAAGAAAGGTGATATGTGGAGCAGTGAAAGGGGGTGTTAGTTTTCGTTTGGGGTACTTTTTACAGATAAGTATGTACTGATGGATTTATGTATAAAATAAGAATAGAAAATATGTGAAATAAGAGTAGAATAATACTAGGAATAGCCTCAAGGACAAATAGTGTAGACTTAAGCATGCAATAATGCTACAGTGGGGAAAATACAGGAATAAGAAGTAAGGAACCAAACTTCATGTCAAAGAAACCATCCTGTATGTGGTAAAAGTTGTGTTGACTATTGAATTATGAGTAAATATTATTCTAACAGCATAAAGAATTTCCGAAGGGAAAATGTGAAAGTTAAACATTCTTACCTGTGCAGTAGACAATCTAAATCTAAGAGAGAAAGTTGACTTAATCTTCTCTATTTTTTGGCTTAGTGTATCCTGCTATGTCTGTGCACCTAAACTACATGGAAGAAACTTTGTGAGAAATTGGCAAAGCCCCCATTACTAAAGAATGTAGGTACCGCCTCTAAAAGAGAAGAGTCAGTGTGTTAAAATGAAATCACAGATACCACGACATTTAAACTCAGTTGGCTTCATGCAGTGCTCCACACACAGCTGTTCTTTATATATTCCATAGTCATCTTTCCTTGACGGCACAGAACCAATCTTGTGTAGCTAAGTAGCAAAAAGGCTTGTTTCAATTTTGGTGGCCTAATTGTACTCCAGGACTCTATTGTATTTGATCTAATCTTGCCACTTGATGTTAATTATAGCCTGTAGCCCATGCAAATGAAACTGAGATGAAGCATGTGATTTCAATTACAGGACCAAATCTCACAATTTGAAACTGTCAGTGCTACCACTTTGCTATAAATTATGAGCTTTGTCTCAATATGGATTTCTAATGCTCCTATTGAAAATACTGATTACCACAAAAAAAGTGTGACTTGGTACATTTAGCTAAATAACACTAGCATTTGTTACTCATCTTCAATGAGAAAAGCACTGTAAGGACACAGATGAAGGGAAGAGAAGGGAGGAAGGAAAGAGAAAACAAAAAGGGAAGTATAAATCCACAGAGCAGCAGAAGGGCAGAAGGACCAAGCAGAATACATGTTTCAAGTACTCACATAACAAGTCTTATTTCTTTACTCACTGAACAATGGATACTCATTTGTCATGACTCCTTAAATACAACTCTCTGCACAAGAGGACCAGCTATACTGCAGTGAGCTGTCCAAGTACTAGTTTAAAAATAACAACCCCAAACATATAAAAACACATTCACTACCCGGTAGCCTCTCCACATAGATTTGCTATCAACTTAAATATATGAGTAAATATATTATAATCAAATTGGTATTGTTCTCCATGCCCTGCCCCTAAAAGCAAAAGAACAAGCAACACTAAAATAACAAATACGCCTTGATGAACAATGACCAGGTTGCCATAATCTAGCAGGTACTCTGCTAGAAAATAGACTTGGTTCTCTCTCTCTCTCTCTCTCTCTCTCTCTCTCTCTCTCTCTCTCTCTCTCTCTCCCTCCCTCTGTGTGTGTGCCTTTTATATATAGGTTCTCGTATATATGCATCTATTTATTTGATAAGTCATAAGGAGCTCTCCAGGGTGAAGTGGTAATGTGTTGGATACTGATCAGAAAGGTGAAAGGTCTGCTGTTTGAAACCCCCAGCTCCTCTGCAAGAACCTTTCTACTGGTAAAAAGTTAGCCTCAAAAACTCATAGCAGGTCACTTTGAGTCATCATTGACTCTATGACTGTGAGTCTGGTTTTGTTTTGTTTTGAAGTATGACAGAAAATCGCTGAAGATGAAAGCTATCTTGAATTTGCCTTTGTGTTTCCTTTTCAAATGTGAATTTCTCTGTAGTCACAAAACATACCCTCCTTATGTAGTCTAGATACAGGAAAGCTGGACGCCCCCAAGAATACTATCACTTAGAAGGAAAGATGTAATGTAAGACATAGCTTAGTATACTTCACACACTAGCATTCTATCTACGACTTCATTGAGTAAACCCATCACAAATGGGAAAATAAAGCAATGGTAATTAGACACATGGTTGCCATATTAGTGCCTATTAAGGAGCCCCCAAAGAGCAGCTGATTCATTGGAACTACATCTATTAAGTTGCAAATGAAGATAGCATTACTAACAGATTTTACTGCTATGCCTACAACCCTGGAAAGTAGTGTAGTATGGAAACTGGAAAAGCTAAGCTAATATAACCTCGGGAACCTGATCTAGAAGGCCTTAGCCAAGTGAATCTGTGCGAGAATCAAATCACTTCCCTTATTCTCTCAACTATAAAGAACAGAAATTCTCATCCTAAGAATAGTTTACCCTTTCTACCAAATATTTCATAGCCACATCCTAAAGCATTCAGATAAGATGATCATGACTTGCACATTCCCCATAGTGGTTGTGATTTATGTACATTATTAAAAATTATAAACAGACTAACATGTGTGCTGATTTTTATAACAAATTGTGTGTTCAGATTATATGTGTGATCATAAGCAGAATTTAATTAATCTGAATCAAGGTATTTTTTTCCATCTGGAATTCTTGGAATATTTAGGTGTAGACAGATACATTGGCCACCTAGCCTAGTCCGTCAGTTTGCTATACCTAGTGCCTTTAGAGCCTTTTTGAAGTTGGATACCAAAGAGAATACCTAAAGTTGATAAGTTTCAGTGGAGTTTACAGACTAAGCCTCTTCTGTAAATAAACAATGGACATCTGAATCATAACAAAATATGGTCCCCGATCGTGGTGGTGTTCCTACCAGGGCTTATCGATCTGGGGGATGGCATAGAAAGTGCAGGATGCCACTCTGTCTCCTGGGGCTGTCTTGAAGCCACTGAATATCTGCACCCTTAGGTAGCTGGAACCCATGATTCCACACCATGGGCTAGAAATGACGAAGGACCTAGTGCCAATGTATTCTCTTGTAAATGGAGTTTCCATGTGACAACAAGGCAGCACATCTCAAGAATAAAGTTTCCCAGTAATTGAATAGGCAGGATATCAGGAACATATAGCACACTTAGTCTTTTGCGTCAGAGTCATATTATTTCATCAACCTTACTTCCTGGGGCTCAACATCTCCTACATTCATGGTGACACATTTTGGGTATTTTACTTTATTCTTTTATTTCATATATTCTTTTTTGTAATTATATAAGCAATTTTATCTATTATATTTGTTCTTTCTTGTGTTGCATTTTTATATTTTATTGTATCTATACTATTATTATTATTGTTATTATTATTGATATTCTGGCTAGCTACACCATCTCATGTCAACTCACTGCTTGATTGAAGGACATCTGAGACGAATGGCTCTCTAGAGGCTGGCATCCCTCTCTTTGTTTTTGTCTTGTTGTGACCTCAAGAAGCTTTGCTCTCTGCTTTAACCTTTCTACTGACAAGACATGAGAGACATCTGAAAGCCCTCAAGATGCTTCCACTTCCACTGGATCCATAAGACCTTGTACCCACCAGCCTGCAATCTCCCTGCATTTTGCATATTTCATGTGCTGCCAGAGTCTGAGGAGGGATGTACAGACTAGTATTGGACTTCTGCGATAATATCATATTTAAGGGCAAGATCTAAAGTTGACTGGGATGTTTTCGTAATACATAGTTACAGCTTGATATGAAACTCTTTCTTTTATGGATATGAGTGTCTCTAGGTTTGTTTTTCTAGTCAATCTGACCTAACACATGTGCTTTGATGTAAGACTAACTCATTCATCCTTTTATATTTTCCAATTCAATGTGCAAAGGACATGGATTTAAGTAGAAGTGAATTCCCATATCTTGATGAGGTATGCAGAATTTCCAATTTTTTCCCTAAATGTTTCAGCCAAATGAGGGGGAATTACTTTCCAGATGAGCAACATTTTATTTTATATTTAAATCACTTTTTTGGGCACTCTTATCACAATCCAAATATCCATCCATCGTGAAGCCCTTTTGTAAATATGTTGGCAGCATGTTCAAGATATTTTCTTTCTAATTGAACCTTGCTATCAGCTCATCATTTCATTCTGCTCTATTCCTCGTGAATCCTTAATAAATTATTATTTTCAGATTTAATATCATCTGCTGTCTCCCTACATCCACTTTTCTGTTGCTTGTCTCCCTGGGAGGAAGGAATCATGTTATTCATTGTGATCAGTAGACCCTGACTCTGCCCTATGCTTCTGGTATTGCTACTTTCATTATTGGTCCTGAGGTATTGATCTTCCCTGGAGTCCCCGTGTTTTGAGCTCTTTTCTGTATCAGTGTACGTGCTTTGGTCTGGCCAGATTTGTAAGGTAGAAGTGGGATCGGGATAATGGGGGGGAAGGAAGCATTAAAGAACTAGAGAAAAGCTGTAGGTTTTGCTGGTGCTATTTTGTAGCCTGACTGATTTGTCTCCTTCTTATGACCCCTCTGGAAGGGGCGGGCTCAATTTTCCAATTGTCTACAGATGGGCTTTGGATTTTCTTTCTACCGCCTCCACCCATTCACATAGATATGATTTTTGTTTTGTGTCTTCGATATTTGATACCTGAATAAATTTTCATTGGGTAAAATTGAAGAGATGACAGCTTGTTAGAGAATCAGGGGTTTGTGCTCATTACCTCATTACACACAGGGCTGATCATTACCTAGGATTCCGCTGAATTTTCTTGTGCAGTGTGTTTCTGGTATTTAGAATGAGACCATTTCCCAGTTTTGAAAGACCCTGTGTGCACAAAAATCAGTGTCCATGTCTTTGAGAATCTGCAATTCTGTGACTAGCAGCACCATTTAAATTTAATTCTCTACCTCTCTGCAACAGGACATAAACAACACTCTAGATAACTCTGGAGTACACAAGAAGAAATATATGAATCCCAACTATATATTTCCTATTGAGGTTACAATAGACTTGTATAATGTATTTTAAATGTTTTTTAGCATCAATTTTCACGTACTTAAAATGATAGCAGAATGCATTGTCGTTTTCTTTTTTTGCTTTGTTTTTGGCTTTTGGGGCATCACTGTCCTCTGGGGGTGGGAGTAGGAGACCCAGCCTTGTTGCTGGATTTGAACCTCCAACCCATTGAGCCACAGTCCCACGCACAATCACTATGCCACCGAGGCTCAGTCCTCATTGTCATTTTCTAAAATGAAGAATCCATTTCTTATTGTAATATTTTCCTGGGGGAGGGGGAGTTTTACCTCTTGCCCTATTCTCTGTGAGCAATTCTCCTTCCTTTCTGTCAGCATAAAATTATTTTATCCTAACTTTACTAGGCTACGTCTTTTAAGAAGATATAGGCAAGAGAAGTCAATTATGAGTTTAGCTTTGAATACACTCCACGTTTGCACAGACCACTGAATGATTTCTCTCCTTTCCACTTCACTTGATCTGTTTGGGGGCACCCTGGACGATAAAATTCACTTTTGAACCAGTTGCACTTTTGAAAAGAGTCTGGGAAATATCCCACATGCTCCCAGCCAGCTGCTGAGAGGCTTGAGTGGTTCCTTAATGACTGCAGCCTGGAGACTCAAGTGTGGCCAGTATCCCTACTTCAGAGCAGCACAGCACTTCCGTTAGACTATGGAAATAGCAAGTCAGACCAGACACCTGGGCCTTCCAGCACGTAGCCTAGGGACGAACCTATACTTCTTCTTATGTCTGGAAGGGATCTGCAGAGGTCTTCTTTTACTGGAAATGCTCTCAGGTTCTCCAATCAGGATTGGTACTGTGTGCATTCTGAAGGTCATCCATCCCTGTAAATTGGCTCTGACAGAAAAATAATATTTTCCAACTCACTGCAAAGTGAAATTGTCAATTTATACATTTGCTAGCTTTTAAAAAAGGCATTCATCTAACCATAAAACAGCCTATAAGTGAATGTCATTCTTTGTAGTGAAGTGATTAGAAATAATTATTTCATACATATGCTACATTTAATAGGCTATTAAATAAAACTTAGATGCCATATGAAACCTTACTTTTTCTCCAATTTTAATAACTATTTCATTATAAAGGGAAACATAATTGCATTGTTTGAAAGTAAAACAATTTTGCAGAGAATGTCTTAGTGTTCTTTACCTGTGTGTGCGGTGTTTCTTTTCTTCTCTATCTTCTAACTGGATTGTTGCCATTTTGTTAGCCAGCTCTCAATCAAGCAAAGCGAACACATGAATTGAGAGATTGCTGCATATGGCAGACAGTACTAAGTAACTCCGCAGGGAATACTTCCCGCCAATTTGGGGTTCTAAATCTGTTTTATGTTCACATTAGTGTCCTCAGCTGAGAAGAGACTTCCAGCTCTTTCAAACCATGGTAAGCCTTATTTTTCTGGTGGAATCAGGATGTATTCTTGAAACATGCATAGAAGCGGGAACCAGTTATTGAAGAATGAATGTCAGTCTGATTGTGTAATAATATACTTTAAAATTTTTCTTAAATAGTTTTATTGAGATATAATTCATATTTCACACACTTCCATAGTTCAATTATATTAATAAGAGTTTTATAATCATTACTACAGTCAGTTTCTAGAATAGCATTCTCCTTCATATAGTCATTGCTTTTAACTCTCCATTTCTCTCCAAACTCCCCTTCAATATTTCCAATAAGAGTCCATCTTGGATTTCATATGTTATAAAACATACAAAAACAAAGACGACAATTATATCTTTCAAACGAAAGAAAAGACACTTCTTTAGTCAGAGTTGGAAACTGTTTTAACATCCATGTAAAAGGCTGTCCTTTAATTTTAAAATTTTTCAACATACGCCATACCAGGCCAAACTGACTGCAATTCAGTTGATGCCAACTCACAGGCGTGCTGTGGAACAGGAACACTGCCATCAAGGGCTCCCCATGCTTATGTGTTTGCTTTTTCTTCCCTATGTTTTAAGTCTTCATGCAACACAAAACATCTTTGACCTGGGAGTGACTGGTCGTTTCGAACATCTAATCTTACAGCATAACGCGTGACCCCTTCAATCACCAGAGGTCGGCATCGACTCTGTCCTTGCTCTCTCGTCAGATCTGTCTCAGAGTCACCCTAGACACAGTATAGAGCCGCCACGGGGTCTCCTAAATGCCAGCCCTTTGTGGAGTAGGAGACTCCTCTCTCTCCTGCAGAGAACCCGTGGTTTTGAAATGCTGCCTTTGAGACAAACAACTCAGTGCATACCCACAACCCCAATAGGGCTCCTACCCCACCGTGGGCCACACTAAAACGGAAAAAACTCTAACAGCTCTGGTAGCAACCTGACTCTAAGCCAAGGTTGTTATGTGACGTCAAATTGTTTCTGATTCAGAGCAATTCTTTGGACAGAAGGAAAGCACTGCCTGGTCCCAGGCCTCACCATTGTTATGTTGTAGTCAATTGTTGCAGCCTATATGTCAATCCAACTCCTTGCAGGAGTCGAGAGACCTTTTCTGCCAACGGCTATGTGGATATTTATAAGAGCATTCTAGGGTAATACAAAATTATTAACCGCGTTAGTCCGGGTAGACTAGAGGAACAAATTTCATAGACACTCATATGGATATAAGGAAAGGGTTTATATACAAAAGGAATGTGACAGTGAGAAGGCATCCCAATCCAGTCCAGTACAAAGTCATAAGTCCGATAGTAACCCATATGCCCGGAATCAGTCTATGAAGTCTGCTTCTGACTCAGGTAGTCACAGGTCAGTGGGTGCAGAATTCTCGCTCTGGCAGGGGTCTCCCCATGACTCCTCCCTTCCAGGGCTCAGGGTCCAACAACAGTATGCCACTCTAGCTTCAGAGGTCTGGATCCACCAGTGCAAAGCCTTGTGGTCTCTCCGCCGGCTCTTCCAGCTTCTCAGATGCTGCCAGCTTGTCTTTCCCGTGACTCATTGCCTCTGAGACTAACTCCCAACAACTAGAGAAGATAGCTTCTCATCTTCACAAGGGAAATATCGCAAGATTTCCAAGAAGTCTCAGGAGAAAGCCATGCCCACACAGAGGCCTCATTGGCTACTCAATGGTTATCTCCAGATTAACAGGCTAGACTCCACCCCTACATTTCAATCATAAAATTGACAGAATCACATGACTGCCACATTAACTAAAAAACGAGCCTGCTATTTTTAGCCTAACATTTGAGTTTCACTGGCACGATGGGTGGAACAGTTTCGTTTTGGTGGTATATGTACTAACATTACAACCAGTACTGATGATTTCTTTGGTCTTATTTGGCTTTTGTGAAGTTCCCCATCCTGTCTTAGAGGTCTTCAATTTCTTTTTCACTACCCTTATATTTTACTAGCCATTATGTCTGGGAAGTTGTATGTTTTCTTCTGTTGAGTTGCCGTATATAAACAACACTAACTTTACATAGTTTTAAAAGGTAGAAACCCTGTGGGGTTATAGAGAGTTGTGTTTACCTTGTGCGATAGTCTGATTTTTTTTGTGCCAACATGGCACTTTTAAGAAGATAGGGGTGGACTCTAGCCAGCCAATAAGGTCACAGCCTGATGATACCTCATGGTGGACATGGTCTTCCCATAAGGAGGATCCTAGGAACTTCCTTTCTCTTTCTGCTTTCAATTTCCTGTTGAAGAGCCGTGTTGGGAACTTCCAGACACCTCTGGTACTTCAAAGTCATTGGTTCCACACAACTTTGCACCCACCCACTGGTAATGTTCCTGTATTCTTGCATGTTGCGCCTGCATTTTTGCAATGATCTTCCTACATCATTACGTGTGTGCATGAGTCTGAAGAGGGACTTATGAACTAGCATCACTCTTATGGACTTGGATTTATGGACTTATCTGGTCTGGGCTGGGATATAATTTTGATATATAGTTATTTCTTAATAAAAACATAGCTAGATGATAGCTAGATAAGGAGATATAGAGATATAAAGCTTAACTTGTTTTCTCCAGTCAACATGGCATAATACAGGTTGATGACCACATAATCAGCAGTTTGAAATCACCCGCTGCTCTTTGGGAGAGACCACTGGCTCTCTGCTCATGTAAGTAGGTTTCATATCATAAAACAACAGGAGCAGTTTTCCCCTGGTTTATAGGATCACTGTGAGTCAGAATTGATTTGATGGTGATACAAGTTTAAAAATAAGAATAGAAGTTTATTTATTTAATAAAGTACACATACATGACAGGGAAATTATGTGAAAAATATTTGAAAGCAAAGGTCATTGGTCCATTGCAACAGTCAAGTCCAATGCTAGTATTAAAGAAGATATTTGCATCTTCATTACCTTGCCAGTAAAGAAATGTTTGTGCATCTCTCTTCACAGCATAATAGATCATTTGCTAAAGAAGCCACCATCAAATAGAACATAGGTTTACACCCCTCCCAAAGAGATTAAAGTGCATTATTATGGATAAACATGTACATCTATCAAAGTAATACTACATTCTTTCCCCCTCTGGAGTGGATTATTTTAGACTATCAAGGAGCTGAAATAGCACAAATCTGGGCTTAGTTTAGTTGTCATGAGTCTGAGAAGCCTATTAAGGTAAAAAACCAAAATGGAAAAAACAGTCCCACATTTCATAACTTACTGCTATAATGTAAGGAAGAGATACCAGACCTTCTTGTTTTGTTTTTCCCCAGATAAGGATTGTGTGGATCAAGCAATATATAAGAACAATCACAATGCATTGAGTGCCCACTGTGAAGGTTCCTGGAGTAGGAACGCAGACACATGAAGAGAGGTGCTGCTGGGGGAGTGGCTGAGCCCCTGCCTGACTCTTCTAAAAGACTGTCAATCCCTTGCATTGTCAATCCCTATGCATCAATATGGTTAAGTAACGAGCTTTTCATTCTGAGGCTTGCCAAATCATGCACAAGTTTTTGCACAGCCACAAAGAAAATAGCAACCCTTACAATTTTGAAAGGAGGTTTCTTTTTCCACAGTGTAGGCAGAATATTTGAGAGGTTGATACTTTGGTGCAGAAAGGAGATAGAACTCAGTTTAGAAAGAAAAGAAAGACATGCTTTATTGAGGTAGGGAATAACTTTTGGGAAGGGAAAGAACAGCAGAGAAAAGAACTGGAGTATCTTGAGCCCTTGGGCGGGTTCCAAGGCCCAAGAGTTAGGCTAGGGAAACTGCCAAGAGTTGAAAATGAAGCAAGAATTAGAAAACTAATAATCAATTAGCATGTTGTTGAACAAAGGCATCCAAATTCCAAACTCACTGACATCAAGTTGACTCTACCAGAGAGGGTCGAACTGTCTCTGTGAGTCTCAGAGATGGTAACTTTTCCAGGAATAGAGATCCATGCCATTAGACAACAAAAAATAATAATAAATTAAAGAATACTAGACTGGTGTTGTCAATAGATGCCTGCAAGTTGCCTCAGACTTCTTGAAACTTTACAGGTAAGAGAATGATATATTTCTTCTCTCAAAACCTCATTCCTTCACTTCTAAGACAATAAGTTCTCAAAAATGATACCTGACATAAGAATGTGACTGCAAATGTTTTGATAAATTATCTTAGAAAATACTAGCACAGAAAGGAACAGGTGAACCAAGGCGAGAAAAAAGTCAAAGTCCGTGCACTAAAAAGTTCTGTGAACCAACTGGGCACAGTTTTATTGGACATGAGAGGAGGCTCTCTAGGACAGATTTCAAAAAAGTCCATCTACAGGGTGATGAGAATGGGGTCTAATAGATGTCAATATTTAGATGGCATTGCATAGAGACACAACAGGTTATACTAACTGGTAGATATTTACAGTCTTCCCTGAGCATGAATAAAACTGACTATACATCTTTCACAAATATTTACTTATAAAATAGTTTTGAATATGGTTTAAACATTTAAAATGAAAAATAGTATAAATCCTGCCCTGGATTATTTTTGTCATTTTCTGCAATGACTGAATATTGCCTCTTGAATCCCTACTTCTGTTTATATATCACTTATTATTATACAAGTGAGATGTTGTAAAGCCTTCTTAACTGATTTTCTACCTTCAATCGACACCTATTCCAATCAATCTTACCTACTGTTACAAGATTAATAACTTGTTTCTTCCTCTATTAAACACCTCTCAAGGTTCTTCCATGCCTATGAAATCATGCCAAAATATTTTAGTCTGATGTCCTTATAATACCTATATTTTGATGTGAGATTCAAGATAATATAAGTGGAATTATTTAAGAGATAAGAAAGAAATGTTACCACTTTTATCTGACCAACCATATCCAGGATTTCAGAAAAATTGGAAAAATCAAGAGGTAAGTTGATAATTAAATTTTCCTTGGCATTATGCATAATATGGGAAAGGAATGGGGATCTGCTGACCTCAATATCCATGAGAGAAACTTCAAAAAGATAACTCAGCAAGTCTGACTGTCTTGCCAGCAGTTTGGTGACACAGCGGACTGAAGTCAGACACATAGTGAGAATTGTAAAGGGTAAAAGGCTCAAACTGAAGTTCCCTGCAGGGCAGCTAGCTGAAAAGCAGGTTATAAATGGAAATAAATGCACTCCCACTGTTGCCAGTTCAAAGGGGCATACTTTCTGTCTTATCTGGAAGAGTCGAGAGGAGTAGAGGATCAGTGAAAAGAGGAAGGTTCTCAATGAGATGGGTTGACATAGACAGTGTTTGTAACCAGGAGCTTAAACATGGCAACAGTTCTTAGAGTGGTGCAGGATTGAGCAGGAGTTCATTCCCTTGTACATGGCACTGCTGCAACTCAGAACCAACTCAACAACCTCTAACACAAAAGCAAAATACAAGAGGAGGTTAGGCAGAGTTAGTTCAGAGCTTGCAAAGAGAGTCAAATGAAGGAGGAAATGGGCCTCAGTAGAGAGTATTTAGAAAAGTATTATGAAATGTCTAAGAAATAAGGAAGCAATTCTGAATGTTATAGGACATACATTTGCAGGTATCCAGAAAACTATAATTGAGAATTCTTCCAGACGATGATTTTTTTTAAATAACTCCAAAGATAGCTCTATAGGAGATATAATCAATTTTAAGCTTCTTCCAGAATAGGCAACTGATTGAGACAATTAACTTATAAAGCACACTATGTTAAAAATATTTTCCCCCATCTAAAAACAGTTGATCTGAAAGAGAGAAGTTTTAAGTTCAAACAAAGGTTGGAAACTTTAAAATGATTATTGTTGTATAAGAAAAGCAAAATTAATTATTAATGTGATACACTTTTGACTATAGTATGTTAGAGAACATTTCTTTTTCTATAAATGACCAAAAAAGAGATAAATTTCAATGGTCAGATAGAGAACACTTATGATCTCCTTCCCATTAAATGCATGGATAATTATTTTCAGTAAATTCTTGGAGATAAAAAAGCTTCCATTTATGTATTGAAATAAATTTCCTATGTAGATTTGACTCTTAATAAAGAAAACCAGACTAATCTGAAGATTATGCTTACCATTTAATTGAATTATCTTTTAAAGTTTCTGTCTCTTTTTAAGAATTACAAGACTGAGTATTCCATCTATATTGAGGTCAATGTAAATATATTAGCCAGATAAGTTAATATTAGTTGTGTTATCAATTGCATCTAAAGTGCAAAAGATAAACATTGGTTTCAACACTTGGAAATACCTCTCTTCTTATCAGTTTATGTTTTCCAAATTATCTATAGTGCCTAAGAACCCATATGATGTCTCCAAATACTGATCATTTCTGACTTTGACATGTCCAACTTGAAAGACAAAAGCAATATGAATGAATAAATAGATGAATGAAGACTGAGAGGAGAATGTGGGATAGAAAATACACAATTCCCACAAACTAACACCACTTACTTTTTGTACATAAAGAAAAGCTTCCTTAAGTGCTGTTAAATGCCATTGAATCAGCTTCAACTTGTCCTGACCCATTGGACCACAGAAGGGACACCACCACCGATTCTGGCCACCTCACAACTGTTATATTTGAGGCCATGGTTGCAGTCACTGTGTCAATTCAATTCATCTTACCATGTATTTTACCCTGCCATTGCCTTCCAGCATTTTCCAGGAATTTGTCCCTCCTTGGGAACATGCTCAAAGTAATTTCACCTTTCTTCCTTCTTGGGAGCATCTAGCTATAATTCTTCCAAGGCAGATTGGCATTTCTTTTGGTATTCATGGTCTCTCCAGTAGGCTTTGTGAGTACTGTAATCAAGTACATCAATGTTTCTTTGGTTTCATAATGGTTACATATGAAGCAAATAAAAAAAATCATGACTTTAGCCAAATACACCCATGCCTTCTAAACATCATCCTTTATCTTCACCAATTTAAAGAGGTTTTGCATGGAAGATTTGCCCCAGGCTGCACTTTCTTTGATTTCTTGACTGCTGTTGGCATGAACATTGACTGTGGACCCAAGCAAGATGAGATCTTGGCACCTTCAACCTTTTTGCTCTGTAACCCCATGTTGTCTATTGGTCCCATTGTGAGAGTTCTGGTTTTCTTTACATTAAGTTGCAATCTACACTACTGTGATCTAGATTTCTGTAAATAGGATTTGCAAATAGAGTTGAAGGAAAAATAAAGAATAAACTAACATATGTTTGCCAATCATTAACTTGTTGGTGAACAACAGCATAGAAATAAAACTAGCAATATTATCTTAAGGAATAATGGTGTGTTGCTATTGTTGTTACTGTTGATGTTGGTGTCACTGAGTCGGTTCTGACTCCTAGCGACTTGATGTCGAAAAAACAAAAACATTACCCTGTACTGTACCATGTTCCATATGATATTTATGCCCTAGCTCACTATTGTAGCCACTGTGATAATCCATATCTTGAAGGGATCGGGGGACATTTTTAGGTTGACCTTCTAAGTAACCACACATAGAAAATTGGTATCTTTTGAGAACATTTTAAAAATCAGCAAGAGGCTGAGCCCCGGTAGTGTAGTGGTTGTGCATAGGACTGCAGCCCACTGGGATGGAGGTTCGATTCCGGCTCCCAGGAGCAATGGCTGGGCCTCATACTCCCACCACCAGGGCAGTGATGCCTAAAAAAAATAATAATAATAATAAAAAAATCAGCAAGATGAATCCCACTCATCTTTTTTTCTAAGGAACATTGTAATTTTACAATACTCTGAGGAGCATTTCACAATGTTCCAAGATCTATTTGTACTTTTGTATAGAATTCCAGAGTATGTACAATACTATTTTCCAAGACCATACTTTAAATGCATCAATTCTTCTCTAGACTCCATTTTTCATTGTCCAGATTTCACATTAGCATAAAATGTTTGAAAACACTATGCCTTGGGTCCATAGCACCATAGTCTTCAAAACAAACCCTGTTTTTTTGTTTGTTTTAATGTTTGTTTTAATATTTGAAGGAGATATTTTGCTCACAGTGATTTGATTTCTTTACTGTTCCTTCAAAAGCTACATAGATTATTGATTTAATTAAAATAAATCTTTGTCAACGCCAATGCTTTTCTCCATTTTTCATGTTTTTGTTTATTTTATTTGCTGACCTCTGAGATTTTTTTTCTTTATGTTGCGGTATAACCATACTGAGGACTCTATTCTTTAATCTTTATTCACAAGTACTTCAAATTATATATAATTACCAGGAGAATATCATCAAAGTACACTATAAACTTCCATATTTTAGATCATGTATTAATCACTTCATAGTACTAGCAAAATATTCTGTTTGTCAGCATAAAACTAAGGAAACACAAGGATAAAGTAATCATTAATTAACCTGCTGGATAAATGTGCAGAAGAGAAAAACAGCAACAAAAATTATTTAATTAATATCTCAGTAAAGTATTTGACATTCCATGTCTGAGTTTCATTATTTATATTATGTTAATAATAATTATTTAATGGTTGCTATTATTGTTTGATGATCTAGCTTATCATTAAAAATGTGATATGATTTTATTTTTTATCTTACCAAGCAAGGGAGTGACATCTCCTTATTGTAGGTTGTTAATGAGCTTTAGTTTGTTCATGATGTTCTGTTCCTCATTTAGTCTAGGTTTCCTATCATTTGATCAGTATATAGAACAAATAAGCATGGTGAAAGGATTCCACTCTGAAGCACTTATTTTTTTCTTAACCACACAATATCTCTTGTTCTGTTCAAATGACTGTATCTTAATTGAAGGTTTTACTCATAATTTAAACTATCACTACAGGTTTGGTCTGGCATCTTATGCAATTTTAAAATAACATTTTTAAACCAGAATTTACTCCATCACAGGAAAAAAGCAAGTACATTAACTCCAACCACAATTAAGAAACATTCTGCTCATCAGGAATTATAGTGTAAAACCACTACTCTAATTTCCCTGCCCTCAGAATCAACTCAGTGTATTAAAGTTCCCTGGGTAGGTTTTTAAAGCAGTCTTAAATATGTTACTGTCCTTGAGGTTAGTAGTAAAAGCTTGGTATTTTAATTGTTTTTCTCTTTTGCATATGCAATCTGTAGATGTTCCTTTCAAATAAATTTTTGAATACAGTTATGATACAAGCAACACTACACAGGAGAACTCTTTAAGAGGTCATTATGAAACAAATTGAGGTATATTCAAATATATAATAGGAACAGATGAGAATAAGAATGCATGTGATCATAACTTGTTTTTGCCACTAACAAGGTATTTGTCACCTGGCGGCAGTATCTGTTATAGATTGAGAAATTGAAAAATATATGCCATAAGGTGAGAAGCAATTGTCCTTATGGTAAATTATACATATCACCTTCTTATCCTAAAGAGAATATCATTTAGGGTAAATTGCCTGCATTCCTCCATAAACGATTGTAACATACAAATAGAACAAAGTGAGGTAAGAAAAGCCAAATCTCCACCAGTACACACATTCATGAACTACTTTCATACTCTCATAAAACATCTCTCACACATTCCTTTGTCCTTAAAATTACTCCTCATAATACAGCCAGTGATTTTATGAAGGCACAGACCAATTGCATTTCAAGACTCCTAGGGAAAAAATACCAGTAACATAAATAAAGAACAAAAAATGACAAATTCTTCACTATGGGCTGAATGTCCACCCTAATTCATTTCTTTCAGAACATCTAGCTTCATCCCCACTGTGTTCTGGTGCTCCAAATGCAATGACATTCTTCTTGCCTACAAGTTTCAAGGTGATTAGGCTCTGCCACAGAGCTGGCTGATTCTGTTCCCTTTCCTGCAAAATCATTTGGCTCTTGTTTTGTTTAGTTTACTATATTTCACATTAATATTAATATTTGTTTGTCTTTGTCAGAGGAATGTTTTCTTGGAAGTGCTCTTTAATTGAAACTTGCCTAACACACAATCTCTAGCTACATGCACTCCTGCTCCAGAGTCTTATTGACTTCAAATTAAAAAATACAGGTGTTTATGCTTCACTAGAGATGATGCCCCAAGATGCCAAAAGAGTAAGTCTGTATTTGTTTGGTAGCATTCACTGGCTAAAATAAAGAATGTAATGAAGAGTGAGAGTTCAATTCAAAAGGATTAGAGGACTAAGATTGGATGTTCCTCTCCTGAGCTGAGCCAACAAATTCACTTTGGAAGTAGGACTTATGCACAGAAAAGATCAGTTATTCATAAAAAAGTGCCCTGCACAAAATAATACCATAATGGTAACATGTATTTTTCTCTTTGAATGTTACTGATATAATAAAAGTATGGATCAGTGAGACTAAATACTCCAAGATGATATGGCAATTAAAAGTAATTTAAGTTTATAAGTAGCAAACAAGGCGAGAGGAATTTTATGACACTAAACTGAAATTTATCATTTTCTTGAAAAGCAAAATTATAGAAACTATCACATTTTCTGATGGGTAATTTCATTTTATTCACAACTGTTAAATATTCACACATTTTCTCTTTTATCTGATATTTGCTAAAATGAATATGACTTTACAAAAACATATTTGTTAAGATATGATTAGACTACAGCTGTGACAAAAAAAAAAACATTGCTTATTTGTAACTGAAAAGGTGTATATAAAGGACCCACAGTTATCTTCTGTCCATGGGTCCCTCTTGTGTACCTCAAGTTTGAGCCTTAACCCTCATCTTCATTAGCATTTCAGTACTCAGACATTGTACGAAGTAGGTCTGCCTGCTTGCAAAGTATTAGCTGTTTAATAGCTTCATCATCTCTTACCCTGGGCCTTACAGGCTCTTTTAGGGTTATATACATACAGATAGAACCAGAATAGTCATGTCCTGATTGTCCCTAATGGGGACAACATGTAGGGTGCAGATGTCAGCTCAATGGTGACAAAGTTGAGATTTGTTACAATCTCTTGTTTGGAAGCTTCACAGGTTACTCACACAGTTCTAAATTCACAAGTTCCTTATTTACACATTCCCCTGTTTCACAAAGATTCTTATTTACTCATTATTGCACTTAACATACGTTTTACATGTATCTCACAAACTAGCATCTCGCTTATATTTTATGCAAATTTTAAATTTTTTTAGCCAATGTGCTCATGTATCTCGATTTTAGTAGGAATAAAGATTATCAAATTTTAAAGGTATAATTAAAATATAATGCAAACTATAAAAATCATAGTTTTAAAATGCTTCTTTTGTGATTACAATTAAAATTGAGCTCAAAGATAGTTTGGAAGCTAGCTTATTTTCTAGAAGAATTATCTTTTTCAAAATTTAATAGCAACAACATGAAGGAAGTACTATTATTACCATTACATAAACAATGAAACTGAAACAGGTAATTTCAAATATCTTATTTAAGATTACTCAGCTACTCAATGATAAGAAGAGGTATTTGAATTTGAAGATTTAATGTAAAAACTAATTTTTATAATATTGGATTCCTGAGTGGGAAAATTTCAGTACAAGTTTACCTAAACTAGTGTTTGTAAGAAAAGGAAAAATGAGGAAGGATGGTGTGTTAGTCTGGGTTCACTAGAGAAATAAATTCATAAACACTCATATGCATATAAAGAGGTTTGTATATAAGAGCTATTGAACATTTGAAAAACATCCCAGCTCAGTACAGAGAGAATCAATAGGTCACATATTAGCCCATATGTCTGATGCCAATCTATGAAGTCCTCTTCAGAGCATGAAACACATGCAATGAACTCAAATGGACAATGATCACAAGCCAAGGGGAAGAAAGCCTTTGGCTCCAGTGGTGTTGTAAGCATCTCAGCGCTGGCAGAAGTTTCCACATGGCTCCTCTAGCTCCAGGTTCCTTGCTGCATGAAGGTAGGGCTATGTGACTTCTCTTCAGCGATGTCTCACAGGAAGCTAGCCTTGTCAGTCGAATCTCTCAGGCAGCAAGTGTTGTCAGTAGAAAGTCACCATGGAAGTGGAACAAGAGAGGGAGTGTCTCCGCCTCCAAGAAGGAATGACATCACTCAGAATTCTCTGGAGAATGCCATACCCACACAGAGGTTTCATTGTTTATCTCCTGATTAATGGCCTAGATTATACCTGGCACTCTTAGTCCTCAAATTGACACCCGATTAGGTGACTGCTGTAAATGGCAATATTCTTTTCTTCACTTGAACAGTGTTCTCTTTATTTTAGTTACAGAAAAAAAAAAAAGACTTAACAACTTTGCCAATAGATTTTAATTTTCTAACCACCTGTATGGAGCTTTAAGTTTTTTTGGAAATATTAATAATTATTGATGATTGAAATGTAAAATTTGAAAACAAAGGGGAAGCAGTTGCAGTTGTAGAATATGTTCTTGGTGGGCTGAGCCCCGGTGGCGTAAGTGGTTGAGTGCGGAACTGCAGCCCGCAGGCTTGGCGGTTCAAATCCAGCGGCGGCTGGGTAGCGCCCACGACCACCAGAGGCAGTGATGCCCACAAAAAAAAAAAAAAAAGAATATGTTCTTGGTGATAGAAAATAAACCAGACTGCATGAAATAATTTTTCAAGACAAATTCTTCATTGCAAAGAAGATTTCTTTTATGGGATACATGGGAATCAAATTGAAAATATTGACAAGGAAAGCCTCCAAACACCAAACCACCCCCCAAAGCTTTTATTATTTTTTTTTACAAGACAACCTTATCACCTTCAAAGTACTCTCCATTACTCTCAATGGTCAAATCTGTGATTCCATTCTTGGAAACATTTTTCAAACTCATATGTTTGGATGGGTAATAGCACATCCTTCATTTTTTTTCTTTACCTCTTCTACATCCTCAAATCACTGTCAGTTCATGTCCCTCTTCACTAATGGAAACAAAAAGATGTCACACAAAGTGAAGTCAGGTGAGTTAGGTGCCTGGGGCAAGAGGGGCATGCTGTAGTTTTGTCAAAAACTAACACACTGAGATGTCTATGTGAGCAGATGCATTGCCATAATGGCAAAACGAGACCCCATTTGACCCAAACCGGTCCTTCTTTTGTCACACATTGTTACACAATATTTCCAGAACCTCTAAATAGAAGCCACGATTAACAGTTTGACTTTGTGTAATGAACTCCAAAATGTACTACAGAGTTGACATTTTCATCAGTACAGGAAACCCCTCACTCATCCAGAATGAGGTTTGTAATCTATCATAACTTTGTTTTGTTTCTTTTTTAATGAGAAAATCACTCACACACTTGAATTTTTTCCCATAGTGCTGTCCTTATAAACTGTGTTCAAAATCACAACACGTTTTTTTGAAATATTTTCTAAATTGGGGTAGGATAGACTCAACTTCACATTCTGACTCTTGTGGGCTTGTTTCAATTTTCTTCAGCTTCAGACTAGTTACCTTATGTGTGAGCAATCGACTGTCTCTTCTCCAGGCTGCCCCTGGCATGGCTTGAACTAATGATATTGAGCTTCTCCATTATTTCTTTCCATGTATGGGGTCAATTTTATTTCTGCATATTCTATATGGAGAAATTCATTTGTGTGATCATCTTTTATGCTACTGATAGAAAGTATATACTATGAAGAAGTTATTGATATTGCACAATTCTATCATATGATCTCCAGTTTCATTTCTATTATTAGGGCCATATGTTCCAACTACTCTTGCTCCTTCATAGTCTTCACTTTTATCATTCCAATCACCAATAATTACTGATGCGTCTTCATCTTATGTTTGGTTAATTTCTGACTGAGGATATTGGTAGAAATCTTCAATTTCTTGTTCAAAAGCTTTTATGGTTGTGCAATTTTGAATAATATTTTTATTGATTGGATAGCCTTGAAGGTGAATAATTATAATTTTAAAAATCAGCAACAGCATTGTTGTACAAGATTGATTTTGAAATGTCCTTTTTGACAGTAAATTCAACTCAGTTCCTCTTGATTTTGTCATTCACAGAAAAGTAAATCAGCTTTTTTGTATTATCAATTCTTTCACTTGCTCTCATTACTCTACCTTCTTGGTCAAGTTTCAAAATATCCTCTGATATCTATTTTGAGTGCTTCTTTCTTTCTTGTCTTCAAATGACCTTTTGTTTTCTTCCTGTATGTTATCCTTCATGTCATACTAGATTTACCTTGTATTCAGTCATGAGATTTAGAAAATAATCTTGAGATTGTCTCTAAATTCTAGTGTTTTTATAACTTAAACTATTTTACATAACATAGTAAAATCCCTTACAAAATTCAGTTAGCCTATGGTACTTTACTGAATATATTCTCTATGGAATTTTTATAACTCTAAGCATTGCTTAAAAGCAAGCAGGTTGAATGCTGATGTCACCTAAAATGGTCAGATAATTCTTAGAATATTAGTAATTAACATTAGTAGATCCACCTTCTACCTAGCTAGTTGAAAAGATATCCTTAGACTTGCCTAATACTTAAGAATCCTTACTGTGATGTCTGCTTTTCCATGGTCAGTAGTTGTTTAAAAAACTGATTTAATGTGAAACATCAGGATGTGACTCCCCAGAATTAAATTCCAAATCCAGGACTGAGCCCCGGTGGCATAAGTGGCTGAGTGCAGGACTATGGCCCATAGGCTTGGTGGTTCAAATTGAGCAGTCAGCGGCTTTCAGGAGCAGCACTGGGTGGCTCCCACGACCACCAGAGGACAGTGGTTCCAAAATAAAATTCCAAATCCAAAGGTATATATTCCTCATAGATTCTGATTTCAAATGGGACGCTACAAATCCAATCTGTTTTGCAACAGTGTGGTCTCCTCAGGGGTATATTTTTTAAATAAAAATTTTCTGTCTTCTTCCAACCTGTGGTGGGTAAATTGACTGCGCCACTTTTGGATAAAACACTTGCATTTCAGTTGGCATTTTGTCTCTTGTTGACTTGTTTTTGTTTGTGATTTTTTTAACCTTTTCTTCTGCTTAAGTTTAATTAAAAAAAATGATAGTCTGTTTTGTAGTCAGCCTTTGCCTTGTTCAGAATAACTATATTGCACTTTTCCAACATGTATTCTTACAGATGTGATTAATTTGATCCCTGTGTACTCTATTTCACTGCTGATATAAAGTATATAGTGACAATTTTTTGTCATTAATTAAACTTATTTGAAATAACAAACCAGTTATCTACAAAATTCCTTCATATGTTCTCTGCCATTGCTTCTGTCATTACATACAAGTAAGTATAAGTGGGTATTGCTAACACTTTTAATCAATTTAAGACTGAAGAAATTGGTTAAACGCCCCAGTTTCTCTCTTTAGCATTAATGTTTGGTCCATACATTTAAATAATATTAACATTATCCGACCACTTAGACCATTGAATTGCAGCACATATCTTGAAATGCTTCTTTTTATGGTGTATATAATACCATTTCTCTTCAATTTGTCATTTCTACCATAGCACACCATATTATTATCTTACTCAATACCAGTCTATTCTATGTCTAAACTGCCATTTTTTTATCTGATTTCATTTTTTACAACTTCCAATTTTCTTAGAATGGACCTTGTTCATTTAACCTTCTGATTATTATTAATGTTATAGCCATTTCTTTTTTATTTTTATTTGTACAACATTAGATATTAAATATCCCAAAAATATAACTGCATCCACCTCATTTTAAAAAACACAGTTTCTTCTTAGTTTTACTTTGTGTAACTTACGATTCAAGGTTCTTTAATCATCTGGCATGATATCATGCAATGTTATGTTGATACTCATAACTAGTGCTTTAATTAATCAGTACATCTAGCCCTCTTTCCTAAGGTGTTTTACTCTAAAAACTCGACTTAAACCTGATCACCATCAGTGTGGTCTCACTGTTATTTGAAATGTCATTTTCATAATTTCCAGCATCATGGCAGCATGCAAGCCAGCATAGTATAAAAACTAGCAGATGAAGTTAATCATTAATGCAAATAAAATGTAGACATCAATGAGCTATCATCTCACCTTGATGATTATAACAATTATCCGAGGTGGGGGGGAATGGAGAGAGAGAGAGAAAACACAATAAATGCTAGTTAGGATATGGGTAGATGAAGCTCTTATATGCTTCTGATGGAATGTTAAAGTGATACAATCACTGACAAAAATAAGATAGACCTTCCTTAAAACCAAATAATTGCCATAGAATGTAGTAATTCTTGTACTGAGTATAGATTTAAGAGAAACAAGCACCATGAAAAATTTTATATATTCTCACTCATGTTCCTCACAACTTTAATGAAAATAATAAAATTATGGGAACAGTCTAAAGTTTTTTTATATCAACCTAAAAGAGGGAAACAACCTTTAGTACATTAAAGGATAAACAGGTAAGCCTACCATGCTACATACACACAACAAAAGTATGTAAAGGTAAAGACAATGTTGAATCCTGGAAACATCTCACAAAGTGGTTGAACCTGTAGGACACTTTGGAGAGGGAAATAAGTCAATAAGTTACTCTCATAAGGATAGAAATCTTATGAAACTTCTATAAAATGTCAAAAAGTATTTGTACACAGAAGATACATTCTTTGATAGTTAATGCAATGAGAATGGAAGGGAAGGGAAATCATTTTCTTGATAGTATGCATCTATTATCTTAAAGAAAGGATGAGAGATACACAATAAAGGGATACACAATGCAATATGACCAAGGATAAGGCAGACACATGTAAATATACAAAAGTAAAAGGTAACAAAATAAAATATTACAGAATACAGAATTCTGCCATCGTAGTGTTAGGTTTCTGCAGTGGGATACCTTGGTTCATGTTTAGCAATGATGCAAGAATTCATGAGGCAGGAGAAATTTTGGAATCCATGTGGCTTGTAAAAAGGAAAGGAAAGTTTCAGAAAGTACATGCTATTTCTGGAAAGTGTACACAAACTGCTCAGATATTTGTGAGTAAACATGAAAAACCATGCTGAAATCATGTATGTAAAACCAGGAAAGCCCCAGAGACCAAGAAAGGGTGAGGGACTATGAACTTGACCTTAATTTTCTCCTGCCCCACTGGCTTGGGAAGTGTGGTGAATGATACTGGCTAATTTGTTGGTTCAATTAGGCTCACCTGTGAGATCACATTTGTCAAGCTTATGGCTAGGTTTATTTTCACCTGTGGCTCTACTTACCCTAGTCTCTGAGGTTCCATTTGGATTTTTCTATAGTTGCCTAATGGATGCCTGATTTCCAGGTAGCCCCTTTATCGTGGCCCAAAGTGGGCATTTTGAGAGAAACCCCCCTTATTCCCTAGTGAACCTACCTATTATTTCTTATATCTAACATTGCTCACCAAAAAGGGAAACTGAGAGACAACAGTCTCTGGATATTTCAAGCTGTCCATGGATGTGAAGTGGGGATTTAGTTCCTATTGTACTGGAAAAATGTGTCAACCATTTAGGGCCCATGGTGGATGAGGTTGGTGTCATCCAGACTCTGGTGATCCTGGAGTTGGCAATCTGGGTTCAGTGTCATTAGTAATCTGATGACTCTGGAAGAAACAAAACAAGTGGTTTAGGTAAGGCAAGGGTAAAATCAATGGAATAGCAATGTCTGTGAAATTGTGAGTTAGTCTCACACTGGGAATCCAAAATAAATCTAGGAGGTATTAATATTGGATTGACAGGCATAGTTTGCATGCTTACTTTAAACATAGGTGTTGCATATGCTGGTTTAAAGATTGTTGTGGGTTTGAGGTAATTTTTTTTCTGCAACACATTTATCTTTTCAGGGTACTAGTAAAACACCTTCATGAGGCCATTTAATGGTTCACATCTTTATTTATCTTATCTTTTTATCTGTGTCTGAGAATGGTAGTCATGGTTTCCACAGATTTACTGGAGAGTGGCGAATCCATGCAATCTGTCCTGAAACTTTAATGGCAGTGCAGGTGAAGAAATTTACTAGGAAGGGACCTTTCCAGACTGGCTGCATTGGGATCTGGGGAACCTATACTTCCAAGCTTTTATAAGTACTCAGTCTCCAGGAAGTCACAAGCAGTGTGTGTGTGTGTGTGTGTGTGTGTGTGTGTGTGTGTATTTTTGTCTTCCCTTATCCATGAATAAGCCCATACAGCATCAGTAGTGGCAGAAGCAACTCATCACTGGCAGGGGTCTCCACGTGGCCTCTTCAGCTTCAGAGGGCTGGCTCCATCAGGGTAAAGCCATGTGGCTTCTCTTTCAGCCCCTGGTATACTGCCATCTTGTCTTGTCCTTAGTTCATTGGCTCTGAAACTAACTCCCAATAACTGGGGAGATAGCTTCTCATCTCCATGAGGGAAATATCGCTAGATTTCCCAGAAGTCTCAGGAGAAAACCTTGCCCACATGGAGGCCTCATGAAATTAACATAAGCACATGACCACCACAGTGGTCTGCAACCACCCAGTAAAGTTGTTTTTGAACTTTAAAAATATTTGAACCCTTGAATGGCCGAGACCTGCCAGTCTTCCCCAAGCTAGAGTCCTTTGCACTGGGCAAGCTGAGCAAAGTGATTTCTATGTACCCCCTTGCGGATTGCTCCTTGGAAAGAGGGGCAATGCTAGCTTACTGACTTGAAAGTTGAGGCTAAATTGGGCCCACAGAGCTGTTGAGTGAGTGGGGTTAAGAAAGTTTTATAGCTAAGATGTGTGGCATTGTGGAAAGCTTTTGCAAATTTCTATTCTAACCTTTGTGGCAATAGCAGTTTTTTTTTTTTATTTTTCTCCCATTATCTATTGGGTCAAAAGCAAAGTTCTTGAATTTTAGGCTGGCCCACGTTCTCATGAGATTAATCTGGGATATGAACTTTGTTCTAGGGAATTAAGGCATTTATGGGACTAGGGGGATTTTGCTGAGTGCTGCTTGGCAGACTACTTTGCTAACTGTTCAGTCAACTGTCATGACAAACTGCTACATCTCTATTTGGTGCCCTGGCAGTGTACTACTGCCACTTGAGCAGATTTTTGGACAGCTTCTAGGATTGTTCTCATTTGGTCCCCATATTTAACAGGACTTCCCTGAGTGGCAAGATATCTTCTCTCTTGCCAGATTGAAAAGTATGCATGAAGAACTAAATTTCCATATTAAAATCTGTGCACAGGGTTAATTTATTTCCCTTTGCTACTTCAAGGTCCTGTGAAAAAAGATATGATTTCATTTAGCTGGGCTGAAGTTCCTGGGAGCAGAGGACTGGTTTCAATGATTTGGTCAAGGAGAATTATGGAATAACAGGCTCTGAGCACTCCATCAGTTACAAAACTGTTACCACCTGAGAATCAGACATAGTCTACTACAATAAGTGGTTGGACTTTAAACTCTGACTGAGGCAGAATGCTTGTGAACAGTAGCTCAAAGTAGGAATGGAGGGGTTCAGAGTCCTCCCTAGGTTCAGGTAGTAACATAATTGGATTGAGTTTGCTTCAGTATGGATTTTGGTATCAGGGTTCACTATAAAAAGAATTTGGTACTTTAATAGGCAACTATTAGAAACCCAGGTACAGTGTTTGGCTTGTAGGACTTTGAAGATCGTATGGTTAGGAAGGATCTATAGAGTTCCTTCTATTGTAAATTTAACTGGTTCTTGAACCTGGCATGCCATGGCAGCTATTGCAAGTAGGCAAGGTGGCCAGCCGGTTGAAATATGGTCTCACTTCTTTGATAAATATACTATTGCTTGAGTCTGGGGTTCCAGTGTCTTCCTTAGCACTCCCAGGACTAACTCCTTTCTCTCATGGGTATATCGAAAATAACTATTTCATAGGGTTGGGGAGGTGCGGTGCAGGGGCTTGGAGCAGAAAGACTTAAATTGATCTAATGCATTCTTTTGCTGTGTGTCCCACAGAAGAAGTTCTAAGTCATATTTCCTTTGTAGGCTTTCATACAGAGGTTTTGCTGTGTGTCTATAATTGGGAATCCAAATTTTACAAAAGCTAGTGAGTTCTAGTATCAGGGGGTGACCAGTCCTCTGTTATACTCACAACAAGGGTTCAACAGGCATTTGTGTAGCAATAAGTATTATTTATTATAATACTGATATAGAGATTATAAGAGAGAGAGAGAAGAAAAAGAATAGGAGTTACATTTCATGGTACATGCTCAACTTTGCCCTACTAGATGGTCCATGTGGAGAGAGAAAATAATTTTTATTATCCTCTTATAAATACCCTTCTCTGTGGGATATCTGAGCCCCAACCTTGCTGATCAGTGGAGGTCGAGCATGATAGTGGGACAAGAGGGAAGCAAATGGAAATAGAGGAAGGAACTGGGGGATAATGGGCATTTATAGAGGTTCAAATACAAGTATGTATATAGGTGCATACATTTATAAGTGACTATGGGGAAATAGATCAGTGTACATAATTATAGGGTTAGGAGTCAGGCAGCAGATGGGCATTGTACCTCCACTAAGTACCTCCTTGGTGCAAGAACATTTTGTTCTATTAAATTGGCATTCCAAGATGCTCACCTTTCCGACACGATCACTGAAGACAAAGGTGTGCATAAACAAAGGTGGTGAAGAAAGCTGATGGTGCCCAGCTATCAAGAGATAGCACCTGGGGTCTTAAAGGCTTGAAAGTAAACAAACAGCCATTTAACTCAGAGGCAACAAAGCCCACATGGAAGTTGCACACCAGTTTGTGGGGTCATGAGATGTCAAAGGAATGAGATATCAGGCTTCAAGAACTAAAGAGCATAACTTTGCGTGCTCACTTTCCTGACATGATCGCTGAGGACAAATGTGTGCATAAGCTAATGTGGTGAAGAAAATGGATGATGCCTGACTATCAAAAGATATAGCATCTGGGGTCTTAAAGGCTTGAGTAAACAAGTGGCCATCCAGCTCAGAAGCAACAAAGCCCACATGAAAGAAGCACACCAGACTGTGTGATCATGAAGTGGTGAAGGGATCTGGTGTCAGGCACCAAAGAGCTAAAATTTTATCATTATTGATGAGTATGGATTGGGGACTCAAAGCCAATCAATAGGTGAAGTGACATCTTCTTGCAGAGGGGCTACAAGGAGGAGATGAGTCAGTTAAGATACAGGGTAGTAGCAATGAATTATGCAACCTTCCTCTAGTTTTCAAATGCTGCCTCCCACCCACTGTCATGATCACAATTCTACCACATAAATCCAGATAGATCAGGAAATGTACAGTGAAGTTGGAAACATGGGGAATTTAGGATAGATGATCCCTCAAGATTAGTAAGAGGAGTAGTAATACCAGGAGGGTGAAGGGATGGTGAAATAGAGAAGGCGGACCAATTTCATGGATCTATATGTAGCCTCCTCTCGGGGATACGGACAACAGGGAAGTGAATATTGGGACACATTGGAGAGTGTACAGTATGAAAATAATAACAATTTATAAATTACTAAGGGTTCATAGGGGAGGGGTGGAAGAAAGAAAATAAAAGGAGCTGATACTGGGGGCCTGGATAGAGGGAGGGTGTTTTGAGAGTGATGATGGCAATAAGTGTGTAAATATGGCCTGCATACAATTGATGTTTGTATGGATTGTGATGGGAGTTATATGAGCCCCCAATAAAATGAGTCACTAAAAAAAATTAACCCCACATATACAGGAGAGGGCTGTCTTAGGGGCCATATGGAGATAAAGGGAGTGGTAAGATCAGACCTTGGGCCTCTGGGGGTAGACAAATATTTCTGTTAGGTTAGGGGCCATTAACAATGGCTCTTGAGTCCCACCCACAAGGTTTGAGGGAAAGGAGCCATCATCCTAACATTTAGGGGAGTTAGTTCTGCAGTGAGACAACACAAAGGCCTTAAGTAAATTGGAACTACAGGGAATGTAGCTAATTTAACTTCCATAACAAATGCTGGTAAATAGTTTGCTTAATATTTGGAGTATAATAATTGTGGAAAAGTTCTGTCTTCATCACACATTCTAGGAAGGTTTATAGCTGCCTCTGTGTCTCTAATTCAGGTAACTCCATAATTGCTCTTATTCATTCTAAGAAGAGCCCCTTTTTTTCCCATTTGATAAGATTAGTCCTAGATCAGTTACTTCCTGTTGCACTAGATGGGCCTTGGCCCTTGAGATTCTGCAGCCTCTTTCTGCCAAGATATTTAGAATTAGTACAGTATGAATGGTGAACTGTTCTCAAGATTAGGAGGCTGTCCATATAGTGGAGGAGTGTGCTTCCCTCTAGAGCAGTGGTTCTTAGCCGCCATAATGTCGCAACCCTTTAATACAGTTCCTCATGTCATGGGGACCCCCGACCATAAATTATTATCTGCTACTTCATAACTGCAATTTTGCTACTATTATGAATCAGGTGACCCCTGTGGAATGGTCATTCAACCCCCATAGAGATTGCAACCACAGGTTGAATACTGCTGCTGTAGAGTAAGGTTAGCTAGTCTTAGCATAAGGCTTATCAGAAGAACTGGGGACTATCTCTGTAAATCATAGGCAAGACAGTCAATAAAGTTGGTTCTAACTGCCCCTGTTCCAACTTCCACTCAAAATAAAAATGACTTGGCTTTTAGGGTCTAGTTGAATGCAGAAAAAGTCATCTTTCAAGCCCAAGGGGCTGTACCACTGTGTGGAGCTAGGACTTTCACCTACCAGTGTTAAGTGTTAGGTACTACTGGGTGTAGTGGGATCATAGCTTCATCTATGATCCTGAGGTCCTGTATCAACCAAGGAGACCCATCTTTCTTTTAACTGATAATATTAGGGTGTTAATATTGGGGTGTTAGTGAAAACTAACAAGGACTAAAGGTTCGTGCTGGAGGAACTTTCCAATAAGGGCTGTAATTCTTCGATAGCTTCAGGTTTTAATGGGTATTGTACCAGATGGGAAACTGGGTGTATTCTTTTAGGAAAATCTTTGCAGGAGTTGCATACATAGCTCTGTCTGGGACTCCCCTGCCCGAGACCTCAGGGACTATGTCACTTTCCCACTGTTCTTCATCATCTTCTTTGAAGTGAGGAACATTCGGAAAGCTATGCTTAGGCTGGGACAAAGCCCTATGACAAAGTATGTATGTAGCTTAGACAATATATCTCAGCTTAAAAGAGCAGCTGGACCCTCAGGGACCATTCAAAACCTAAGAGAATACTAAATATATGTGTGTGTAAATATATATAAATATATTTATATGATATATACTATAATATGTAATATAATATATAATATATTATAGTATATACTATATACTATAATATATTATATACTCTAATATAACATAATATTATAATATTTTATATAATATTATATAATATGTTGTAGTATATCTAATATAGTATAATATTATAATATATTATATAATATATTATCACATACTTATGATCTATAAGTAAATATATATATAATGTATCCCAGTATATTACTACTATATGCACCAGGATTCCTCATCATCTGTATAGGGACCAAATGGTATTACAGAAAGACACCAGTTTCTGCCTCTTTAGTGTCTGTGGCTCAAATCTAGACCCAATGGACAGGAGATATATATATATATATATATATATATATATATATATATATATATATATCCAAGAGATACCTTAAGGGTTCTGTAAAATGTTTGGCCACAGGTTTCCTTGACACTTCTGTGAAGGTGCATGTGTGTCATGCCAGAGAAAGAGTGAAGGACAGAGTGGGCGCCTGCCAATCTACGCTCACCCAATTCTCTGGACCAGTAACTGCAATCTTTTGCTGCTGTGCCATTTCAGTCCTCAATTAGCAGTTCCAGACTCAGACTCACCTAGGGGCCTTCACCTCCTGGGTCTTCCCCAAAGAACAGAGTGCCCCCCAGTGGCCAATTTGTTTACAATAGTATGGCCCTTGTAAAGGTATATTTCTATTAAGTCAACTGCTTGTCCAGTAGACTGACACCCATGACCCCTTGTGCAGGGGTCTTTGAAACTGGGGGGCAGTAAATGTGTGTTGATTAGCAATGGTGGCCAATACCTGTGCATTCCCATTGTCCTTCCTTCCTTCCTTCCTTCCTCTCCTTGTCCTCAATGCAAGCTTGATCTCTGTGCCTATTGTAAAAGGTTGCTTTAGTACTAGTGACTATCTGTTTTAGGGTAGTTCCTTCAGGCTCTTTCACTAACTTCTGGAGCTCTTTCTGAATGTCTGATGTAGCCTGTGTAAGGAATTTGTCTTTTAGTATGACTTGCCCTTCATATGAGTCTAAGTCTACTGTGATATGAACATTCAGGGCTTCTCTCAGTCATTCCAAGCATTTTACTTTCATGAGACTCATGTTTCATGGGTGTCACTTTATTGTAGCTGATGGTTTTTGGCTGGGCCGAGTTTAGTTCATTTTTGATACACACCAAAAATATTCCCATGCCCACCTGTCAGTGGGATCAGTATAATCTCATGTGGAGTCAGTTTGAGGCACTACTATCTCTCCAATTCGATACCTATTATTCATCACATGTAAACTTTTAACAAATTTATTATTTTCCTTTAGTAATCTCTCTCTCTCTCTCGCCTCTCTCAAAGTCTGTCATAGTCTGGTTTAGAATTATAATTATATCCTTCCAAGCCAAGTCATGGGCCATGGTGGGCTGCTAAATGTATCTATGTACTGTTCTGGATTGTCTGGGTAACTGCCTAGGTCACTCTTAATCTTCCCGAGTTCATCTAGGGGGACAGGCTTATGAATCGTGCTAGCAACAGAGTCCCCAGATGCCTTTTGTAAAGGTAGAATTTTCATGGGGTCCTCTTCCTTCTCAGGCTCCATGGGTTCAGTGACAGTGAGCAGTATAATTGGGTCATGGGTTGAGGGGCTCTCGGGGCCCCTTATAAGGTCCTTGGTACATATGGAACAAAGATTTTTTACTCTTTCTCAAGGGAAAAATTGCCTGAACATAAGGCACTTCCAACTGTTTTCCCATGTCCTTGAAGGAAAGTTCTAGCTGAATTAGAGTAGGAGGGAAAAATGTGCCAGGATTCCTCATCATCTGTATAGGGACCAAATGGTATTACAGAAAGACACCAGTTTCTGCCTCTTTAGTGTGTGTGGCTCAAATCTAAACCCAATGGACAGGATGCAATATGAAGACATTCACTGGGAAGGGACTTCTGGTTGCCCATGCAGAGAACAGAACAGTGAAAGTATTTGATTGCTCAGCATTCTGTGCTTCTCATCTTGATGCCACAGTCCTCTACAAAGGAGGGTCTCAGATGGATGCCTCCATTCTTGGTAGTGTTTGGACCCAGCCTTAGCCAGCTGGCTCATCCCCAGATCTTCTCTAGACATCAAGACAGACATTAAGGTACCACTGTCTAGGTTGGCATTTTACGATTTTCATGGAGATCATTGGCCTGGGTGACCCACCAGGACCACTGAAGGTAGCAGGAGATCAGTTTAATGACTCAATCTGAATGTAGCTGATCGTAGGGAGATTGGAATGCTTGGCTTGATACTCATTAACTCAATAGCATTGTACCAGGAATGTAATAGCATGGATGCAGATGGAGGGGGCTAGAGGCACAGATGTAATTAAAAGGTCTCTTTAGTGTTCTTGGAAACAACTGAATTAGCAGTTGATTAGTGACCTTACATCCTATAGGTCTTTTGCTCAAGCTTGGCAAAAGGGAAAACAAATAAATAGAAAAACAAAGACCAAAAAGCAAAATTGAAATGATAGGGAGAAGGCAACCCAGGAAGGACCATTGGGAAATGGGGCTTGGAAACTGGCTGGAAAACCAAAAAGGGAATGGAAGATGACACAGAATGGATGGAGAAAGGTTTATCAGAAGGGGTCATGGGAACCTGAGGCCAGGCTGGAAAATCAGAAGGGGAAGAATGATGAATTAGAACAGCAGGAAGGAAAGGAAAGGGGCATTTAGGACCTCCTTCTGGGTGTGACATTTTGTATTCGAAGGTGACCTATCAGAGTACAATTCTTTAGACCTATAGGATGTAAGGTCACTAATCAACTGCTAATTCAGTTGTTTCCAAGAACACTAAAGAGGCCTTTAACCTTCTGCCTGGACTGAATTTTGAGTCTGGTTTCTCAATCTCCTGTTACGTTACCTGCTGATTCCCAGAGTTGTCATTGGCCTACTGTTCATGGATTCATTTGGCCAAGCCCAGATACATTTTCTTCTACGTCTGCCAACCTGCATCCTCTGTCTCCTTTTTTTCATCATGATCATCAGTTTCTAAAAGTCAGGAGAAGTCATTCTTGAACTAGACTGGAAACTACTACTATAGTTGAATAAATCAATTTTATAGAAATATCTTTCTATATTCCAACACATTAAAACAGTACTGGTGAAGCTCCTCTGGAGAAGTCAACTGAGCCAAAGTCTATTTAGGTTTGGAAGAGGATGCCGCTCCATATGTATTTGTATGTGCTCTAAATAAACCCTGAGGCACTGCAGACTTTTTTAAGGTGTGGGCTATGACCACTGATATTATTCAGCTCATTGGCAGCTGTTCTGCAGAAGCTATTCCTTATTTTTTTCAATTCAGGCACTTAGACTCAGGGTTTTCTCTAAGGTGGATGAATGGGCAACTGCCTAATAGGGAAATCACAAGTAACTTTCTTACTCTTTTTGAACTCGTATCTCCTTAATAGCATATTCTAACTGCTAACACTACTATCCATTCCATACATAGGTATAAAAAGTTAGAGAGAATTATGATTGTAATATTTATCGATTAACTGCATAACATGCTTTTTATTTTTGATGAAGTACTATAATTCTGTTCCCTTGCATTCTCTAAGTTCAGTAAACACAAGTTATCTAAAGAGAAAAAGTGCCAACAAGAGGGAAGCACGGTGTAATTTGTTTCAGTTTTTGTGTTATGCTCCAAGTATTCATCAAGTATGGAATTATGCAATTCCTGAATGAATGTGTTCAAAGAGCTAAAAATGTTATCTGAATAATTTCTGTAAGCTCAGCAGAAGCAGAAATGATTTTTTCAAAGATAAAAATAATATGTTCAGAGAAGTTGCCTGCCTCTAGTATATCAAATTCAATGAATGGATTCTACAGCCCCGGAGGGAAAGTGAATAAGGAGAACTCACACTGTCAATGATGCTTGGATAAAAGTGAAGAATATTGCAAGTGGAGACACCAATCAAGAAGCAATATGTAAATATTTTAAATAACAATTGCATTGGGTGTTTGGGCTTGGTTGGGTAAATTTAATATGTTTCATTAACAATTTAAAATTATTCCTTATAATCTATTTTTGTGTACTTTTATTGTTCTGATTTAAGTATTAAGTGTATGAAAAAATAAAATAATTTTCAGTATACCTCTTTTTTATACTTAACATGGTTAATTAGGGCAGTAAATCACTTGTTAAAATTATGAGCTCCATCATTGGGGGAGGTCACAAAACTTAATGTGGAGATGGTAAACAATTTGACAACATAAACAGTTTCTTAGTATGTAGCCAAAAGGTAACTCGAAACTGAATGAACACAGCTGAGGTTTTCCAGGAAACAATTTCCTTTGTTGCATCACCTGCCTTAACTATAGCCTTGGTTCTGAACACACAGCATGCCTTGGTAGCCCCCACAATCCTCCCAAAATCAGAATTAGGTACTGTATTTCAGAATACTGTACAAATCTTTAAATTCATTAAAAGTCATGCTGGATTAGCACATTTTTTTTTATCTATTGAATACCCAGATCTTAGAAGGATAAGACTTGCACAAAGGAGTTATAGTGGGAAAAAGCTTAAGGAGTCTTGGTATGTGTGATAACTGATTTGATAGCATTCGATGATGAAAAACCCCAGAGGAAATACACATAAGTTAATATAAAGCTGAACCTCTGAGAAAGAAGTCCTAGATAAAGATAAGTATTGGTGGCACATGTTGTTTGTTCAGGCAACAGTGAAGTCATGCAGTGTGTGTTAGTCCGGGTAGACAAGAGAAACAAATTCATAAACACGCACATGGATATAAGGGAAAGATTTATATACAAGAGGAATGGAACATTGAGAAAGCCTCCCAACCCAGTCCAGTTCAAAGTCATAAATCTGATAATAGCCCATATGTCCAATACCAGTCTCTAGTCTCCTTCTCACTCAAGAAGTCACAGGTGAGTGGGTCCCCTCATGGCTCCTCATTACCAGGACTCAGGGTCCATCAGCAGGATCCATTGGTGATAGAAACATCTCAGCACTGGTAGGGGTCTCTCTGTGACTTTTCCGGCTGCAGAGGTCTGGTTCCATCAGGGTAAGGCCATGGGGCTTCTCCTCTGGCTCCTCTGGTTCCTCACACGCTGCCATCTTGTCTTGTCAGTGGAGCAACTCCCAACAACTGGGGAGAGTGCCTCTCATCTCCATGAGGTTGAAATACTGCGAGGCCTCCCAGAATTCTCTGGAGAAAGCCATGCCCACAGAGAGTTCTCCTTGGCTACTCATTGGCTATCTCCAGATTAACAGGTTAGACTCCACACTTACATCTCAATCATGAAATTTACATAAGTACATGACTGCCACACAGTGCAACACAGGCAAGAGCTGCCAGGAAACCTCCAATTCTGAAGTATTTAGCATTCAATTAATTGTGACCATTGCACACTCAGAATTTTTTACTTTTGACAAGTTTCCCACCATCTGTGCATTCAGTTTCTCGAACCACAGTGTGACAAGCTTTGCAGCACGTACAAGGGACAAAGCTAAGCAAACATTTTAGTTATAATCAAACACCTGAGCCAATTTTCTTGAACCATAAGTCATTTAGCTCAATTGATGTAACAGACTATAAAAGTCAGACTTTGGTGAACACCTATGTCTCTTAGTCTTTGATTTTCTTCCTTTTTCTCTGCATGGAAATAGCCCAATAGCTTTGTCTCAAATGACCATTCTTGAAATTTAAAAAAAGATCAAATACTAAGAAATAATTAGTGCAAAGGACTAATTAAGTATGTGAGTCAGTCTATACCCCTCTGGGACCAGAATAACTAGAGTGACTAGCTACCACTGACCACATGGATTGGAGTTAGAATAAAAGGTGCTAGACATAATGGAAGAAAACTGTTGAAAAAAATTATGTGTGTTGGGGAAAGGGTAGTCAGACTTCTAAATTTGATAAAAGCTAGTGGACTCTCCAGACTATAGACCTTAGGCACCACTCATATTGGGATCTTTACCTATTTCTTCAGCCAATTTATCAAAACAAACAGAAACAACCATATGCAAACAAACATGGCCCCATAAACTCCATTCCAACTCAGACTGACCAAGGACTCCTGAGACTGTAAATCTGTATGGAAGTAGAAAGTCCATCTTCCTCCAGTACCCTGGCTGGAAAGAGAATATTCGATCTTGCAATGTTTCCCTTTTACTGTGTCAACAATTTTTGGATTTTTATAAAATTCTGAGCTTGGAATTTCATTAACTTACTTAGAAAAGATTGATATTACTGAATATTGTATGCAAGCTGTGGTGGGTGAAAACAGAAGCATATTTAGTTTGTGGTAATTATTCTCTATTATTGAAAGAAGAGTCTTCTGAATTATCTACTTAATGTCCCATGAATTACAATATAATTCATTCTAGTTAGTGAGAAGAACCAGTATCCCAGGGCCTTTGTGAGCACTGAGAACTCTTCCTGCTAGCATACAGGGTGGGTCCTCCCTAAGTCGTTTGCTTGCATGCATGCAGTCATTTGCACTCTTTGGTCTCTTACTCCACCTTGGAAACTCAAGTCATCTTGGTCCCCTAGAATCTCGGCTGTCAATTTAAGTCCTCAGAGCTCATATTCTCAAGTTCAGGATCTCTCATTTTCTTTGGCAACATTTAGAAGACATCTATAAACAAATTTTTATTTATTGTTTTCTTGATAGTATCTCTACACACATCCATATATGGCAATTAATCACTAGAGAAACATTCCAACTTATTTCCACCTTTTGTTGTTGCTGTAGCCCAGTCCCCCCAAATCCATTCAAGAGAACTCCTTGACCACTTAATCTTAAAAATCTCTGTTACTCTTACACACACACAACAAATGGCTGCATTTTCTTTTCTCTTATGTATTCCAATGAGTTATTTTTTCCTCATAAGGACCCTTTGTATGTTTTCCAAAATTGTAGCTATTTACAGGAGCTGATAGCTGTAACATCTTGCTTTTGAAGAATGGCTGGGGGCTTTGCACTGTCAACTTTGAGGACAGCAGTCAATGCTTATCAGACAGCACACAGTGGTTTTCTTGGTAATAATCTATTCCCCAAATCACTACTTGAAGGATGGGCAAATGACTAATTTGTATAATTAGAGTATGATATACCCAGAGACTTTTTTTAAAAATTTTGTTTTGTTTGTTTTTGTGGCATCGCTGCCCTGGTGGGAGTAGGAAGTCCAGCCTTGCTCCTGGAGAGCTGCTGCTGGATTTGAACCATCAACCCTGTGGCTACAGTCCCGCACACAACCACTATGCCACCAGGGCTCATCCTCCAGAGGCTTTTTGGAACTTGAAATAAAATTTTCATTTATTTGATCTGTTCTATCTCTGTCTACTATCTATCTATCATCTATCTATCATGTATCTATCTATCATCTATCTATATATATCTATCTATTTATATCTATATTATCTATCTATATAGCTAGGAGAAGACCTGGTGCTCCTACATAATAACTCTGTAGCTACTCTATCATTTACCTTTCATTGCATAAGAAATTATGAACTGGGGTAGGATCACAAAGTTTATAAATCTTCCCATTTTGTTGGCAGATATTCTTAAGTTCCCAGGGAAACAGAAAAAAAATGTATTTGTTAAAAGATTAAACATCAGCAAGGAAAATTCACTTTTGTTTTTGTGCACTATATAGTGTTTCTATATGAGAGAGTAAAACTGCCACATAGACTTTCCTAGACTGTATTCCCTATGGGGGCTCATCACATTGTCTCTTCTGCCAAGGAATAACTGGTGGCTTCAAATATGTGATCTTTTAAACATTATCTGAGTGCTGAACTATCATGTCTCTAGGCCTTTAACTCCAACAAATTAGAAACTGCATAGTATGAACATACTTGAAAATAATAATAATTTATAAATTATCAAGGGTATGTGAGAGAGGGATGATGGGGGAGGGAGGAGAGAAAATGAGAAGCTGATACCAAGGACTCAAGTATAAAGTAAATGCTTTTTGGATGATGGTGGCAACATTTCTACAAATGTGCTTGACACAATGCATGGATGGATGGATTTGTGATGAGTTGTATGTACCCCAATAAAATGGTTTAGAAAAAAGAAAAAGAAAAACTTATAAATATTAATAATTGCTAAAATGTATCAAATGCCTATTGCTCTACTACTAATGGAAATGTTGGTGGTTCAAACTCATGTAAAGACTTTTTGGGTGAAGTCACAGCCACTGTAAGTGTTCATAGCTGTTCCACTGTGAAATACATTGATCATCCAAAAACAGAATCTACTTGATGCCAACTGGATTTTGCTTACTCCACAGGGATATTGTGTTAGGATTCTCCAGAGAAACAAAACCAGCACACTAATAATTCTCTCTATATATTAATATAACAAGAAATAAACAATTAACTAATCTATACAGCAGTACAAATGGCTCGGTGCAACACACTTGCGTGAGTCAGCTAGTAGACTGGCAGTCCTTTGAGTCTTGAGGGCTGCCGAGTAGTCCTCCGTAGAGCAATTCAGGCTATCCAGCCACAAGCAGCAAACAGCAAGCCGTATGAGAGTACAACAGTCCACAGTTCAAGAGCTGTATATTCCAGGAGTGTGGTGAAGCAGGGCTTGAAGGAACCTCAATTCACAGTGAGACAATCCATGGATTAGATGTTCCATAGGTAGTGTAGCTTACAGATCAAGGCACAGGACAAACAAGGCAGTCGGCTGGTCTGAAGATCCAAGAGCAAGAGACAAGGAGGAGGTTTGCTGAGCTATTTATATCTCTCCCTTCAATTGATCCCACATGTGTTCATTGGCCGTGTTGTCACAACAAACCTACCCATCTTCTTTGGTCATGTTGGCACAACAAACCTACCTATCACAGATATTCATCAAAAAAAAAATCTCTCATGTTTTTGTTGTTGCTGTTGTGGATAGGTGCAATGTAGTTTACTTACAGTGACCCCATGAACAACAGAACGAAATACTGCCTAGTTCTGCACCATCCTCACAATTATGGTCAGGTTTGAACCCACTATTGCAGCTTCTCTGTCAATTCCTGTCATCAACAGTATTCCTCTTTTTTGCTGCCCTTTTTAAATTACTGTTAGTATATCAATTTTCCCACTTGAAAAATGAGGTTAAGTTAGATTTAGTAATAATTAATCAAAATATCAACCTTGAAACAGGAATTCTCTAGACGCTATTCAAAAACCCTCCTTTTATATAGCAGTATGGCTACTAAAATAGATTAGGCATTATGCATTTAATCTTACTAATTTAACTGATGAGAAATTGAGGCTTAGAGAGATAAAGTGTCTTACTGAATACTATGACTAATGAATAAAAGAGACAAGGCCTCTGGACTTCCAATTCAATATGCGTTCCTCTCCTCCAAATTGAAACACCAATAGCAGTTAAAACAATAGTCAATCATTCCAGAAAATCTCAATAATTTATCTTGTGCAAACAGGAGGTATACAAATAATTTACATGCTATTATTAGAGTTTTTCTTTTATCCTTAGGGAGTTGTTGCCACTTCAGTGTTTTATGCTTTTAAAAGTTGTCATATTATCTTTTGTAATTTGACATGTTTGAGGAACAAAATAATAACCAGGCTTATTTCAAGAAATGTGTCCTCTAATTAATGATTATTCCTTGTGAAATTTACATTTTCTTCATCAAATTATTCTGTTATTGTGTAGGAAAAATAACAATGCTAAGTTTATTTTTTTTTGAAATATAGGTTTCCCTATATTTGACGACTATTTGAATAGAAGAATGAAAGGAAGAAATAAGGTTAAATTCAACTGAATTTTTATGATACAATATTCCACTTCTCCATCTTTTTATATGGTTATTAAAGGTTTATTTAAGTGATATCTATTATAATTTACAAAATAATTTTGTTCACAAATGGACTTAAGATATTTAGGAAACCTAATGACAGCAATAAAGCCATGTCAACACTAACTATAGGTGTAAGACTTATAGAAATATTATGTGGGAAGGATTGTTCTCTGATAATATTTCCCATACTCTAGCTCATATAATATTTATACATTTATTATAGAAGTATCCTTATAATCTCACTTCACTTATAAGAAAAATGAATGTCAGCATTTTAATGAATTCCTGTGCCATCTTAACTGGTCATGAAAAAGCAATTATTTTGACCTATATTTCTCAGGCTTCAAAGTCTATAAACTTAGCCAAGACACTAACATGGAAAATAAATTATATATTCATTGAGGACACTGGATTGGGTTGTATGCTTCTCTGTGTTGAAATCCTTACTTTTGAATTTGCAAATATGACTATTTGAAAACAGAAGGGTTTTCTTCCTTAATTTAATGAGGTTATTTCAGTGTAAGATGGATCCTAACTCTAATAATTTCTGAGTTACAAACAGACAAAACAGAGTTATTGCATGTGTCTTAGGAGGGCTTTATTGACTTATGGTAGACATATGGGCTAACTTTGGGCTTGTGGACTTGAGCAGCAGAGTTTGGATGTTTTCTTGATGTGCCCTTATCCTGTATATAAAACTCTCTCTAATAAATAAAAGAGATAAATACAAAGAAAATAAATGATGGAAGGAATAGATAAAACCAACACTATGATTTGGACTTTTATCTTACAGAATTGTGAGAAAATATATTTTTTCTTTAAAACCACTCATTTATAATCTTTCTGCCCCATTTGAACATGCTCCTCTAATTGTCCAATGTTTCTTGAGACTTACAAAGCCCTGATTTGTGCAAATAAAAAAATAGTTAAAAACAAAAAAGAGCAAAGTAAATTTTTAACAGATACTTTCAAATGGTATAGATATAATTGTATTCAAGGAGATTTCATAAAGTAATTGGAAATGAAATTGAAAGATAATGGAATTTTTTCATAAATTTGTTAAAGCCTCTTCACATATGGTGGATCAAAACTTCAGCCAACTTTATTGAGTGGCTGCATCATATCTACCTACAAGGAATTAGTAGTAAAATAATAAAAGGGAATTATCCCATGAAAACCACTCTTCCCCTCTTCTATAAACATATATGCCATACCCTGCTGTAGTACTGTTAAAGAAGCAGCAGGATTGTGGTAAAAAGCACAAAACAATAAGACAAATTTGCTACATTTTCACTTTAGACTATTCTTTTAAAATATCAGCCTAGAGACCATAGTGGACATATCCATTAATTCATTTGCAGGGTCCATACATAGATTAAGTCTCCAGTGAATTCTCTCTGATCATAGACAAGGAAGGTGACCAGCCTTGATATCAGAGAACAATTTAAAATTGATTATGGTATATATAGTTAGGTTAAAATGTAATATCTTCTTTGATCTCCCTTTTGACGCATTTAAAAGTTGGTCCAGTTTTAAAAAAAAGTTTTGATTAAACTTCAGGAAAGTAGAATATTGCAGGTCTAGCTAGGCTAAAATCTAATAGCTTATCATTTGATCTCCCTTTTGACCTATTTTAAAGTTGTCCCAGTCTTTAATATTTTCTGCTTTCTTTTTGATTGAGCCTTTTTTTCTTTTATTTTGTCATTGCTAATTTTGTGGTTGTTGTGGTGGTAGTGATCTGTTTGCTTATTTTTTAAATATGTTTTTCAGTATAGGAAATCCAGAATAGGTAAACCTATAGAGGCAGTAACCAAATTAATGATTTCTTGGAGTTACGGCAGGGAAGGATGGGGGAAGTGGGAATATTCTGAAATTGATGGTGACAATGATTACACAACTCTTCTTGATATTGAATTATATGATATGTTATGTGACAATAAAGCTGTTAAAATATAGATAAAAATATTAGACTATATAAGACACTCATCTTTAAGGAATAAGTCATTCTAAGTGCTAACAGGAAGCTTAAATCAGTTAGCATGGATAATAGTTAAAATCTAATATATAATGCACTGTGTAAATGCAACACATGTTTTAAAGGACCAAGTAAGCTCATATAATTTTATAAGACTCTTCTGGGGATACAATAAGCTTCAAGGTTCATTGATTAATCAGGCAATTTAAAAACTGCTAGGCAGCTTCTTACATTGTATGTTTAGTCTTTGGGGTGTACGAGGTATTTCTCATGAGTGAATGTACCAGAAAATCATTTTTATTTACTTTCCTTATTTTATACAAATATATTTATAGCTTTCCACTTTAAATTGCTCTTCACATTTTCACTTCCTAGTCACTATTCAAGGCATTGCAATTCTATCCTGCAAGCTCTTTACCTCCTCTGAAATGGTTTTTAAGGTCATATATTTTACATTAGCATTTCACATTAGTTTCAAGAGCATTTAACTCCAATGTCAGGTTCTACTTTTTAAAAATAATCTTTATCTTTACCTTTTGGATATGATAATCTCCTGAATTCCCTCCTATCTCTCTGGCCAGTCTTTCTTGATCTCACATGAGATAAAGCGCTGCATTTTTTCTCTTAAGGTCTTTTTTCTTGACATTATTTTATCAGTTCACACAGAAAACTCACAATATGTTTTTCATTGAGTTTCGTTTATTGAATTTCCTATTGGCTATTATTCTATAGACTTATCAAAAACTACTCACAATCACCATGGCCAAAAGAACATGCATTATCTTCCTGAACAAACCTGCAAAATTTCAGCATGTTTGTGTTAGTCCAGGTAGACTAGAGGAACAGGTTTCATAGGCATGCATATGGGTATAAGGAAAAGGTTTATGCACAAGAAAAATGGAACACTGAGAAAGCATCCCAACCCAGTCCAGTTCAAAGGCATAAGTCCGATATTAGCACATATGCCAGATACCAGTCTATAATGCCTCCTTCCGACTCACGAAGTCACAGATCAGAGGGTGCAGAATCCGGCGCCGGCAGGGTATCCCCAGGGCTCCTCGCTTCCAGGGTTCAGGGTTCATCAACAGCGTCCAGTGGTGGTAGAAGCAACTCATCGCTGGCAGGAGTCTCCACATGGCCCCTCCAGCTTCAGAGGTCTGGCTCCATCAAGGCCAACCCATATGGCTTCTCCGGCTCCTCAGATGCTGCCATCTTCTCCATGATTCATCGTCTCCGATACTAACTCCCAACAGCTAGGGTGATAGCTTCTCCTCTTCAGGTGGGAAATATCATGAGATTTCCCAGAAGTCTCAGGAGAGAGCCATGCCTGCACAAAGGCAACATTGGCTACACAATGGCTATCTCCAGATTAACAGGCTAGACTCCACCTATACATTCCAACCATAAAATTGACACAAGCACATCTCTCTCTTTCTCTCTCTCTCTGTTTCTTAGTAGATGATTTTCAGCTTGCTATTCTCCAGTATGGTTTTCATCTTGGCTTTCCCAGTTCAGACATGGCTGATGTTCATAAAGTTCACTTGAGGTTTGAAATTTTGGGTGAACCAGAATCATAAATAGAGTGAGAAAAGCTACAAGGCAAAGTTCTGTTCAAAATTTGATTCCTTTCTGGGAAGCTAAAGGCAGCCTGCATGTTGTACAGGGAGCACATTTTTTTTTCCTTTGGATTTTGTGCAGAGTTGGAAACAAGATGACTTACTCAAAGATAGCCACAGGCCATGTTCTGCTTTGATGGTCACTCTCAACTGCCTTGAAAACAAGATCCAGTACACCTTTTCCGAGCCTCAAATTCTAGGTTTTTCACTATAATTTTTCACAATCTGGGAAGATTATCCAGATTAAAAACAAATCAGATTTGATCTGGTTGCACTTCAGTGACCAGGCCTGAACTGGTTCAAATCAGTTTGAAGCCCTAGACTTAGCTTTCAACTCATTGAGACCCATGAACAAGGGAATAAAACGTTCCCCTTTTCTGTGATTATGCCCATGATCAGTTACAGACTATGCTGATAGTACTGTTATGAACCACAGAGTTTTTATTTTCTTTTGGGAGGAAGGAGAACATAAATCTTTCTTAGTTTGTCTTAGGAAATTCTACTAAAACCTGAAAAATTTTCCTGGAAAATAAAAAGGTATGTAAGCATGAGGTAAGGTGATCATGATTGAAATGTGTTTTTTTTTTTTTTTTTTGGAATCCCTCTAGGAACCACCAATGACTCTCTATTTAATGGTGCAAACCAGTCCTTTATTCAAATTTTCAGTTTTCCAAGGAAAATTGGTGTCTTCAACCCACTATTAGATTCAGTTATTCATCTTGTTCTTGTTGAGATGTCAACTTTTTCATTAGATCTAAAAGATAGGTTAGACACTTGTATTATATAAGAAGGTCAATATTTTTTCCCAGTCTGTGGATTTTACTTGTATCATTTTGGTGATATATTTTGATACATTTTGATCCTATTTTTAGTAGGTACCAGTTATATCATTGCTGATGTCAAATAGCACTTCTGATGTCAGATCCTGAAAGCAAAGAATGTCAGGAAGATGTTTACTTTTGTTTTGTTGACTATGCCAAAACATTCAACCGTGGATCCTTACAAACTCTTGCTAACTTTGCGAATAATGGCATTTCAGAACATTTGGCCAGGAGAAACTTGTTGTGTGAATAGAATAATGAAATACTGTGTGCTTTAAAAAAATAAAGTTATGCATCAGTGTTTTACTCATTTGCCATACATACGCAATCTGTATGTTAAGCAAATATCAGAGAAGCTGGATTTATGAAGACAAAGGAGGTATCAGGATTAGAGGAAGGCTTGCTAACAATCTTTGATATGCAAATGACATGCTGTTGCTAAAAATTGAGCAGGACTTACAGTACTTGCTGCTTTAGATGAAGGATTGCAGTCTGGACTATGGATGGTGATGTACTCTAAAGAAGACAAAATTCCTCACAATTGGACTGATCAATAGGCAACTTCATGATAAATGAAGAAAGAATTTTTGTTTTTAAGGCTTTTGTCCTGCTTGGATCCACTGTGATTTTTCATAGAAGCAGCAGTCAGGAGATCAAAGGGGATATTGCCCCCTTTAGAGTATAACAAAGCAAAGACGTTACACTGAGGAATAAAGTGAATCCAACCCAAGCTGTGATATTTTCTTTTTTTTTTTTTTTGGTGGGGGGAGGCAATCACTGCCCTCTAGTGGTCGTGGGAGCTACCCCACCTTGCTCCTGGAGAGCTGCTGCTGGATTTGAACCACCAAGTCAGTGGGCCTCAGTCCCACACTCAACCACTATGCCACAGGGGCTCAGCCCTAAGTTGTGATAGTTTCAATCACCTCATTTGCATGTGAAATTAGACCTTATATAGGAAGACCTAGAGAAAACTTAAATTGCATTTTAATTGTGGTTCTGGAAAAGAATTTTGAAAGTACCATGTGCTGTTTAAAGGACAGCCTGTCCTACTTGGAAAAAGTACCCCATTGTGCTCCTTACAGAGAAGGAGCTTTGGACATGTCAGGAGACACTAGTCCCTAGAGAAAGGCATTATGCTTGATAAAGTAAAGGGGCAGCAAAAAAGAGGAAAGCCCTCAGGGAGATAGAGTGACTTCATCACTGCAATAATGGAAACAAGTGAAGGAGCAAGACTGGATATTGTTTAATTTTGTTGGGCAAAGTGGGATGATATGTTGGAACTGATCTGACGGCATCAAGCAAAAGCAAAAGAAAATGCCTTCTTTTGGGAGGTAGCAGCTACGTAATTTGTCTTCATTATGTGTGCTTCATTCATATGTTTGATAGTTTCTATTCTATGTTTTCTGTCACTATATTTTTGTTGATGGTCCTAACATTTATAGAGCTCACATTTAAAACTTTAATATTTTTTGTGTTCACTTTTGTATATAGAGTGAATTCTGGGCCTTCTTCTATTTTTATGTAAATGGAGGTAAATTTCTCAGCACCATGTGTTGAAACAACTATTTCTTCCCCTTTGTGTTAGTCTGGATAGGCTAGAGAAACAAGTTTGAATACAGTTATATGTGCAAACGAAAGAACTTTATATGCAAAAGCAGTTGGATATTGAGCAAACATCCCAGCCCAGTTCAGATCAAATCCCTAACTTCTATATTAGTCTATATGTCTGACACCAGCTCTAAAGTCTTCTTCAGACTCATGAAATGCATGCAATGATGTCAAATGCAGAAAGATCACAGACCAATGGGTGGGGAGTCTTGTTGATCAAGTGGTGTTACAAGTATCTCAGTCCTGGCCCAGGTTTCCACATGTTTTTTTCCTGCTCTAGAAATCTGGTTCTATCAGTCTCTCTCCATGTGCTTTCTTCATAGGGATGGATGCCTAGCATGGTATGAACCTAGAGAGAGAAAGTGTCTCCTGCCTCCAAGGAGGAATGCTGGAGTTCCTTGAATCCTCAGAAGAAGGTTGTGACAGGCTCAATTGCATCCCTTCAAGCATAGCCCTCTCAGATTGGCAAATGGTTATATAACTATGATAGCCATATGATTTGTTTTGGATTTTTATCAAAAGTTAATTGCAATAAGCAGATTACATTATTTCTGGGTCATCTAGTCTGTTCCCTTGGCCCCTGTGTCTCTCATTATTACCAATACTGGGCTGTTTTAACCACTGTTCTTGTGCAGGGGGGTTTGAAATCAAGAAGCAAAAGACTTTGCAGTTCATTCCTTTTATTAAGAAGTCCTTTACTTATCCTGGGTCTCATTTCCCTTCACATAAAGTCGGTAATTAGGTTTACCATTTCTTTAAAGAGTGATCATGGGATCTGGATCTGGACCTGAATGGCATTACATTTAGTGATTGTTTTTATTTGTTGAAAGGTATTGTTAAATCGGTGCTGACTCACAGACACGTTATGCACAGCAGGACAGAATGCCATTCATTCCTGGGCCGTCCTCACAATTGTTTTTAGCATTGGGCGCATTGGTATAGTCCCTCTGTTAATATGTCGCAAGGAGAGTCCTCTGCGTTTTTGCTGCACTTCTACTTTACGGTTCAAAACGTCAGCTCTGCTGAAACCTGCTGACTTTGGGTTACCCTACTGGGCTTGGAAGCATGAGTGACCCTGCTATCCATTTCACAGCAGCACACAGCTAGCACAGTACAAAGAACTGATAGGCAAGCCATGGTACTTCAGGTAGTATTGACGTAGTTGCAATCTTAATTCTTCAAGAACTGAACATGGAATATACTTCCATTTACACAGGTTTCTGACTTTCTCGTAGTAATTTTTTTTGGTAATTTTTTGTGTGCAAACAATTGTTTCTATTTTATTCCTAAGCATTCAATCTTATGTGTGGATATTGTAAATGGCATCATTTTCTTGGTCTCAATTTCAGAATTCTCTTACATCGTATACAAAAATCTATTGTATATTTGCCTATTGATCTAATGTTATCTTTGATGGCATAATGGTTGTGTGTTAGGCTAAGATTTACAAGGTCCCAAATTTGAAAGCACCAACACTCCTCAGGATAAATATGACTTTCTACTCTTGTAAACAGTTTCAGTTTCAGAAACTTACAGGGGAAGTTTGACCAAATCTTATAGGGTCTCTATGTGTCTGCTTTGACTCTAGGGCAGTAAAAGAGAAAATCCTTCCTATTACGCAAATTTTCAATTATTTCCAGCATTTTTTTCACTTGCTTTATTTATATGGCGAATTATGTTGCTGATATTTCTAATACTTAATCATCTTTATATACCTGTGTTGAATCCCATTTAGTTATGATGTATTATTTTCTTGATGTTTTGTTGAATTTCATTTGCTAGGATTTTGTTACAAATGTATGCATCTTAGTTCATACATGAGATTGATATGCAATTTTACATTGTGGTGTTATCTTTGCCCATTTGGACATCAGTTTCAACTTGCTTCATAAAATGTATTTGGCGGTTTCCTGTCCTTTACGACAGCCTCAAACAATTTGAGAAGTTTTATAGGTTTTCCATTGAATGTTTGATGCATTTCACTGCTGAATCACACGTTTCTGGGCTTTTATTTAATGAGCTTACAGTTCTTTCTTGGTTATGAATCTATTCAGCTTTTGTACTTTTATCTGTGTTAATTTACTTAGGTAATGTGTTCCTAGATATTTGCCATTGATCTAGGCAAGTTACTGGAATATTGTTTTATCTATTTCTTTAGGGTTTTTTCTTTTTTTTGTCGCCATCCCTTCTTTAGCGTATAATGAGTTACTTTGTAACTGTACTCTTCTTAAAGAGTGGAGTACTGTAGTCTCCTAATATAATTATAGTAATGCCTATTTCTCAATTTACCTTTCTAAGAATTTGATGACTATATTTAATTCATTCACATCACTGTTGTCATTGCTAGATATGAATGGATTGCCATCATTTTGTTGTGTTTTGGTTCCTTTTTCTTCCAATTTTCTATGCTGACTTCATTGATTTCTGGTTTGTGCTGTCTCTTTGTTGATGTCTAACTATATGTTAAGTCTTCATAATTTTTCTTTTTTATCTTGATGAGCTTTGCACATTTTCTTTGAGGTTGTCTAATTATATATTTATTTCCTTCCAAATTTAAAACAGACTATTCTCTCTTGATCTACCTATCTCCTCTACCATTAGAATGTTTTGTATCTACACTAATTCATCTATTTTCTTTTTTTGGGGGGAGGGGGCATCACTGCCGTCCTGGTCGTTGTGGGAGTTACCCAGCGCTGCTCCTGAGAGCATCCACTGGATTTGAGCCGCCAAGCCCGTGGGCTGCAGTCCCGCACTCAACCACTTACGCCACCGGGGCTTAGCCCCTATTTTCTTTTTAATTTGCCTAATTGCAGAAAATATCTGTTTAACTATGTTCAGAATTGTAAGTTTGCTCTATTTTGTTTATTACACTGGAAATCTGAGTAGTTATGGCTTCTATATTGATCTCAGGTTGATGTTTACTATTATCAGTTGTCTATCCAAAGAAATTCCTTTACTGTTTTTATTTTTCTATGATTACTCTTGTTATCCTTCTTGATCTTTTTGTATGTGTGTGTGTGTGTGGGGGGGGGGGCATCACTGCCTCTGGTGGTCGTGGGTGCTATCAGTGCTGCTCCTGAGAGCTGCCGCTGGATTTGAACCGCCAAGGAGGCGGGCTGTAGTTCCGCACTCAACTACTTATACCACCGGGGTTCAGCCCCTTGTCCTTTTTTTTTTTTTTTTTAATTCTTTGAATTTGAAACTAAATGAATATGTCCTTATTTTGATGCAGTGTTTGATGGAAAATTGTGCTTTATATAAGGTTCTTGGTTTGTTTCTTCATTTTATTATTTTTCTTTTATTTTGGGGGGCATCACTGCCCTCTGGTGGGAGTGGGAAACTCAGCCTTGCTCCTGGAGGGCTGCTGCTGGATTTAAACCACCAACCCAGTGCCCTGCAGTCCCTCGCAGTCCATCACTCAACCACTACGCCAACAGGGCTCGGTCCTGTTTGTTCATTTCAAAATATTCTTTAAGAGAGTCTTTTCTTTTAGAATTTTCTATATGCCATCCATTGCTTTCTTTCCCTTGTGGTTTCTGCTAAAATAATTAGCTTAGTCTTATTGATTCTGTTTAGCAAATAACTTTTCATATTTATTGAGAGGCTCTAATAATTCTTTCTTTATTTTCCCACCTCCAAGGAGGAAACACAGCAGTTCCCTGAATCCTTAGGAGAAGGCCATGCCCACACAGAGGCCTCATTGACTATGACCTTATTGACGATCTAATGTCCACCCATTCACTCTTAATCCTCACAAGCCCCAAATTGACACTAGATTATGTAGCTACCACATGTAGTTTTCTCTATTTCAAGTCTTATCTATTGATAAGGAAATGTCTTGTCTGACTTTCACCTTCTTTTGTGCTGGAGAAGTATGTGGGAGGTAAAGGTGAGGACAGACCTGGTTCCATCTCTCCTTTGTGTTACCATTTCAGCCAGATTCCTGCCATCAAAATGTCTTCTCCCTTTCCCAGCGTCTGTCTACCAAAGAGTACTGTGATGACTTGTGTGTTACTGTGATGCTGAAAACTTTGTCACTAGAAGCTATGCCATTGGTTGCTGTTAACTACAACTATAACTATTAAACAGGTATAACTACTTGAACTCTATGTACAACAGAATGAAACACCACTATTCCTACCCCAGACTCAAAATTTTGCTTAAACTCGTTGCTTAATCCACTATTTCAATCGATCTCCTTGACAGTAATCCTATTTTTTCATTGACCCTACATTTTACCAAGCATGATATCCTTTTCTAAGCAATGATACTTCCTGGTAACATCTCCAAATTAGGTGAGACAAAGTGTTTCTGATTGCAACTCTGCAAAGACAAAATTGTTTATCTTTCTGGTTTGTCTCTGTTTATTTTTCTGGTAGTCCTTTCTTCACCAAAAATTTATCTGTTCTTATAGGCTATTTCTTACTCTTTGTCCAACTGTCATATACATAAGAGCCAATGGGAAATATGTCATGTGTCAGGTATCACTTTGTCCCCAAAGTGATGTTCTTGCTCTTCAAAATTTTAAAGAAGTCCTGTGCAGCAGTTTTTTTTTTTTTTTTTTTACCAAGGCAATATGCCATTTGATTTCTTAACTGTTAGTACCATGAGCTTTGTGAATGCAAGCACAAAGGCCTGGGGACGTCCATATTTTTCATGATGTCCATTGTCCCAGTTTTGAGCATATTAATATTCTTTTTATTGAGTTGCAATCCATACAATTGAGTTGTGGTCCTTGATTTTCATTAGCAGTTGAATTAAGTCCTTGTGTTAGTCCAGGTAGACAAAAGAAACAAATCCATCAAAACACGTTTATGTATGGGATAATTTTATATAAAGAATCATTGTACATTTAGAAAATATCCCAACACAGTTCAGTTCAAGCCCATACATTCTATATTAACCTATATGTGTGATACTAATCTAAAAATCCTCTTCAGACTCACAAAACACATGCAATAATGATGAATGCAGGATGATCACTGGCAAATGGGTAGGAAACATTTGGACAGTGGCATTGGAAACATCTCAGAACTGGCAGTGGTGTCTATGTGATTTCTCCGGCTTCAGATCTGGTTATGTCAGGGTAGGGCCATGTGGCTTCCCCAGCTCAGTGTAAGTGTAGTTCCATGTATCTTGTCAGCTGCAGTGTCTCCCAGGGAGTGTGCAGAGAGAAATTGTCTCCCACCTGCAAGGAAGAAATACAGGATTTCCCAGAATTTTCAGGAGAAAACCCTGCCTGCAAGAGACCTCACCTCATTGGCTATGATCAGATTGACAGGCTAGACAGTACCCCTACATTCTCAAACCTCAAATTAACAAAGGATTATATAACTACCACAGTTTTCCTCAATTTCTGCAAGTTAGGTTGTGTCTCACTGGGATTCATAAGCTTTCTTACAATTCAGACACCCCATTCTTTTTCATATAGTCCATTTTCTCAGATTATTTGGTTGGCATATAGATTGAATATGGTCAAAGGAAACTTCTCAGATTCAACCCTTTCCATTCGTTGAACCACCTAGCATCCTATTGATCTGTGTTAATGACTGCCTCTTTCCTTTCTGGGTTCAACATGACAGGTAATTAAATGTGCTGAACTTCCCATTCTTTTTATTATGATCCTTAATTTCCTATGATTCATGAAATTATATGGTTTTGTATAAAAATTCTCACTAACACTGAGTCAATGCTGACTCCTAATGAACTTCTGTGGGTTTCCAAGACGGCATCTCTTTATGGGAGTAGAAAGTCCAGTGTCATGACCATGGAGCTGCTGCTGGTTTTCAACTGCTAACCATGGGAACTACAATCCACTCCTTGCTTGCACACCATTGCATAGACACTAAAAACTAAGTAAACATCCTTCTTGGATTCTCTAAGCTAGAATCTATCTGATAGCAACAATAATATCTCTCAAGTAGAAGTTTTCCTGAATTGAGCTTAAATCAATGGCAGTTCCTTTATCAATGTACTGCTGCAATTAGTTTTGAGTTATATTTGACAGAATTTTATTTGCATGTAATTTTGTTTGTGCCTACTCCAAAGAAATTTGACTCAATGAATATGTAACTCTTTTAACAAGTTGGGAAAATATTTGTAAGGCCAAAATGTTTATAACTTTAGGGATAATAGGAGAAGGAAATGCAATTGATATTCAGGATGTGGAATTAAAAGGTCACAGTGACCAACTGGATGTGGATACAAAAAGCAGGTAATATTTAATAACTTTGTCTAAATATTATTTAACTGGATGATAGAATTGTGGTGAAGATAAATGAGTAAATTTGGTACATATTGAAGTTATAAAATATCATGAGAGATAAAACATTTATGCACAACAGACTGTGTGACTATGAGGTCTCAGTGGGATCTGATATCAGGCATCAGAAAAACCTAAAACAAACAAGAATATTCATGAAAATCATGGAGGTAGGAGAGGAAAATCAAAGCCTATCAATAGATAATTGGTCCTTCCATCACTGAAGGGTCACTAGGAAGGAATGGGTCAGTCAGGGTGGGGCACATCACAGATGGAACACACAACATTCCTCTAGGTCTTGAATGTTTCCTTCTTTTCCTGTATCATGACCCCAGCTTTATCTTACAAATCTGACTAGACTGGAACACATACACAGGTATAAATAAGTACTCTAACACAGAATCCAGAACAGACGAACCACTCAAAAACAGTAATGGGAGTAGCAATACCTTTATGAGGATAGAGGTAAGGTAGGGAGATGATTAGAAAAGGAAATGATTACAAAGATCCAAGTACAACCCCTCACACCAGGCTGATGAACAACAGAAACGTGGGTGAAAGGAGACAGTGACTATAGACAAGAGAAAGTAATAATAATTTATAATTTAGAAGGGTACAGAGAGGTGGGAGTGTGTGGGAGGAAAAGAAAAAGATGAACTGATATGAATGGCTCAAGTAGAAAGAAAATATTTTGAAAACGATGATGGCATCATGTCAACAAATGTGTTTGATACAAGTAATGAATTGTTATAAGAGTTGTATGAACACTAATAAAATGATTTAATTAAAAAAAGGTACAAGTAGAAATCAAAGCAAAATTTCTGAATAAAACAAGCAAAAACATTCTGTACAGAAAATGGCAGTTTATTTATTGAAAAAAATACAAAATCTATTTTAAAACAAATTGTGATCAATAAACAAAATATGTAATTTGCCTATACTTCTTTTAGGTATATATTCAATGTAATGATGTGTCATTCTTTATACTTTCATATGGAATAAAGAAACTGAGCTAGATTGGTTGGATTTATATGGAAACTTATCCAGTACCATATACTATTTTCTTAAAAGTTAAATATTTTGGAGAATTAGAAAATAATACATTAAAATGATTAAAGATGCTTTGTCCTTATGTAGGAAGCACCTTATGTAGGAAGGCTGTGTTAAATGTACAGAATTGATACTTTCATTTGCTTCATAAAATATTCATGAAACTTAATAGCAGTTTGTAAAGATTTTTCCCTCTAGAACAATAGGAAGGCAGTTAATTCCAATATTGAAGTAGCAAATTCTGGGACACATCATTGTATTATGTTTGCACAGAAGAAAATTAACCTCAATATCTAGCACCCTAGAGATTCTGACCTGCTGAAGGATTTGAAGGCTCATGTTTCCTCAGACTAAATAAGCAACTGATTAGAGTTCTTATGAAAAGTTAACAGATAGGTTACAATATTTTCATGACCTTATTAGTTAAAATGGACAGTTTTAAATAACAAGATAAGTGTAATACAAATTTGTTTAAGGAAAATGGAACTTTTATGATGATATAACTGAACAGTGAATTAGTTACTCTGTCTTTGGGAATGAATACCAGCTTTTAGATTATTTTCGTACCATGCAGAATGAATAAATATGGTAGCATAATACAATCCTGAAACACACTTTCCCTGATTTTAAACCAGGCAAGTGTCCTGCTCTGTTCCAACTATAGCCTTCTGAACCATATACCTCTTCCACATGAACACAACCAGATGCTCTGGAATTCCCATTTTTCCAATGCTATCTTTAGGTTGTTACTATGTCAAGGATCAAATATTTTGTATGGTCAATGAAATATATGTAAACATTTTTCCAATGTTCCCTGACATTCAACCAAGTTCATCTTCTGAATCAGACTCGGGTTTCTGGTAGTCTTTATCAATGTAGTAAGGAAAGAATTTTCAAATTAATTTCAACACTTTCATGTACTATTAATGATATTGCTAGAAACACGTGAATCTTTTCAAGCTGCTTGGTCAGGTGACTCTCTACCAAATGTCTTGTCACGGGTGAGTGAGTGCTTCCAGCGTTTCATTAGTTTCTTACATTTTTTCAAATAGTGCTCCATCAATTCTTAGAACCTTGCTTTGTGCTATAATCTTCAGTGTGGATTATAATTTTTGGAGGGCGGCATCACTGCCCTCTGGTGGTTGTAGGAGCTACCCCGCGCTGCTCCTGAGAGCCGCTGCTGGATTTGAACCACCAAGCCCGTGGGCAGCAATCCCGCACTCAACCACTTACGCCACTGGGGTTCAGCCCAATTTTTATTTCAGTACCAGAGGACTTTAATCATATTGTGCCTTGTAAAATGGCTCATTGCCCTCCAGTGACATTGCATTTATTCCAACTTCTTTTGATACTTTCTGTATCATTCACTATTCTGATGATAGAATCTTGCAATATTTCAACTTGAGGCTTGAATTTTTTTCTTCAATTCTTGGTGAATGCTTAGCTTGTTATTCCTTTAGTTTTTCTAAATCCTCATCTTTCTTGATTGGATTATAATATTTTATTTTATTTTCGGTGGCTACCCTTTGAAATTTTCTGTTTGGCTCTTTTTTATCATGATACTCAATATCATGACCCAATGTTGATTGTAAAAAATAAGAAGGATCAGAGGTGCCATTTTTAGGATAAGTTGCAACTTAATGTAAATAATAGCACAATCCTCACAGCTGGACAAGTGGACATCATGATGGATATAGAAGAGACTGAAGTGATCAAAGATTCCCGTGTGCTTGTACACATTGTCAACACTTGTGGAAACAATCACACCATCGAATGATGTACTGCATGGGATCTTGTGCTGCAGAAGCCCTCCTTAAAGTTATGAAAAGCAAGGGTGTCACTTTGAGGATTAAGCTTCTCCTGACCCAAGGCATAGTATTTTTAATTACCTGATATGCTGATGATTATGGCGATTTATTTTGGGTGGGAGGGCATCACTGCCCTCTGGTGGTCGTGGGAGCTACCCAGCCTTGCTCCTGGAGAGCTGCCGCTGGATTTGAACCATCAAGGCAGCGGGCCACAGTCCCGCACTCAACCACTACGCCACTGGGGCTCAGCCCCCTGATATGCAGATGAAAGTTAGATATTGAATAAGGAACACTTGAGAATGGATGCCTTTAAATTATAGTACTGCTAAAGAGTTTGGAAAGCATCACGCACTTTCAGAAGGACAAATAACTCTGTCTTGGCATAAATACTCCTAAAATGTTTTTTAGAAGTCAAAATCATAGGACTTTCTCCCAACAATTTTTGGTATATTAGGAAAGACCCATTCCTGGAAAATGACCTCTTGATAGGTGGAATAGAAGTCTGTGAAGAAGTGGAAGTCTCTCTACAAGTGATCTGTCACAGTAGCACTAGCAGTAGGTTCAAGCATACCAGTTTTGAGGGGGGAGCAAGGTGGGCAGTGTTTGTTTTCCTTTTTTGCAGTTGCTCATTGCAGCACTAAAGGCTGAAGTGACTAGATGGCTGTTGTTCTTGTTGTTTGGTGCTGTATAGTAAGTCCCAACTCCTAGCAACCCTGTGTACAACAGACTGAAGCACACCTGCTTCTGCACCCTCCTAATACTGAGGTCACGGTGGCAGTCCAACTGGTCAACGCCCTTCCTCTGTGTTAGTGCTCCTCACCTCTGCATGCATAGTGTCCGTCTCCATGGACTGGTCTCTCGAGATAGCATGGTCAAAGCATGTAAAGTGATGTGCTTCCATTCTTGGTTCTACGGATTATTCTGGCTATATTTCTTTCTAGTCAAATGCATTTGTTCATTTGGCCGTCCAGGGTGTGTGCCATGTTCCTCACTGCCATCGTTCAAATGCGTCATCTGTTCTTTGCTCTTCCTTATTTCATGTTCAGCTTTCTCATGTTTTTTCTTTTGGGGGGGGGGGCAGTGCATCACTACCCTCTGGTGGGAGTGTCTCATGTCTATAAAGTTAGAAAACACCAGGTCAGGAGCACATTAGTCCTCACATCCTTGCTTTTTAATGCAAAAACAAGATCAATAAGCTCTTGCATGGTTGGCCAATGTTTCTTTAGGCTTATGTCATCTTTGCACCACAGATATAAACACATATTCACCATGATTATCCCAATTCATATAAGCTATATCAGATTGAATAGAATTGCCTCATTTCATTCCAAGATTTCAATGTCTTATGGAAACGGATTGTCACATGTTTCTCCTATATAGTAGCTGGTGAATTTGAATTAACAACCTTTCAGTTAGCAGTAAAATGCTTAAGCACTGTACCAGATTTTAAGAACACATGTCTCATTTATTTGAAGATAATTACTTTTACAAACTTTATTTTTCATTAAGTTCACTTGTACATCACCCCTCTCTGAAGCAATGCATACACAAGAAACATGAAATGTGCTCATTGGCTCTTCCTGTACCATATACTCCAATGATGATGCGCAGAAATGAGGTCAAGTACCTCCAACAGAAAACACATCAAGTGGAAATAACCATTATGTTTCACAAAGAAGAACTGAGAGCAATTGATAAATTTGGGGGATATTGATGCTTAGGGAAAAAAATCAATGCCAACCACAGTACACATAACACAAATATACTAATAGCACATTCATATCAGAGATATTAAACATGTTTAATAAGCCATTAAATTACATATGATTTGTAAAACTGGTTTAATGGCAACCAATAACAGCATTGTAATTCATGCTTCCCCTGTCAGAAAAACAAAACACCTACTATATGATGGAAAACTGGAAAACATCAAAAATAAAAAGGATTGCATTGAAATCGATATACTAGGCTGAAGGACTGGTGAGTTGAAATGGATTGCTATTGGCTATTTTGAATCACAAAATTCTGTTATAATATGCTGGAAATAATGCAATCAAGGGGAATGGTATGACATTTATTGTCAAAAAGAATATTGCAAAGTCAATAAAAATATCATGCCTTTCATGATAGGATTATACCTATTTGTCTTCAAGGGAATCCAATCAACAGAAATATGATTCAAATGTATACGCCACTGTGTTAGTCTGGGTAGACTAGAGGAACAAATTTAAGGACATGCATATCGATATAAGGAAAGGGTTTATATACAAAAGAAATGGGACATGGATAAAGCATCCCAGCCCCGTCCAGTACAAAGTCATAAATCCAATATTAACCCATAGACCCAAAGTCAGTCTATAAAGTCTTTTTCCGACTCACGAAGTCACAGGTCAGTGGGTGCAGAATCCCGGTGTTGGCAGGGCACCTTGCCTCCAGGGCTCAGGCTCCATCAACAGCAGAAGCAACTCATTGCTGGCAAAGGTCTCCATCTGGCCATCCCAGCTTCAGAGATCTGACTCCGTCAGGGCAAAGCTGTGTGGTCTCTCTGCTGGCTCCTCCAGCTTATTGAACGCTGCCAGCTTGTCTTGTCCATGATTAATCGTCTCTGAGACTAACTCCCAACCCCTGGGGGAAATAGCTTCTCATCTTCACGAGGGAAATATCACGAGATTTTCCAGAAGTCTCAAGAGAAAGCCATGCCCACATAGAGGCCTCATTGGCTATTCAATGGCTATCTCCAGATTAACAGTCTAGACTCCACCCCTACATTTCAATCATAAAATTAACATAAGCACATGACTGCCACAACTATCCATAAAATATAGTAATGAAGAGATTGAAGAAATCTACCATCAGAAACTGACCAAATATACAATCAAGCTATATTAATAAGGATTGCTGATTGGAGTGCAAAAATTTGAAACAAAGAGGAAGGAACTGTGTTGGAAAATATGACCTTAGTGATGGAAATGAAGCTGGAGATCACAAGACAGAATTTTGCGAGACTAATTCTTAATTTGTATGATGTATGTCGCAGGGGACAATGATTATTTTTTCCCCTCAATATTCATGATTCATCACTATGTGCCAAGAACCAAATCAACAGTACTCTTGACAAATAAGAGCATTATTCCTAACTCCTTCTGATGATTGAAAATACAACAAAACCAAAACACAAAGTAACCACCCATCTATTTGAGTACAGTCGCTGAGTTACCTCAGGAGTTGTGCATTTTACCTTCGCTTCAGTATGCTCTCCATTTCCTCTCTGTTGACTTCTTCTTATGATCATGTTATGCAGCTCTGCCTCCATCAATGGCTGCACCTCGAAGTCTATTCAGCTTATGTTTGAAATATTTTTCAGCACACAAATCTCACATTCTTGCAGTTTGTTGTGGCCCCATACCAAGATTGCTTCTAAATCCATTTCAACTTCAAATACACACTTCAATATATTCTATTTGACAAATTTTGCTGTTCAATACTCCCACAAGTAAACCCAGCAACATTTTTCCTTTTTGCTATTAAAATCACCTTCTTTAGCAAAAAATAAAGGGGAGGGCTACCAAAATCAGAAATTTTTCCTAGCTCTTCTTCATTCTGTAACAATGATTCTACTTTTCACCAGTGCTAATATTATAACCTATTTTTCTAATTTTCTACTAATTTTCTATAATTTTCCAAATATAATTATCTGTTTCTCTGCTTATATGAACAAAATAGTGCTGGTTTGATTAATCTTTACAAATCCCTTTTTCTAAAAATATATCTACATGTACAGGCATTCATCAGAGTTATTGAGAGTTTCATTCATGATCACCTTAGTAAAGTGTGTCCTACAAATGTTTTGGTTTTCTTAGTCCATGTGAAACATATGTTTACATTATTCTGTTATCTATTAAGTGAGAAGTAACACTATCAAATGTTTGAAGTATTGTAAGAATTACCAAAATATGATACAGAGGTATAATGTGTGCATGGAGTAGGAAAAATGGTGCTGTCAGACATTACTGGGTTGCCACTAAACATCACTAAATATTTTGTAAAGCAAAATAAAAGGTGGTGTTTCTTTCCATATTTATAAAAGTATTTTATGATAATGGTTACAAAATGTGCACTTGGATTCAAATAATCTTTATTTTTTTGTTTTTTGCTTTTTTGCTGAATCTGACATTTGGGTATTGCTTAATTTCTTTAAGTTATCATTTTGTCAAATATAACGTTCACATAACAAAAATTGATTCCTAGTGTAAGAAAAATACAACTAAATTATATTTTAGATGTATAGTTTCAACACTTTGCATCAAATATATTTTAAGAAGTATATTTATTGTCAACCTAATAAAGATCAGTATATTTAGTTAGACTTTTAATCATACAAATCTCAAGTAAATATTGTAGTAAAATAATATTTTGTTGCTATTTAGCTAATATCACAGAATATGGCTTACAAGTGGTGTAATGACTTCTAATTTTGAATTCTAGACTTAAGAAATATGAAGCCTCAAGTGATCAAAAGAGGAAATGTCTCCACACAGGTGCATAGTGTATTGATATGAAAGTCATATAAATAAAGAGAAAGCAGGATGCATGCTCCTGGTGGGAAGATTCAATGAAACTTTAAAAAGTGAAGATAACATTACTTAATTTCTCCTTTTAAAAGCACCATTCTGTTGAATCATCTCCTCTCCAAAAAAGATGTCAATTAGCAGGTGTAGATAGATGGCAGCAAACTATAGTGACATTGGATCCAAATATAAATTAACTTCAATAGTTTGAAAGTATTGTGCTCCTTCCTATAGCCCTAAAAAAGTCATTTTTACCAATTTTGGCTGCAATAAACACCCCATAACAATGACTACCATTTTCATTTAATATTCACCTTGCAAAAATAATATTCATTTTTCCACCCAGTCTTAGTTACCAGCAGTAGTCTTACAGAATGTATTTTTAAAATGCATGTATTATTCAATGTCATGTTCTAAAAACTCATTTAATTTCTGAGATGGAGCAAGGTATTGAAGTTTGTGAAGGCTTCTGTGTACTTACGCAACAGCCATATCTTGAGCTACAGATAAAAGCAAGACCTGACTCTGATCTCAGCAGTCCACATGTCATTCATGTACTGGAGAGCCTGAGCAAGGTTGGGAGGGATGACATAGGATGGTAGAAGAAATGTACCCAGTAACAAGAACCACACTCTCTCCTCTTAGTCCTTTAGGTATAGATCTGGTTGATACTCCAAGGAGGAAATATGGAAAATGAGCTGAACTCATGAAATTGTAACCCAGTTTTTTTAAGGGGGCACACATTGACTTGGGATTTGTGGCCCATGCAATTGGAAGCACACACAGAGAGATCATGGTTTTGTGAAAAAGCATTGTAAAATTTGCTGAAGACTGAAACAGATGGACTGGTCTGTAAGACTGAAAAATAAGCATAGCAGAGTGATCAGGATACTTCATACTGTCGGGGTTTCCTGTAACAGAATGCGGGGCACAGTGGAACCTGAGCAAAAGACTGAGAGCACTCACCTTTGCCACTGGGCAGGAGCAGGGAGAGGTATTATGGCTTATAGATGAGGGAGTGAAGAAGGAGGGGTGGGGGAAATAAAAAGAGAAAACTTCACTTACAGAGGGTTTCATGGGATAATATTATTGAGTTCATGTGTTGAGATAGGCTGCATATGCTTCTTTAAATAACAAAATATGAAATTAAAAAAATCATCTACATTTCTTATCCTTCTTATCTAAAAATTATCCTGAGTGGGAAAAAAATGAAAGAATCAAACTGAAATGTACCTGGAGTGTCTAGTCAGAAACGCATTCATTTTCAAACATGTGAGGACAAAAAGAAGGAAATGTTACTGCATGTACCAGTTTCTGTGAACAGCCTGGAAACCTCCACAATAGCACTAGCATATTGAATTCTAGAGACCCCAAATTCAGAATTCCTGAATCAAAAACAAAGGAATAAACAACAAATGGTCTAAGTTTAACAGTGTCCTCTGATGCTTCTCAGAAGAATATATCAGTTAAAAGATGGAGTGGAGCCGATCTGTGGGATTTCTAGGCCTATATTTACAATGATAGACAGTCATATCCTTACCTCATGGAATGGCTATATTGTCTCGATTCTAGTTGGGTATTCCACTATAGAAATTATCCCTACACAGACACACACACACATGAAACACACACAAAACACAATAACAGTTTTAAAGTGGGGTGGGGGTTGTGGGGGTGAGGAGTTAAATGGATCAAGTTCCACATAAAATTGTAAAACACTCAAAATCATACACATTCAGAAACAGTGCTGTATATGTTAAAAGAAAGCTAAAATCATGGTAATTGAGGTCAGGAAACCATTGGAGGAACAAAATAGGCTTAATGTGGATATTGAAGACAATGATATGTTAGGCTGGTGTCTGTAGAAACAAAGCAGTGACACTCAACTTTGTATAAGAAAAAAACATTTTATTAAAAAGAAATTTTATTTCAGGAGGGTATACCAGCCACTTCCAACTCAGATCTATAAGTCTGATGGTAGTTGTGGTCTCTTTTGACTCACATTAATCTGAAGCCATTCTCTGTTTTCAATATGAAGAGTTCAATTGCAGATTGATGGATTCCTATTGGACCCCACTATCATGAACACTGAGGCTATCTACAGTGTTGATCTTGGGAGCTATAGCCTAAATGTGAAACAATGTTGTATAATGAAAAAAAAAAGTAGAGAAATCCCTTAAGACCTATACACAGACATATCTAGATGAAAATTTTGATCTTACTTTTAATAGCCATATAGTTTTGATCAGATTGTTTTACACTTCTGTTCATTAGATCCACCACTTCTCCATCAGTGTTCCATACTGTTGTGGCTTGTGTTGCCATGATGCTCGACACTAAACCACAGATGTTTCAAATGCCAACAGGGTAACCCCAAATTAAAGATTTCTTTCAGCAGAATCTCCAGACTAAGAACAGACAATAAAGAAGATCTTGTCTCCTACTTAGGAAAAAGAAGCCTCTGAAAAACTTACATAAAACTTTGAAGCATTATCAAATACTGAAGGCCTAAACAAAGGAAGGAGAATATTGTCAGAAATACTGCCACAGGATGGGTATCTCAAACACAAAGGCACTCGAAATGTGATTTAAGAGGACATGAAGAGTTGAAAGGGAGTGGCCATGATGAATTGAGTCTAGTAAAGTCTGTGGATCCTTCAGGACCTTCATTTCCTGAGACAGCATGACTGAAAGTAAAGAGAAACAGTAAATATATTCTGATGATCAGAAGTTGAAATGCACAATGTATGAATTTAAGAAAATTGGAGGTGATCAAAAATTAAATGGTAGTTAATATCAAGTATTAGGGCCTTCAGTGTGAAAGACCAAGTTCCTTATCACTGGACAAATAAAATACTTCATGATCAATGGGAACAATTAGGCATTATCAAAGATTTTTTGTTATTGGAATCAACAATCAATGCTTATGGAAACAGCAGTCAAGAGATAAAAATATGTATTGCATTAGATGATTATGCTGCACAACCTTTTTAGATTATTGAAAAGCAAGGATACTACGTGAGAACTAGAGGTATGCTTGACCCAAACCAAGGTATTCTTCACTGAAACTTACATGTGAAAGTTGGGCATTGAATAAGGATGACTGTGGGAAGGCAGTAAAAAGGAGGAATGTCCTTGACAAGATGAATGAACTCAGTAGCTGCATCAACCGGCTCAGGCATAGCAACAATTGTGAGGATGGTACAGGGTCATGCAGTGTTTCCTCGTGCCCTGCATGGGATCACTGTGACACCTGTCAACATGCTCATAATGTTCTGTATGCAGACGAATGGAATGGAATTTTTGTGTCATTGATATAATTTAATGGTTGAGTGAATGAAGAATGCTTCATTCATGGTAATACTAAAACACAACATTATCATTGAAAGTCAAATGTTTGATCTTATTTCCCATTAGTCAAAGAGCAGATTGTGTTTAATTGTTTTATTTTTTTATATAAAGAAGCCCAGGTCATATTCCATGATATCACTTCAGTTGAGTTGACATTCTGTACTACTCAACAATCATTATAACGTCCATAATTGACTTATTTATAGTTTGCCTTTATAGTTTGTGCATGAATGTTGTCCCTCACTTGTCTTTTTTCCCTCACCATTCACTATTATTAAAAATTGATTATTTCTTCAAAGTCACTGTCCCTCCTCCTTTCTAATGTATAATAAAAATATCAATAGAAAATCAATGTAACTTTAATAAACAGTAATATTTAAATGTGAAATTACTGTCCTCAATATATCCTTCATTTAGGTCTATACACTTCTGAAGTCAGTAGGAGTCTCCCCCAAAGCATTGCATCAAGATGAGATCTTAAGACTAAATTTTTCTTAATTTAACAGAGGTAGCAACCATCCAGCGAAGCAACCATTTTTAGGGGATGATTTTTATTATAAATCACTTTATTGGGGGCCCGTACATAGTTTTTCACAATGCATGAATACATATACTGTGACAAGCACCTTTGCATGTCTGCTGCTGTTATCATTCACCAAATATCCATTTTTCACTTGAGCCCTTGATATCGGCTTCCCATCCTTTCCCCTCTTCCCCTGTTCTCTCCATCCCACCAATCCTCAATACTTTATAAATTATTATTGTTCTGTCATATCTTACACTGCCTGACCTCTCCTCCAGCCCACTCCTTTGATGCCTGACCTCCAGATAGGAGGTTATGTGTAGATCCTTGTAGTTGATTCTGTCTCTCTACCCCACCTTCTCTCCACCCATCCGGTAGCTCCACTCTCACCACTGACCTCAAAGGGCGCATCTGTCCTGGGTTCCCCATATCTTTAGCTCCCCTATCTACCAGTGTACCTTCTCCAGTCTGCTGGATTTGTAAGATAGAGTTGAGACCATGAGAGTTGGGAGGAGAACGACTTCAGGAACTATAGGAAAGTTGTATGCTTCCTCACTGCCTTGCTGAACTTTGACTGGCCTCTCTCCTCCCCATGACTCCTATGTAAGGGAGTGACCAATTACCCACCAGTGGACCTTAGGTCCCCACCCTGCTCTCCCCCTCATTCATAATGATGTCATTCTTATTTTTGATGCTTGATACCTACTCCCTTTGGCCCATTTTGATCACACAGGCTTATGTGCTTCTTCCATATGGACTTTGCTGCTTCTGTGCTGAAGGCCCACTTGTTTATCTTCAAGACTTTGAGAGTCCAGACACTTTAACATTTGATAGCTGGGCACCATCCATTTCTTCCACCCTGTTTGCCTCTGTATCCATTTGTTTTCAGCAATCATATCGGGAATCAATTGATCCATTGATTTTGGTTTTTGACCTTTGATTCCTGATACCTGATTATTTCAACACCTCAAGATCACACAGAGAAGTGTGCTTCCTTTATGGTGAGCTTTGCTGCTCCTGAGCTAGATGGCTGCTTGTTTACACTCAAGTCTTTAAGACCCCGGATGCTGTACCTTTTGATAGCTGGGCACCATCAGCTTTCTTTACCACTCTTGCTCATGCTCCCACGTATCCTCACTGGGCACCTTGGGGATGTGCGCACACAGTGATATATTATTCCCCCCGTTTGTTGCTTGCTACCTAAACCTTTCACGACCTTGCTGCCACATTGGCTGGTGTGTTTCTTCTGTGTGAACGTGGCCACTTCTCAGGTGATGGTCTTTTGTTTATCTTCAGACTTTTAAGACCCCAGATGATATATCCTTTGATAGCTGGCCACCATCAGCTTTCTTCACCCCATTTGCTTCAGTGGTCATATTGAGCCAGTGAGTTTCATGGAATACCAGAGTCGTAGAACAAAATGTTCTTGCATTGAGGGAACACCTGGGTGAGGCCCCAAGATCCACTTGCTACCCCAGTATTTATCCTATAAATATGGGATTTAAATATATTCCCTCCTTATAATAGATAATTATATATATATATATATATATATATATATACATGGCAATGTTTAGACTTCTGCCAGTGTCCTTTGCCTTCTAGCTCTTTCCTCTATTTTCTTACATATCTCCCTCCTGTCACACCATCATGTTCCTCCTTCATTGGAGTTTCAGTACTTCCTTTCAGTTATATTGAGGTCTTCTACACCCTCCCTTCCACTGATTCCTGATCACTGTCCCTCCCCCTCCATGAGCCTGCCCATGCCCTCTGCCACTCCCCTTCTCCCACGCCCCCCAGGAGCCATTGGGCCCATCATTCTCTCCTCCTGACTCTCTGACCAGGAATGCTTCCCTTTTGATTTGGTTCGTTTTGTGGGGTAAGTCCATAATGTTTCCCCAGCATGTGACCCCAAAAGTGTCCTGTGTCACTGTCTGCTTCAGTAAGGAGCCAGTGTGACACGTCTTGTTGGTTTTTGCCCAGTCCTTTCTGTGACCTATTCGGTCCCCAGATGGGTGCAGTCCTCTGAGCATCGTTTGTCAGCATGGGCACTGGACCAGCTCTCATCCTCTTCCTCCCTTCTTGTCTTCTTGGCCCCTCCACCAGCCTGTTCTCTGCCACACCCACTTCCAGGGATGAGGTTAATGTGATGCTGGTGGTGTCTAGCTCTGTAGCTCTCTTTTTTTGCATCCTTCCATTCGTCCACGCTGTCCTACTACTTAGGTGTTTTGTGGTAGGAACCGCTTGCCTCACCCCCACCCCCTGGCTTCTGTGGAGACAAGACGAGTACTGTCGCCCTGGGTGCATTAGTGACCTGCTCCTTCTCTTATCCTTTCACTTTTGAACACCCTTTCTCCCCGCCCCCCATCCTTCCTCCATTACTGTGTTGCACCCAGCATGTACCTCCCTGGGTTTGGTCCACTGTCCTCCCCTTACCCTAAATATCAGCCCAACTGTTATGATATAGGAGTCCTCTCCTCTATACCCACCATACTGGTTACACTTTCCTCAGGAGACTCATGCAGTACTTCTCCTTTTGTGAATGACTGGCTTCACTTAGCATAATTTCCTCCAGTTCTTCCCTTGAAGAGACGTGCTCATCACTGCTTTTGAGTGAGGCATAGTACTCCATTGTGTGTATGTGTTAGAGTTTGCTGATCCACTCATCTGCCGATGGAAATTTAGATTGCTTCCAACTCTTTGCAATTGTGAACTGTGCTGCAATAAACAGTGGTGTGCAGACCACTGGCTATGGTTTATTTCTTACCTCTTCTGGGTATATACCCAGTAGCAGGATAGCTGAATCATAAGGTAGCTCAATTTCCATTTTCATTAAGTATCACCAGACAGTACCTTACTGAGAAAACTTGTCTGAAATCCTCAATTGATATGACAAACATGCTTAAATGCATTTTTTAATAAACCACTGCACATATGAATTGGAGTCTGCATAAAAATCCTTTAAGACTTGTGTTATATATAAAGTGTACATTTGAATATTAATCTAAATCCAAATAAATAGACCAAGTTTTAAAAATGAATAACTTTTGCCCTCTGTGTATTACCTCTTCTGTTTGCTCTTTGGCAGAGTTGAAAAGAGAACATTTTGTTTGGAAGTTGAATATGATTACATATGTGATTGAGAAATAGATATTAATGTTCTTGATTCCATGCTATAAATTTAATCATGTAATCAATACTTGTGAAAAATATGTCAGCTAATATATTTCTTGTTGTCTTTATATTATATAGTATAAAAGAAATGAGTGCATAATATGGACTTCTTAGAATGCAACAGTTTTCATTTTCAGTTGTGTAAATGTGTAAGGAAAAATGTAGATTTTTACCTGAATGTAGACACTAAATTCCTTATTAAGTTACATTTAACCTCAAAGTTGGTAGGCTATTATTGCTCATGAGTACCTTACAAGGTTATCATCATCATCATCATTGTCATATATAAAACAAATGTTAGCTTAATAACTCAGATTTCTAGAGAGATAAGATACATATTGTAGTTAAAAAGTAAATCAATAGTTTGTTCTATAAGCAGTGAACACTTTATGTTATTTAGTTCATGTACTGCAATATTTTACTCTACAAATGTGCCCGTCTCTTTTTTCTGACTGAGGGAATTCAAGAAACCGTATTGAATCATATTGATAATCCAAGATCTATGTGGGCAAAATAATATATATCATCTTTGCTTAACTAAGAAAATTTGCAATTAATTAAATTTATTTATAAGTCGTTTATCATCTTAGTCAGTAGAGTGGCTCAGAGAACATCCACTGTCTGACTCAAAGACCAGGAAAGTTATTAGTTGGTACTAATTCAGAAGACCTTCTATCTTTATCCAAACACTTTTCTAAATACCTTCTATCTTGTTTTCAAAATCAAGTGATTAAAAACTTTGATGCTAGTATAAAGCATATGCAAATGCAGATTATTGTGGATTTCAAATGAAACATCTCTAAGTGGGGAATTGATTTAAAAATAAAGAAATTGTAACAAAATTTTACTTTGGAGTGATATTATCTACAAAAATAAGCAAAACTCAAAACTTTAAAAAAATAATTCCAGATGTGATCTTTGGAAAATATCAAGTGAGAAAATAGCAACATTATATCCATGCACTACATATATGGAATGATATGTAACTATAATATTCCATATCTCTAATTATGAACATATGTGTGGGGAAAAATTCTCATATTCTCCTGTGGTAATAAATCATTTGCAGACCTTTATTGGGAGATTTTCTACTACTAAGGTTATCATTTGTCTCCCAAGTATAATTTAGAAGATAATTACAAATCATAGTATCACCAATACAATAAAACTTAAAAATTGCTTATTTGCCCTATCCTTTACAATGAGAAGTATTTTCCTGTAAAAAAGATCAAAGTCATTTACTACTTCCTTGGATTTTTAAGGATGTAATGAGCAGTAAACTTAGCAATTACTCATACATATTACTAAATGTCATTTGTTGAAGATCTGCAAACTATGAAGAAGGGAATATACCATCTATTGAATGTAGAAATCTGGGTCCGGTTTCATACTCTGTTAGTTCTTATTCTTCAATGCAATGCCTGAATGATTTTATGCACAGTGTTTCAAATAAAAGTATAAAATTTTTGAAGTCTGTTTGACTTTGGGCTTAATTGAAATGCCTCTTTCACAGTTGTATATGCTAATTCAAGCTGTAAAGTTGATGTGCTTTTAAATGATACAAAGCTAGATAGTATATCACATTTTGTAAATGATGCATCATGATGTTAGAAAAAATTCTGTGCTGCATTTACCAATCCACCCACTTGGGTTTCTGTAAATCTTTTTATCTGCACCAATAATTACCGTACTTCAGCAAGACAGTTTTAATTAAATGTCATCCTTTAAAATCAAGAAACACTTACAAGGTCAAGTAGGTCTAAGATAAAACTAAAGATTCATCTCAAATCATGGATTACTTGATATTCAGCTATAAAGAAAAATTGTAAATGAGGCATACATAATTCTTCTCACACAATTTTAATGAGGATTTGACCAGTTCAAAATTGTTTCCCCTGTATAATTTTATATCTGTTAGCTGAAAGATAATGTTTTCTTACTTTGGACTATGAAAACATTTCCACAGAACTTTATTTTATTAAATAAATCTAATATTTCAGGTAATTATGAGCATTAATTTATGAAACACATAATCAATTCTTGCCAAGTAAAATAACTATCCTGCTTAGCTACTCTTTAAGGATTCAAAGGGAAAATTTGCTAACTATACCATTGTATTTATGTTTGCTTGCAAGCCGTTAATAAAATATATTGCATTATTTTCAATATTTAAGTTAATATGTTAAATTTTATCTGTATTCCTAGTCTTTTATTCAATCATCAAAAAACATTTCACTGTGTTAGTCTGGCCAGACTAGAGAAACAAATCTGTGCTAGTCTGGGTAGACTAGAGAAACAAATTCATAAACATGTGTGTGTGTATATATATATATATATATATATATATATATATATATATATATATATACAATGGTGCCAGAACCATCACAGGTGAGGGGGTGCAGAGTCTTGTGTATCCAGTGGTGGTAGAGGCATCTTAGCAATGGGGCCTCTCTGTGGCTTCTCAAGCATCTCAGCACTGGCAGGAGTCCCTATGTGCCTTTTCTGGCTTTAGAGATCAGGTTCCATCAGGGTAAGACCAGGTGACTTCTCCTCTGGAATGTCAGCCTTGTGTCTTGTCAGTAGAGCAACTAACAAGGCAATGGGCTGTAAGTCTCTCATCTCCAAGAAAGAAATATGGCCAGATTTCCCAGAATCTCAGGAGAAAACCATGTCCACACAGAGGTTGCATTGCCCATCTCCAGATTGACAGGCTAGACTCCACCCTTATACTTTTAGTCCTCAAATTGACACAAGATTAGATGACTGCCACACCAGCACCAAACAAAAATATCAAAATTGGAAGCATTATTTTTAATATATCCTCCTTTTAGACCTAAAACTTCTTAATATGATGTTTCTACCTCTTTAATCCTCTGAAGAATCATATGCCTTTTAATTTACACCATGTTGTCAATACAGAAATGTGAGCCTCTCAAGAATTCAAATACTGTTTTGTTCAGGAACAAAAATAAATCTGAAGAGGAAAAAAATCAAGATTTTAGGGTGAATAGGATAAGGTTTCCAAACAACATCATCATAGGACTATCTTTCTATATTTGAAGAATTAGCAGTTCCATTGTCCTGATGAAAATATAGTACTCAGTGCAACTTTTCTGGATTTTTCTCACCAATGAGAAAATTGTTTCACTTTCTTATATTTTTTATAATAAGCCTCATGACTTGCATGCATCATTCTGGAAAATGTATCAAGATTGCTGAGTTAGAGTCCTCCACAGCAGTTCTCAGAAACCAAGATGACATCACTGCATTGGATTTAACTGACCCAGTAAATACATAATCACTGTTTGGATGAGATCTTGTTTAGAAGGCACCCTAAATATAGTCTAAGAGTATTTTACAATAGCCATAAACATATCACAAAAATATTTTGAAACACAGTTTGTGTGAAATCAGCTTATGCAGGTATGAATAGGAACCCTAGTCATTCATACTTACCACCAAGACGATTTGGACTAACAGCAATTGTACATAACATGGAAGAATTGCCCCTGTGGAAGTCTGAGACGATGACCTTTTAAGGGAGTAAAAAGCCACCTCTTTCTTCCCTGGATTTTCTAGTGGTTTTGAACTGTTGACCTTACGGATAGCAGCCAAGTGTGTAGCCACTTTACCACCAGCATCCCCATGGAACCCTGCTATCAAAGATTTTAGTCATTCTTGGAATGGGGACAGTAAGTCAAATGAACAGTAAAACAAGATGTCTTTAGAATGGCCTGTTTGAAATCAGAATGCATGGACAATATAAAGATTTTACTTTGACATTCCTACTTTAGGGAGTCCTGTATAAATGTTTTATTACTCAGGTTTCATGAACTATGTTTTATTACAAGAACTGTTGATCATGAACTGAAAAGCAAAGCAAGACTTGTTGTTGTTTTGTTTTTAAGTCTTAGGCTAGCCCAAGGATGTGTTTGTTGACTGACTAAATGGCAGGACCTTGCTTTTAAACACTAGCAGGCAAACAATGGAAGATTGTCAGTTATTTCCCCCTTTTTAGCTCATTCACATTCAACTTGTTTGTATTTAAGCAATTTATAAAAAAATTCATAGGGAGTATATTCAGTACCTTAAGCTTATTGCCTTTATCCCAGTCCAGTCCACTGCCAACCAGTCAATTCTGGCTTAGAGTGGACCTCTGAAACAGGGTTGAACTGCCTCTGTGGGATCCTGAAATGGAAATTCTTTGTAGGATCAGATAGTATCATTTTTGCCCTAAAGAGTGGCTGGTGGTTACATCACAATCAGTAACCCACTTGGCAGTCATGTGCTTATGTTAATTGTATGATTGAAATGTAGGTGTGGAGTCTAGCCTGTTAATCTGGAGATAGCCATTGAGTAGCCAATGAGGCCTCTATGTGGGCATGGCTTTCACCTGAAACTACTGGAAAATCTCGCGATATTTCCCTCATGAAGATGAGAAGCTATCTCCCCCAGTTGTTGGATTTAGTCTCAGAGATGATTAATCACAGACAAGACAAGCTGGCAGCATTCGGGAAGCCGGAGGAGTTGGCAGAGAAACCACACAGCTTTGCCCTGATGGAGCCAGACCTCTGAAGCTGGGGCAGCCACATGGAGACCTCTGCCAGCGATGAGTTGCTTCTGCTGTTGATGGACCCTAAGCCCTGAAGCCCTGCCAGCACCTGGATTCTGCACCCACTGACCTGTGACTTCATGAGTTGGAAGAAGATTTTATACACTGATTTCAGGCATATGGGTTAATATTGGACTTAGGACTTTGAACTAGACTGGGCTGGGATGCTTTCTCCATGTCCCATTCCTTTTGTATATAAACCCTTTCCTTATATCGATATGTGTGTCCTTGAATTTGTTCCTCTAGTCTACTCGGACTAACACACCCACTATACCACCCATGCAACTAACTAATTTTAGTAAAAATGATTTTTTCTAAGAACATTAATTAAAATAACTAGGGCTGGGAAACTCTGGTGCTGGTGGTGAGGGGAGAGCACACTTGGAGTTTGATCCACCAGCTCAGAATGTTAATCAGGCTTGGTTCTATAACAATTATGTAACAATGTGTAACCAATATACAGGCCTGATTTGTGGCAGATGGGAGATGGGTTTTGCCACCACAACAATATACCTGCTCATGCAGCCAGATCACTGCGCCACGTTTTGGCAAAAGACAGTGTGCCTCTCCTATCTCATGCACCTGATTCACATGACCTTGCTTTATGCAACTTCTTTTTGTTTCTGTGAATGAAGAGGGACAGGAAAGGACAGTGATTTGATGAATAGAAGTGATGAAAAATACATTGAGTGTTGTTTTGTCAGTCGTCCTTTGAAAAATATTTCCAAGATTTGACAAATGTATTGGGAAGTGGAGAGTACTGTGAATGTGATAAGGTTGTTGTGCAAAAAATTTAAATACATACCTTGAAAAAAATCAGTTTTTGAGATGTGTGTGGTGGGGAGACAATCTTCTTCTTTGTGTCTTTGTATCTTTGCATAATCTATGTCATCCACTTGGAAACTGTTCACATGCTCTGATTTCCCTATTCCTTTTGAAACACTGCACAGAACATAATTAAGTTACTGATCTAACATGTGTTTTCTGATTATATACTTGTCACCAATATTTTTGCTATTGGGAGAGAGACAAGGATTTCTACTATGAGAGGGGGTTAGTCTTGGAAACTCACAGGGACAGTTCTCCCTTGTCTTATATGGTCACTAAGAGTCAAAATCAACTCAGTGATAATGAGAGAGATTTTAAATATTAACTGGCATATCATAAATAACTAATAAGATACTGTTGATATTGTGTAGGAAACATATATAAACTAATCTATATATAGGTAAAGTAGACAATAGAGGCTAAGAACTCTGAATGTTTCAAAGGCAAAAAAGGGACTCTAAAATTATATATGAAGGTCTATGTTGGACAAACTAGAGAGCATTATAACTTCACCAAATGTGCAATAAATTTCATATGGCTACCAAACTATCCATTGATATTTATTTCTTATAGACAACTAAAATTCTCCACAGTTCTAACAAAAAGTCCTTGAAATTTCCATTCTATGAAAAATGTTGTCTTTGAGTAACCTTCCTAAGGAGACATTCAATCTGGGGCTGAAAGTGTTTGAAATTTATCCAGGCTGAAAATGTTTCATAGCAGTGCAAAGTGAGACAATTCTGTAAATGTTAAAGACTTTTAAAACATGACTACTAGCATTTTAGGGTTATACTTATCTATTCTAGCCATGTCAGAAGTTCAATCTTTTAACTTTCTTAAGCCAAGGTCGTCACTAATATACTTAATTACTCTTTAGTAATTCTTAAGTGAACTAATTTGATTTAAAGTGAAATCAACTGAATGTTTATAGAACTGAAAATTAGGGCAAATAAGGATCGTTGTGAAATTTCATGGAAGTCAGGTAGATGTTTTGGGGTTCTTATGTTCCAGTGGCAGTTGTGATCACTGAAGTGTATGTTTATGATGGCTAGGTTGTGTGAAACCTTGGCAAGGCTGGGTACATTGCCAGTATTCCCCAATGATGTGATCTAATATAATGCAATCAACTACATGACGGGGTTTAAAATAATATAATTAACTTTAGAAGCAGCTACATGTTATTGAAGTGGAGCCTATGATACAATTGGAAGAAAGATTTCTAATGGGTGTGACCAATTGCTCTTCAAGGGGTTACTGTTGGGAAACTTGTCACTTCTGTTGGATCTAGAGCCCGTGTGTGGTCCATCAGCCCTCGCTCTCTATTGATGGGTAGCAATCCCAAGCACTCTCAATGGACTGCCAGACTTGGGTTCATTTGGCTTTGCGTACATTAGGCTGTGGTTTTCTCCTTCACCTTCCTACATCTTGATTCAACAGTTCCAATAGCTACCTGAGGCAGGAGAAGCCTCCAGCTTATGTGCCCCATGTCCTTGATCCAGACTGGATTTACTTAATGTGACAATCCGTGAGCTATTTCTCAATATGAATCATCTTCTAGATGCATCCATATATATGCATTGCTGGTTTAGCTTCACTAGAAATTCTCACCTAACCCTGTATTGTGCAAAGTCTTCAAAATACTATTGCTCCGGCATTCCAAATTGTTATGTATTGAATTGTCATCCTTCCCATAAATGTATTATAGATCCTCATTTCTATGCCTGCAGTTATAATCTCCTTTTAGAATGAATTATCTCAGCTATTTTGTTGAGCCAGAGTTAGTGTAGGGTATGTCTTAGTTAATCTCAAATGAACTATAAATAGGTTATTAAACAAGCAAGCAAAAAAGTTGGGAGGAGAAACATGCCAAGCCACAGAAGATCACATAGGAGTGAACTTTTGAAGAGACAAGGACATTCCTCCTGAGCCTGCAGAGAAAGAAAGTCAGCGTAAATCAGCTCCCTGATTTCATACCTCTAAGACTCCTCATTGTGAGAAAAACAACTTCTGTTTGTAAAGCCAGCTTCTCATAGTATTTCTCATATAGCAACAATAAATAGCTTACTCACTCATCTTCTATCATTTTGGGTGGTAGTAAATATTTAGAAAATTTAAGGCAAATAGTTTCTATATCAACTTGAATAAAATTTGTGCATTTTAATTATATTTGTGATTGTAAAATATTGATAATTCTCACTATATTAAAATTTTAAAAAGAAACTAAAATGTATATTCCTTTCCTAAATTAAAAACTAAATATGTATTGAAATATTAATACTGACGTATGTCTGTTCTTTTTGTTTTAGGTAAGAGATTTGTTCCTCATGTTTGGAGAGCACAGGCACTGGGTCCACATCAGTATTTAGCTCTGTTACCTTCTGAACTGCCTCAATTTTTTTTCTTTCTGAAACTTGCTTTACCTTTACAATATGTGAGTTTTCAATTAATTAATAGCCCAAAGTTGCTTTCCATTGGTGGTTAATAACTAAAAACCTTCCACTTGATTTTTTTGATTCATTGATCTATTTGCTCAGCTTATCCTTTATTGATTGCCTTCAGTGTATAAATTCAGCAGTTTCTGTCATCAAGAGCATTTGATATTTTCAGCAGACAGAGGAGAGATAGAAAAGTAGCAAGAAATATAAAAACAAATATAATAAATTAGCTGTAACATTAACTAAAAAGTCCACAAATGAGCATTCAAAATATTGATAAACTTCTCAAAAGTAAAATTTATGGTATAGCTTTAGGCGTGTATATATCTAAACAGGTTAATTTATAATGAAAGGGATAGAGGCTAATGTACAAAAATATTTATATGTTAAGTACTAAGATAACTGACAGACTTTGGATCTCTACTCAGGGAATCTACTCAATACTTAGCACAAAGACGCTTGACTCTAATGACCTGGCACTCTTCGATACTCACCTTCCTAACTCAACTGCTGAAGACAAAATGGTGCATCAGCAAATGAAGTCAAGTAAATGGTTGGTGGCCGACAACCATTCCCTCAAAACCCCACCCCCACCCTAGGGAGAAGAACAGCAGAAGCCATGGGAGAAGATATGAAAATAATAATAATAATTTATATTTTATCAAAGGGTCATAAGGTTTGATGTAGGGGAGGGGAGGAAAAAAAAAGCAGCTGATACTAATGGCTCAATAGAAAGGAAATGTTTATAAAATAAACATGGCAGCATGTACAAATATGATTGATGCAACTGATGAATGGATACATGCTTGATACAAATATGCTTGATACAACTTATGTTGCAAGTTCTGTAAGAGTCCCAATAAAATGATCTTTTAATAAAAATTTGCTTTTATTTTTAAAAATAAAAGTCTTAAAAATCTCAAGTCTTAAATACTTGAAGCTAAACAAGCAGTCATCTAGCTAGAAAATAAATAAGTCCACATGGAAGAAGCTACCAGCCTGCATGTTCATGAGGTTTTGACAGAATCAGGTATCAGATATCAAAAGATCCAAAAGAAACAATATCAATGTGAATGAGGGGGTTTGGAGGGGATAGCAAAGATGATCTGCAGACATTTGGACGTCCCCCCTGCTGAAGGATGAAAAGGAAAGGATAATTCAACCAGGTACAGTAGAGCACTGATAAAAACACCTATCATTCCACTAACTCCCAAATGCTTCTTCTCCTCCCCCACTATGATGAATCAGTTTTCCCTTACAAATGCAGGCAGACTGGAGTACACACTTTGGAACAGATAAGAGCTCTGAACACATGGAATTTAGGACAAATAAAACCCCCAGGAACAGTAGTGGGAGTAGCTATGTCATGAGAGTAGGGAAATGGTGGGGACGGTGGGGAAGTCACTACTCTGGTGTCAATTTCAGGTTTGGGAGTGTAGGGGTGGAGTCTAGTCTGCAATTTGGAGATGATCAATGGACCTCTGTGTGGGTTTGGCTTTCTCCTGAGAATTCTGGGAAATCTGGCCATATTTCTTTCTTGGAGGTAAGAGACTTATGGCTCAGTCCCTTGGAGATGCTCTACTGACAAGACACAAGGCTGACATTCCAGAGGAGAAACCACCTGGGCTTACCCTGATGGAACCAGACCGCTGAAGCCAGAAACGCCACAAAGAGACTCCTGCCAGTGCTGAGATGCTTGAGAAGCCACAGAGAGGCCTCTGCCAGTGCTGAGATGCTTCTACAACCACCAACTCACCTGCGATTGTCCTGGCATCATTGTATGTGTTTCGTGAGTCTGAAGATCATTTTATAGATTGGTATTGGACATATGAGCTAATATCAGACTTATGATCTTGGACTGGACTGGGCTGGAATGTTTCCTCAATGTTCAATTGCTCTTATATATAAACCTCTTTATCAATCACATAAGTGCTTATGAATTTGTTTCTCTAGTCTACCCAGACTAACACAGAGTGGGAACTCATCACAAGGTTGGATATATAGCTCACCCCTTAGGGGCACAATTAATAGAACTATGGATGAAGGGAGAAAATGGACAGTGTAAGGCACAAAATAAGTACAATAATATATAACTGATCAGGGATTCTTGAGAGTGGGAAGGTGAGGGAGAGAGGGAGGGGAAAAGAGTAATTGATAACATGAGCTCAAGTTGAAGGAAAATGTTTTAGAAATATTGTCAACTTATGTAAAAGCATGATTAATAAAATTGAAAGATTGGTTGCTATATGATTTGTAAAAGGTCCCTAACAAAATGATTAACTAATTCTGGATCTAAAAACATAGATCCAGAAATTGATTTTGGGCTCACACCAAATCCTAGCCCTAATTTAAGAACAATTAGTTCTCACAACTAATTGCATGTATTTATTTATTTACATATATTTAAGGTCATAAACAAATGAGGAAACTGTTAGGTCCTTTAGAAAAATGATGTGTGGAGTAGAATTCAAAATCATTGAAATTTTCTTAAGTCAGCATAACCCATGGCCATTGCAGCTCCCAGTACTCTACACTGGGTTTCTGTCTGAGCTGTTAAATCTTTATGAGAGCAGATGATTTCTCATTCCTCTCACTGAGTGCTTGGTGGGTTTACAGCTGACTCTGAAGTTAGTAGTTCAATGTCTGCCTCACAGCATCAATGGCTAAATTATTGGTTCACTATCAATTTTCCCAAAAGAAAGACTATAAAAAGCAACATCATTTCTTATTTGCAGTTCAATTCTATTGTGACCAAAGAAAAGAATTCAACATGCAGATATTTCCTATAAATTTTTGCAAAAATATTTTTTCTCCTTACTATTTTTCAGTCAATACAGTGATGATGAAATAAGTTGAAGGTCTCATTTAAAACAGCTATACCAAGAGTATTGAACTTTCAGTCAGGGGACCAGCATGACATAGAGCATCAGTGCCCAATTAGCTGTATGAATGTATAAAATATATGTGTGCATATGTATGTATGTATATGTGTATATATATATATACTTGTAGAACTGTAGTAGACATTGTCACTGAATATTATTGTAAAATTTGCCTACAACCAACTCAATTTTCTTTTATTTTTATTTTTTTCGATAGTGTGCAGTCACATAAAAATACATTCTGTACAAGTGAATAATACCAGTATTGAGATATGCAGGTACCCTCATTCGTCCAATATGCCTTTCACAACACTTGTTTAAAAATTAATACTAGGTGCTAATCAATGACCCACTTAGCACAAGATATTTACTCTTGGGTAGAAAATTGATAGGGTTATCTACCATAAGTTTACAAAGAAAACCCTAAGGGAACCCAGAGGGAACTAAAAACATAGATCCAGAAATTGATTTTGGGCTCACACTAAATCCTAGCCTTAATTTAAGAACAATTAGTTCTCACAATATGATCCTGGTTGATCCTCATCCTAATGAAGGAAACACAGAAGATAGGGGTGCTATAGAAAAATGTGAGGGAATAAATTAGATGGTGTCTGGCTACTAGAGGAATAACATCTGTGGTGGTACACATACATTTATTTCCAAACAAGCTGCCATCTCAGTGAAATGTCAACTAAGTCCCCATGGAAAAAGCACACCAATGTCAGTGACTCAAATATTGCAAATTATATAATCCAAAAACAAAAGAGGAAATAATATCAGAGCTTACACTATGAGATTCTGGTTTGCAGAAGGCTGTGGATGACAGTGGAGACCCAAGATAAAATTGAGAGATCTACACAAGACAAGTGTCTGGTGATTTCCCTCTAATCATAACTGAGGGATGGGAACAAACTGTTTACCCAACACAGAACTTTGGAGAGATGACTAATGGAGATCAAATTGACAAAAATAAGTGCAATGCTTAACACCTTTTCACTTATCCGCCATCTGATACACTTTGTAATTGATGCACTTTTCAATATTTTCTGTTTTTTTTTTTTAAATTCAGGGTTTATCTCTGATGTATCTTATCATTGTGGGTAGCCTTCTTGAATCTTTATGTATTTCTATTTATGAAACCTAGGATTGATATAGAGTTCTTGCCAATCAAGCAAGTGGAATAAAGATTTCTACATGGTATGGTGGGGTTGGTAGGGGGATGATTCAAGAGGGGTTGATATCAATTAACATAAGAAGAAAGAAAATATTTTGAAACTGATTGTGGGCAGCAATTTTAAAATGCTGTTTAATATGATTGAACTATGTAATGGTATAGCTGTATTAGTTCCCAATAAAGTGGCTTGGAGGGCTGAGCCCCGGTGGCGTAAGTGGTTGAGTGTGGGTCTGCGGCCAGTGGGCTTGGCAGTTTAAATCCAGAGGCGGCTCTCAGAAGCAGAGTTGGGTAGCTCCCATGACCACTAGAGGGCAATGATGCCCCAAAACAAAAACAAACAAACAAAAAAGTGGCTTTGAAAAGAAAACACCCTCATTTAATCCTTGCGTTATCCTGAAGAAAAATAGAAAGATCATCAGGGGAGCACTACTCTACTTCTTTAGATACATTTTGAACCAAATCTATTCCTTAAAATATGAGCTTTCCATACAATTCCAGTGAGAATTTGGCTTTCTTATCTTCTTAATTGGAATTAAGATTTTAAACAGTAAGAAAAGCAAAAGCAATATAAAATAGCATGATCATGCAGTTATCATTTTGTTGACATTTCCCTATAAACAATGACTGATATTTGACTGGTACAATGTTGGCTACCTTCATTTTTTTTTACAGGACCAATCCTCTTATTTCTAACTAAGAAAGAAAAAAAGTAATAGGATCTTATTAAGAATTTATGGAACAGTATTTCTTCAGTCACTATGTAGAAAATTTATCTTTGTATGAATATTGTTTAATTGCTGTAACTCTATTGTCTACACCTTTGAGAAGGAAAACAATGTACACATACATTTTCTTACTCCAAAAAAGCTTTTGTGTTACTTGAGGTAGGGGGAACCAGTCAGTTAAAAATGTACTATTGATCCACTGCTGATTTATTCAGGAATAACTGCATACAGCAGCTTAAACAACCATTCGAGTCTATGAGCTCTTTTAGAACTGTTGGGCGAATAGTAATCAATCTTGTTAAAGAAAAGACTTTATAAAGAAGGCTTCATTGGAGAAAAAAAGTGGAAGACCATCAGTAGCTGCAAAAGTGGACTGCCAACTAACCATGACACTGAAGGTGGCATAGGATAGGATAGTGCATTGTTAATTTTGCAAAGGGTCACTATATGTGAGAACTAGCTGGCTGACACCTAACGTTAACGTTGAACTTAAAGGAAAATAGAAACTTTCTTAGTAAAAAAACCAATAAGATAATATCACTTACATGAACAAATAACTTTCAAGAAAGCTTAAACAAAGGAAAAATACAAATACAATAGCATATCTATTATACTGGCATGTTGCATTTTGAATTATGGAAGAAGTCTCTTGAGATAACCTGGCAGTGAAGCTTAAAAGCAAGAATTGGGGCACAGCACTATGTATCCTCAGCAAAATGGGTCTCTCTGGCTTGCATGTGGGGCAACCACAGGGTCTGCAGGTCAAAACCACCAGCCATAACTTCCAAGGAAGTTGTGTTTTGAGAAATTCACAGAGACAGTTCAATTTTTCCTTTGGGGTTTCAGTGAGTTGGTATGGACTCAATATATGGAGGTTTCCCAAGAACTAGTAGACTTGCTGGAACTCTGAACAAAATAGCATAGAGACATCAAAAACAATTCCACCCCTTAGATCTTTTATAGAATTTCTAAAGATCTTTCTCCTCTTCTGAAGTCTCCTGAGTTTCTAGCAAGCTAACCAATCGAAATTGACAGTGAAGAACTTAAAAGAAATGAAAAGCAACAACACTGAATTAAAACAAACAAATAACTCTCATTGCTATTTAGTGCATTGTGATCCACGGTGCTCCTGTAAGACACAATGGAACTACCCTTCCAGGTTTCAGAAACTGAAACTCTTCAAGGTCTAAAAAGCCTAGTTTTTCCCTGATGAAACAACTGGGGTTTGGGGCTGCTGGTCTTGAGATTAGAAGCCCATTTATTAACCACTTGACAACCTGGAGTACCGTCCAGATTCAGGAGAGCGAGCTAGTAAGTGATTATCTGCACAGGTTGCACAGGAGATGCCCTTAAGATTACCAAGATCTGTACTTGAGTTGCACTGAAAAGAAAAGCAAGAATGGAATAATTGATACTGAAAGTCAGATCAAGCTAGTTGGGTAAGAGCCAAGGTTGTTCACATACACTTTTCTTCAACATGACTCACTTATAAAAAGGGATGATGAAAGTGACAGAATTTGGGGGTCATTGAAGTTGAATAGTTTTGCAATAATTGAGGAAATGGTGCAGAACATTTAAATAAGAAAAAGAGTGCCATGGAAAGGGGGCTGTGGAGGACAAAAGCTGCAATATTAATAAGTAGATGAGCAGGAGACAGGGAAGGACTTGTATAGAACTTTGAACTATTTTTTAGGGTACTTGGTGCAGTCTGCTTCAGTGCCGGAAGCCTAGGGGCCAAGAGGCAAGGAATGGTTTGGGGCCCCAGCTTGCCTGCCATGGGACACTGTGGGAGGCCCATGGGCAGGGCCAGCCTTAAATCCAAACACATGCATGAGAACTTTTATATAACTCCATGAAGTCTGTAAACAAATTTTATTTTCCATGTGTCAGATTTAAAGAAGCAAAAAACCTCATAAAATCACAGTGTAAATAAAATGAAGAAAAAGTAAACTTTTGAGCAATACCTTGAATAAGTGTTACAGATTAATATGTATTACTCCAAAAGGTGCAAGAATATCCTACCTTGCATTTGATCTTATTTAGCAACTGTCTTTGCATACATTATTAGTTTATATAAGGTCATACTGGTATGGATTGGACCATCTTGTAAGATGACTTAATGTTCTCATAAGAATTAAAACATAGGGACAGAGAGACTCAGTAGAAGCACTTTATGAGATGACAAAGGCAGAAGTTAGGTAGTCATAAAACAAGCAACTTTTGGGACTACCAAAATTTCAAGAAGAAAAATATCTTTCATTGGAAGCTTCAATAATTGCGTGGTACTTGAGACCTTGAATGTGAACTTCTAGCTCTGAGATGTAAAAGGGCATATATTTCCTGCCTTAAGCCATCAGTACTTATTATGATTACCCTAAGAAATAATTCTGTAAACTAATGGCTGTGCCACTCCCTAACCCATTTATTCATCATTTTTGTCATAAAAAACTTACTCCAAAGAAACTGACATTTCAAAATCAACCAAATATTCCTTACGCTTTAGATGAATTGACAGGTATTTTTTTAAAGTTCTATGTCCTTCCAAAAGGTAAAGCCTCCAATAGTTGGCAATTTTGAAAATAAATAATTATTTCCTGATAATTAAGTTTATATTACCAATAAGGTTTATTGAACCATGGTGCTTTGGGTGTGCAATGATCGAATTTTCTGGCAATTCTACCTTAGCAGTGAAATGACAATGTACAGATGCTTACGAATCCATTATCTTTTATTTTCACATGGAGAATGGTCACTGTGAACCACAATATCTTGGTTCTGAAACTCATTGGTGAACTCGATGCCCTTGGTCACTGTATTCTCAATGTCGGTTAGCCAGAAATGGGAATTGCAAGCTTTATTCAGGTATGGATCTAGGATTTATTGGGTTTGCTTGATCAGGGACTCAGAGGTCAAAAGGCATCATACTTTTTGATTAGCCTTTTATCCAGATGTATATGTCATTGCATTTCTTCAATACCTTAACAGTTATGTAAGGTATGTGTGTGTGTGTGTGTGTGTGTGTATTCCTAACTCTTTCACAGTGCTGTTGGGCTCCAAAATGCATACACATAAGATGGGGATGGGGATATACTTAAACCTACCTGATGGTACACAAATCGCATTTGTCCTTTAGAGAGTCAGAGGCCTCCAATTAATTGCAGCTTGACTGTTTCCCAAAATTTTGGTGCTTGTGACTTTTTCCATATCATATTGCCGGCATTTTCTAAAAGAGATAACCGGGAGGGTATTTGCTGCTCATGGTTCCTAGCAAAAGAGTAAATAGAAAGAAGCTAATGAAAATGTTTTGAAGTGAAAATATAGCATGTATTTTTGGGGTGTTGAAACTCTAATGTGTTTTTCTGTTTTTAAATTAGAGCACCAATTTGGCACTCATAGAAGTAATCTTGGGCATGCATCTAGAAACATTAAAAGAAAACATTTGTAGCTGCCAGGTGTCTAATTTCCTGCGTATCATACTTGTGTATGCACAAAAAAGGCCTGAGAAGTCAGATTGCTTTTAAAAGTCCCCTCAAATACACTAAAATATTATATGGCTTTACAGATTTCTCAGGAGTCTTGGGGGCATAAGTGTTACATATTGGCTTGCTAACTCCAAGGTCAGCAGTTATAAACCTCCAAGTGCTCCACAGAGGGAACAATGAGACTCTTTGCTCCAGGAAAAGTGTTCAATCTCAGAAAGTTTCAGAGGCAGTTATACCCTGTCTTACAGAGTCTGTATGAATCGGAACAGCTCAATGCCATTGAGTGAGTGAGTGAGTCAAAACTCTCTAGATTTTTAACTTCTTACATATGCAGCCCCTTTACTTTCAGAAGACAAAGTGCTCTGTCCCAGTGATTTTAATCGGGGTATGCAGTTCACTTTAATGAACAACTTTTTCCCTAGGATTTCTAGCTACTGAAGATGAAGTTTACACACATACTCACATACACGTCGATATCTTTATAAGATTCATGCTGTATAGTGTTTATACTTAGGTCAACAGTTTGAAAACAGAGGTCATTGGCAAGAAAAATACTGGGATGTCTATTCCCATAAAAAGTCTGTCTTAGAAACTGACAAGGGCAGCTCTATCCTGTTCTGCAGGGTCCCTGTGAGTCTGAATGAACTTGATGGCAGTGTCAGTGAGGGAATATAGGTATATATTTTGAAGAATTGACTTCTTTGAAGCTAACACTATGGTTAAACGTGAGAAAAACGGGTATTCTAGAACACAGGTGGGTGCTCATGTGTGGCCTGTACATGGATCCAGAGGCCATTGTGCAATCAGAACATGCAAAGTGCGTTAGGGTTGTATCCTTTCATCACATTCATTCAATATTTTTTGATTAAATAACCTTAGAGTTGTACCATATGATTAAGAACGTGGCTTGGGGATTGGAAAACTGCTTATTCACAATGTTCATTCTGCGGATGGCAAGACCTTGCTTGCTGAAAGTGAGAACTTGAAGCACTTCCTGATGAAGATCATGAATTTCAGTCTTAAATATGAATTGCAACATAATGTAACCAAAACCTCCTTCTAAAATAAAGCAAGCTTAAATTCACTGTGATTGTGTCAATGCAAAATTAATGTATAAAAGCATTTGCAACTGGATCAAGGATTTTATCTCAGTTGGATCCACAATCAATTGTCATGCAAGCAGAAGGAGATTGCATGGCACACTGCATTGGTAAACTACTACACATGATCTCTTTAAAGTATTGAATAGCAAGGATAATATTTTGCATCATAGGTGTGCCTGAAACAAGCCATGAAATTCTCAATCATCTCATTGCACATAAAAATTGAGCTTGGACTAAAAAGATCAAAGAAGAATGATGTATTTGGACTATTTTGCTGACAAAAAATATCAAAATTACCACAAACTGTCAAAAAAAATGTGTGCTGGAAGAAGGACAACTAGAGTTCTCCTTAGAAGCAAGGGTTGCCATGATCTCATGCATTATGTGCAAGCTATCAGGAGAGATCAGTCTCGATAAACGTAAGACATAATGCTTAGTAGTGGGAAGTCAAACAAGAGCAAGCCTCTTGCCCAGAAGAAACGATACAGTGGCTGCAACAATGGGGTCAGCCATAGCAACGCTTGTGAGAATGAAGAAAAACAAGGAAGTGCTTTATTCATTGTACATAGGGTCACTGTGAATTGGAATTGATTCAAATGTACCTGACAATAATACAACCAGCAACATACACACATATATGTATATATATAACAGCTAAATATATATATATATATATAAATATATATATAAACAGCTAACTACCTTGGAGTCTGTCCCCAAAGAAGAGGATAGAGTTATATCTGGGGGTTTCTGAGAGTGTAAGCGCTTTATGGGAATAGAAACATAGACTTCCTTCCTCAGAGCAGCTGATGATCTCTAACTGCTGACCTTGTGGTTTGTAGTCCAGTACTTAAACACAATGCCATCAGGGATCCTGTGTGTTTTTGCATACACACTCACACACACAAAAACAAACAAAACCACCAGCACTAACAACAACATAAGGAAAAACCAAAGTCCACTGCTGCTACGGAGCAATTCCCACTCACAGGGACACTTCATAGGCCTTCCGAGGCTTTGGAAATCTTTATGAGAGTAGACAAGTTCATCTTTCTGTGCTTTGAAATTGATGGGTTTTAGCTGAAACATTGCAGTCCACAGCTTACAATTTGTATCCAACAGCGACACCAGGGCCTCTGTATGTTTCTAAAATGATTCTTAGGCGGGCACATATAGTTTGCTATGACCTACTAACCTAAAAATTGGCAGTTTGAATCCGCTCAGTTTCTTTGCAGAAGAAAAGCATATCAACAACAGTATACCAAACTCTAAAATTCTAGAAGTGAAGCTAATAACTGTATTAAATCATTAGCTAGTAGAATAAAAGAAGTCAACACGTGTGTGAATTGTTAGGACCTTTATCATCTCTGAAAAGAAATTGCTCCTATCCCAACTCACATCCATGCAAAATAAACAGCAGCTAAACTCCAGGTTGTCTGCTTTTCTATGTATATCTTATCTTGCTTAATCCTCATCAAAATATCTTGTATTAGGTAATTTTAACTTCCTGCTGAAAAGAAGGTACTTGAGTTTTCTTATAATAAAATATCTAAAGTTATAAGTGTTGATTGCTTGAATTCAGCTTCCCAAACCTCTTGATTTTGTTGTTGTTGTTGTTGTTGTTGTTTTTTATGGGCATCACTGCCTCTGGTGGTCATGAACGCTACCCAGCCGCCACTGGATTTGAACTGCCAAGCCCACAGACTGCAGTTCCTCACTCAACCATTTACGCCACCAGGGCTCAGCCCCATTGATTTTGTTTTTGTGATCTAAGAATGTGGTGAACATTTCCATGTTGTTTAAAGAAAAAATATTACTAGTATTTTAAGCAAAAATACACAAAATATGAGCATAATTATATAGATAAAAAAATCGAGAGAAAAATTAAAAAATCAAATAGCAATTGCAACCTATAAACGTAGAAAAATAATTTATCTGCTAGGAAAAAGGAAGCAAAATAAACAAAAAAATCTAAAGCTTTGAATATTCCCTAAATTACTAATATTTGCAGAACTCTGCAGAAAGGACAGATAAGCTTAATAATTAATTCAAAATTAAAAAAATCATTAGACCAGAGAGCTGTTCTTATGAATTACAGATCCCATCTAATGTTCACCATATCACTGCTTATACCAATGTAGTCATGGACAAATTAGCTATGAGCTGCTGAAAACGGATAGGATGAAACACAGATCAATGTTGCTATTATGAAGACAAAATCAGCACACAAAAATACTTTCTTCCCACTGTCTAACATCATCCATATTGATGTTTTTGCAGTCAATATATAATAATACACTGCTGTCACACTCAATGGGGCAGGAGGAAAGAATTACATATAAATTGTGCTGGAATATGTTTTTATATATTGTTTCTTCAGAACAGTGTAATCAAAATAATGATTGCTTCAGGAACTATAACTGTTTGTCCTCACATAATCCATGAGGCATGTTGGAACAAGTTACATAATTTTATTCATTTTGACATGGTGTTTTAAAGTGTTGGTTAAATGAAATAAAAATTCTGAAACTTACTCTTTTGATTGTGTAGGGAAAAAAATCCATGGATTGGTTCTTAAATTCATGTTCTCTCGAGCAAATCCCTAGATTTGGAAACGTTGGGATCATTTTCTCCTTGGAGAAGAAATATGTCATTTTAAATATGGTCCCAAATGAGCCTTTTCCTTTCAATTACATTTATCAAACCATGAAATTATCATCTTTTCTTTAACTTCAGCCTACTTTGGTGTTGTATTGTGCTAACTGGTTTCCTAGTAGTCCAATGAGTTTAATACAATATTACCAAGTCATTTTGAGTCTTCCCTTGAACCATTCCAAAGGAATCCATAAAATAAAGAAAAAAGAAATAAAGACTAAAGAATAAAGAAAAAAATCTCTAAAAAAGCTATTTCCAATTTAATTCTACCCCTCTTCCCTGCTTCATTATCCCTTTTCCCCATTGTTTTCTAGTTTCCTATTATTATTTACTCTGTTGCATACTAGACACAGAGGCCGATTTGCATTCTCAGAAACATCATGTAACCATTCTATGTCTATGCTTTTTCCTCTCTGCTTGCCATTCCTAAAAACTCTAAGTTGGATAATTTACCCAGATTTCTTTCTGGCCCCCTCTTCAGGTATTGAGTTAGTAGTCAGAATTTCAATGAGGCTTTCTTTGATCTAACTCATTTTATACCTGTATCTTCACTCCTTCCAGTTTTCCCTGCTGTTTGTTCTTTCCCAAAGCAGTTCCTTCTAAAATCTCTCACTCCCGTCAAGTTGATTGCAGCTCCCCTTGAGCTGAGAAGACAGACTGGAACTACCTCTGTGGCTTTTGAGACTAGAACGCTTCATGAGCGGAGAGAGCTTTATCTTTCTCTAACAGAGCTCTTGAAAAGTAGCCGTCCTTGCTTAGGAAGCCACAGAATAAGTGAGTTAAATTGCTAAGGAATAAAAGTCAGAAGGAAGACAAAAGGAAAAATAAAGAGGATATATAATAATCAAAATAGAGATGGAGGAAAAGAAGAAGAGTAATGAAATTTTAGGATTAAAATAAAGAGGGAAAATGGAGAAAAAGAAGATAGTAAAATGAAAGCAGAGAAAGAATAGTGAAAGAAGAAAGAAGGGAAAGAGAAGAAAGAGGAAGACAAAAGAAGAAAACTGTTTGGAGCAGGGTGTAGAAAGGAGGACCTCTGTACAGAACACCCAGTAAGGATCCTCATCTTCACCCAAACCAGGAAGTCACTGCAGGAGCCAAGGAATGGGAAGTGTGTTTGTGAGTGTGTGTGTTTTGAAAGGCGACATAGAGTTCTTGCAAATCTAGAAACTTTCTGGAATCAGCGGCCTCATCAGATATGTTCTGACTTAGAAGAAGACATAGGGTAGCATGATTGATATTCAGTAGCCCAGCATTAATCCTCTTCACCACCAGTACTCCCTGTCACTAAACGTAAGACCTACTTAACTCCGACATTTCATTTTTGCATTTTTATGCCAACATAGATACATCGGCAATGCTCCTGTGTTGAGAATTGAAGTAATAAATAATTTATAAAAGCATGATTCTCAATTAAAATTTCTATCTTTCAAATCATCTATGGCAGTGAGCACCATTTTATATCAGCTCTAGTGACATAGTGATTGTGCACTGGCTGCTAGCTGTCAAGTTCAGGTTTGAAACTGTTAGCTGTTCTTCAGGAGAAAGATGGTGCCGTCTGCATCCATAAAGTGGTAGAGTCTGGGAAACTCACAGAGAGAGTTCTCCCCTGACCTCAAGTCATCATCTATTGGGTGGAAATGTGTTCTTTTGGTTTTGATTAAACAAATGGCCAGTGACGTAAAAACTTGGTACCTGTTTTTAATTTATCAAACCAAATCACTACTGGATTTTCAGTAAGATGGTAGATAAGGCAGGCAAAACTACCAAGATCTGTAAGAGAGAAACAAAAGACAAAATAAAATAGGTAAGGATGGTAATTTGAAGCCCTGGGGGGTTGAGTTTAGTTGTTTGTTTTGTCGGTGAGAGTAGGAAAATATTTTATTCAATATTTTTTGTTTACAACTGAAACTCTGAGAATTCAAAATCAACACCCTTGTCTATGAGTTTCTACCTGGAACACTGAGTTACAGAGGAAAGGAGAGAGAAAAGATTGAATATAAACTAGGAAAAGACGCTGAACAAAAGCCTTAAGAAGAGACAGATAAAGTAAGTGAGGTGTCAGCTAGGTTGAAATTGCTCTGCCAGCTTTAAAGTCTGCAAATATTTTTCAATTGGGATAGCCGCACCCTGTGCTCGCCCAGGGCAGCAGGGTTTGCCCCAGTGGCTGGTAGCTCCTTCTGTTCTCATACCACAAACATGCTCGTGGTGACCAGAAGCATGACTGAGCCCCCTACCTTTCCTCAAGGGGTGACTAGTAACACGTCCCCAGCAGAGTTCCAGTTATGTTCGAGGTTGCACATGTGGATTTACAGATCAGTAGGCAGGTGGACTCTGTTTCAGTATGTGCTGCCTCCTCAGACAAACAAAATGCAGTTAGTCCTACACTAATGGGAACTTCTTCCAGAATCAGTTGTGTTGCTCCAAGTCTCCCTCAAAGAGTGCCTCAATCGAGAACTCTGAGTGCAGACGTGTTCTAGACTGTCAATAACTCCATTTAGACCAGAAATTAGAACCTGCACATCCATTCCTCATCTCCGGTACTGGCTTCCTAGATTGACTGAAGGTGCTGATGTGTACCAGCTGCCACACCTCAACCCAAGAGGCTCTCCTGTTTCCTGCTCCCAACAGTTTTCTCCTCCTCCTCCTGATCCTCCTCCTATTCTGCTTTCTTCCCTTTTCTTTAGCAGTCCTCTTTCTACTTTCACTTCCTTCTGTTTTGCATGTTTATTCTCTTCCATTTTCCTTATCTTTAATCCTAGTCTTTTTGTTTATTATTCTCTTCTTGCTTTCATTTCTTTTTCTTTCATTTCTAGTTTTGATTATTGTTTTCACCATTTTTATTTTTCACCTGCCTTATCTTTCTGCCATTTTCTTGTTTCTTAATTATTAATATCTTTCAGCTCTTTTTTTAATTTCCCCCACTATTTATTTTTTGTTTACAGATATTCTTTGTTTTTGTCCTTGCCCAACAATTTGTTTAGCCTCATTTAATGGAAGAGAACACTTATGCCTACATAACCCAAGCACATCACATTTTCTTCAGATCAAATCACTGAGAAAGAACTACCATTAAGATTAAAAGGATAATCACAAAGTATGAAAGTTTTTCTAATAAATTCAACACCATGGAAGACAAACAGATATTTGGAGAAATAATCCCTCCCTAGATTCTCCCAGATAGAGGCCAAGAACTTCAACAGACCCATAGCAAAAGAAAAAAAAATACATATGCCCTTGTATCCTGAAAAGAGAAGAAAGCAGTTTACTCCCTAGGAATTGGGCAAAAGACCTGAATAGAAGTTTCACTCTGGAAGAGACTCAAATAGCCAATAAAAATATGAGAAAATGCTCCCAATTATTAGCTATTAGAGAAATACAAATTTAAGCAACTATGAGATACTACTTAACACCTTACAGAATAGCCCAAATCAAAAAATCCGAGAGTAACAAATGTTGGAAGGAATGTGTTGAGATAGGAACTCTCCTCCACTGTTGGTGCTTTTGGAGATACAGACAACCACTGAGGAAAGCCATATGACAACATTTAAAGCAAATGGAAATCGAGTTACCTTATGACCCAACAATACCTGGGCACACACGGAGAAGAGGTAAGGAATAGACTACAGCCAAATTTCTGCACTCTAATGTTTATTGTGGCATAACTTACAAGCACAAAGAATTGGAAATAACCTAAATTTCCATCTATGGACAAGTGGATTAAAAAATTCTGGCACATGGACACAGTGGAGTACGAGGTATCATTAAAAAGTGCTGATGATCACATGAACCATATCATCTCATAGGAAGAGTTGGAGGAAACTGTGCTAAGGGAAGTTAGCCAATCACAAAAGGGTGAGCACAACACAAGTTCACTGGGGTAAATAGAATAAACACAGTAGGTATGGAAGAAAAGACACTTATCTCACATTATACAGGTTGTGGTACAGGCAGTTGGGAGGGGGATTGGCCAAACCCAAGAAGGTACATGCCATTCCAACACAAAGGAGAAGGGCTGAGAAGGAGGGAGACAGGGGTAGGAAAACAAAAGGAAGATGATCGCACTAGAGGAGCAGGGCACCAAACGACCTTGAGGGGTGGTCTTGTTAAATGTCTCCCCAGAAATAGGAGTGTGCATTCAGATCCCACCACAGTGTCCCAAACCTTGAGGGCAAAATAATCACATGGAGCAATTCACCAATTAGACCTCTTCCCTAGAAGTATGTGCTACATAAGACAAAGCTAAACCTACAAATTGAGGAGAGGGACTAGACTCACTCACACAGAGGCATACCAAGAAGGAAAAAGAGAGGACGAGTTCTAACCCCTTATCAGCACACCAAGTACTGAGGATGCTGTCCCTGAAAGGAGCTGCTAAGATACAGAGGGGATTGGAAGGCCAATAACAGCTGAGACATGATGGCTCCTTACTGGGGCACAGATTCTTCTTGCAATGACTTAGTGAGAGAGGATAAGAGAGGCTTTAAATCCTTATTGGTTGGTACACTGAAGCATGGACTGCCAGATGGCCTAGATTAGACTGATTTGAGGTACCTGAACTACCTTGATACACTGTAGAAGATGGCCTCCAAAAGCTTAGGGAAATTGTTATATTGGAATGGATCTATCAGGATATTCCCATCGGCCCCAAAAGGGGATGTTCTGTGGACATACCCTTCAACACAATCAAAAGGAACAAGTTTGTGAAGTGGTTTCCAGCATCTGTGAAGTTTTCTGTAGTTATGATTTTATGTGCTCCAGAATTAACAGTAGGAACTGCCATAAGGTAACTCTGACATTTGCTTTGCAATGGGGCTGATTTAGCGCCATTGAGGTAGAAGGCTGGTGTCAGCATGAATCAACAGAGAAAGGGTAGATTGGCATATCATAGACCACAAGGTTTCCATTGGAATCAAAGCAACCTCTCTCACATGGACTTATGGCATTGGCTACTTAGCCACAGTGTCTCTAGGAGTGAAATGCATGGGAAACCTACTTAATATTTATGTGATCTACACAGGCAGAAGAATGCTAGATTAAGTGGACAGCAGAAGAGACAGTCACGATCATTCAATCAATCCCCAGACCTGAGCCAGTTTACTGACACACAAACATTTGAATAAGGGGAAGGCTGAGTGCTTTTGATGGAGGATTTTGCTACAGCATTGAAGTTTTTTATTGTTAATCTTTCTTCAAGCTTTCTCTAAAAGGACCTGTTGCTTTTCACAAGAGTGACTGCTTATTGGGGAAAAGGAAACGATCATATTTTGGGCGGATTACTAGACACTGGCTCTGAACTGACACTAATTCCAGATAGTCTTGATGTGATTCAAAGGTCTGCCTGTCAGAGTGGGGCTTATGGAGGTCGAGTTATCAGTGGGGGTTAGGCTCAGGTCTGCCTCACTATGGGTCCAGTGCATTCCCCAAAACATTCTGTGCCTATTTCCCCAGTTCCAGAATACATCATTGGAACAGACATACTTAGTAGCAAGCAGAACCACAATATTGGATCCCTAAAATGTGAAATAAGGCCTATCATAGTAGGAAGAGCCAAGTGGACATCATTAGAACTTCCACTGCCTAGGAAAATAGTAAACCAAAATCAGTACTACATTCCCAGAGGGATTGCAGAAGTCAGTGCCACCATCAAAGACTTAAAAAATTCAGGGGTTGTGATTCCTACCACATACCCATTTAATTCACCTATTTGACTTGTAAAGAAGACAGATGGATCCTGGAGAATGACAGTGCATTATTATAAAATTATCCAGGTGGTGACTCAAATTGCAGTTGCTATTCCAGATGTGATCTCATTGCTTGAGTAAATTGACCCTTCTCCTGGTACTTGGTATACAGCTACTGATCTGGCCAATACCAGTATCCCAGGATCACCAGAAGCAGTTTGTAGTCAGCTGACAGGGGCAACAATATACTTTCACCACTCTCCCCCCGAGGCACATCAGTTCTTCCACCTTGTGCCATGATTTAGTCTGAAGGTAACTTGATTGCTTTTCTATTCCACAAAATATCATACTTTTCCATTCTATTGATGACATTAAGCTGATTGGCCCACTAAGGAAGACGTATCAAAGACTCTACATTCATTGGAACAACATCTGCATACAAGAGATTGGGGAAATAGCCCAACAATTGATTCAGGTGTCTTCCACTTCAATAGACTTTCAGAGGTTCCAGTGGCGTGGGGCATGTCAAGACATTCCTAATAAAGTGAACATCTGCACAACCTCTCCAACCCCACCCCACCCCCAGACTAAACAGAAGGCACAACACCTAGTGGGCCTCTTTGGATTGAAGAGGCGACATATCCCTTACTTGGGTGTTGTTCTAATTCAATCTACTTATCGAGTGACATGAAAGGCCTCCATTTTTGAGTGGGACTCAGAATAAGAAAAGGCTCTGCAACAGGTTCAGGTTGCTGTGCATGCTGCTGTGCCACTGGGACTATATGATTCAGCTGACTCAATGGTGAGAGAAGTGTCAGTTGCCACACTGCAAAGATGCAGTGTGCAGTCTTTGGCAGACACCTATTCGTGGATCACAATGTAGACCATTGGGATTTTAGACTAAAGTTCTGCTATCCTCTGTAGACAACTACTTCTCCTTTGAAAAATAGTTGTTTGCTTGTTACTGGGACTTGGTGAAAACTGAATGCCTCACCATGGACTAACATGTCACTATGAGGCCTGAGCTACCCATCATTAACTGGGTATTGTCTTGACACACATACAGTTTGCTGTGTACAGCAACACTCCATTGTTAAATGTAAGTGTTATATATGAGATCAGCTCAAAGCAGTACCTGAAGGTACAAGTAAGCTGCATGAGGAATTGGCCAAAATGCCCACAGTCCCCACTCCAGTCACATTGCCTTCTCTCTCCTAGTCTACACCTATGGCTTCCTGGTGAGTTCCTTATGATAATTTAACTTGAGAACAGAAAAGTCATGCTTGGTTCACAGATGGCTCTGCATGATATGCACGTGCCACTCATAAGTGGACAGCAGCAGCACCACAGCCTCTTTCTGGGATTTTCCTAAAAGATAGTGGTAAAGGAAAATCCTCCCAATGGGCAGAACTTTCAGCAGTGTACCTGGTGGTTCAGTTTGCCTGCAAAGGAAAATGTTCAGATGTGAAACTATATACTGATTCATGGGCTGTGGCTAATGGCTTGGCTGGATGGTCAGGGACTTTTAAGGAACATAATGGAAAATTGGTGGCAAGGAGTTGTAAGGGAGAGGTATGTAGATGAATCTCTCTGAATGGGACAAGAAAGTAAAGATAATTGTGTCTAAATGTGAACACTCACCAAACTGTTATCTCGGAATAGGTGGACCTTAACAATCAAGTGGATCTTCTATCCTTTGTTACTCTTGCCTTTGCCTGATGGGCACAAGAACTAAGTGGACACAGCAGCAGGGGTGGAGGTTATACATGGGCACAGGAACATAGACTTCTACTCAAAAAGACTGACTTGGCCACTGCCACTGCTAAATGCCTCTTTTGTCAACAGCAGAAAGTAACATTAAGTCCAATATTCAGGACAATTCCTCAGGGAGATCAACCAACAACTTGGTGGCAGGCTGGTTACATAAGACCATTGCCATCATGGAGAGGGTCATGTTTTGTTCTTAAAGGAGCAGACACCTAGTCTGGATGTGGATTTGCCTTGTGTGCAAAAACTACCATTCATAGACTTATAGAATGCCTCATCCACCAGCATGGTATGTCACATAGCATTGTTTCAGATCACTTCACAGCCAATGCAGGGTGGTAATAGACCCATGTCCATGGAATCCACTAGTCATATCATGTTCCTCACCATACTGAAGCAACTCACTTTCTAGAATGATGGAATGGGCTCCTAAAGAGGAAATTATGACACAAACTAGGTGGCAACAACTGGAAGAGTTATGGAACTTGAGAGCATGCCAGGAAGCTATACATACCCTATTCCAGCAGCTAATGCATGGCACTGTGTGTCCAACAGCCAGATTCAATGGATCCAGCAATCAATGGGTAAAAGCTCGCGTGACACTACTCACTATTACTTCTAATCATCCACTTACAGCACTTGTTTCCTGTTCCTATCACTCTATGGAACCTCTGCTTCAGGCATTGAGGACCTTTTCCAAAGGAAGGAGGCCTCCCATCTGGAAACACAGCACAGATTCTGAACTGACAGCTAAGCATACCCGCTGGTCACTGTGTGCTTCTCATGCCTGTGGATCAACAGGTCACTGCACAGAGTGGTGCAATTGATCCTGATTACCAAGGAGAAATTGGAATAGTGCTCCATAGTGGAAGCAAAGAAGAATATTTCTGGAATTCAGATCTCATAGGCTGACTCAGTGCTGCTATGTCTTGTGATTAATGTAATTGGCAAATTATAGCAACCCAATTCTGAATCCTGACAGGCTGTCTAATGATGCATACCCCTCAGGATTATAGGTCTGGGTCACCCCACCAGATAAAAGAATCACAGCCACCTGAGGTGCCTGCCGAGGGAGAAGGAAATACAGAATGGGTAATAGAAGAAGGTAGTTCCACCTCTCAGTTTTGATCATGGGAACCATTGCAGAAGTAACGTTTGTGATTGTCAGTGAATTTTCTTTATATGTACTTATTGAATATTTTTCCTTTGTTCATGTATGATGTGTCAGATACAATAGGGCTCAGTATGTTTTCATTTATATGTAAAATAAATGTTTGATGTTAGCTATAAGTGTGATTCCATTAATGTCTGGACATTATATATGACTAACGAGTTGTGTACATATGCCAAGTTAGCAAGAGGTGGACTGTAATAGGTAGATTTATTGTGCCAACCTGACAATAAACACATGCAAGATTAATTGAAGAGCAAATTAAAGTACTCTAGTATAGAGGGGAGCTGGAGATATGGAGACACCAAGATGGATGAGCAAGGAGCATGCATCCTATAAGCACCCCTCACCGAAAACCACAAAATAAAATGAAAACGATCCAAAGTCTTTGTTCTAAACTATGCTGTTGTTAGACACTGTGGTGCTCAATTAGTCTTAGTGGGACCTTCTGTACAATGGTAGGAGATACTTTCTGATCCTGCTCTATCCTTAATATCATTGCTGTATTTGAGTACATTACTGCACCCAGTGTATCAATCCATATTGTTGAGGGTGTCCCTTCCCACCCCTTATATATCATGCCGACTTTGCAATAACTGTGTTCTCCTGCTATGTATCCAAAATAGATGAGATGAAGTCTTATCAATCTTATACCTATGGCACATTCTGTTTCTACTTCTGATACCCATTTGTCTGCTATTCTGGCAACCCACATTTAATATCCTTGACTAATGCTATGATTGAATAGCAACACTTCTTAATATTTCATTGTTCAAATTTTGTGAGTATTTGAGGTATTGGAAAATAGCATGGCTTGGGGTCTGGTGCACCTTATTCCTCCAGGTGACTGCGCTGCTTTTCAATACTTTAAAGGTATTCTTTGCAGGTGATTTGCCTAGTGCAGTATGTGGTTTCAATTCTTGGCTGCTGCTTCCATTACTGAGTACTGATTGTGAAAACAGGTAAAAAGGAATTCTCAACAATTTTAGTTTTTCTTTGTTGACTAACATACTGATTGATGATCCCATGGTGAGGATTTTTGTGTCTTTATTTTGAGGTATAATCCATATTGGAAGATTATTAGCCTTCATTAGTCAGATTTTAAAAGCCTTTTTACTTTGATCAAGTACAGTTGCATCGCTATGCTCTACTGGAATATAGAGCTAGTTAATATTTAATCTGGCACATAACTCAAGTGGTCTGATTTGACACAGTTTGCCTTAATTGTTCTCCCACATTAGTATTGATTAATTATTTTAATAACCAATGAACAGAATAAAGACTTAAAGAAGCATTTTTAAGATGTATGTAAATTTGTTTTCTTTAGAAAATAATTCAAGTTACAAAATTAACTTAAATTATTGTTTGCTGCTGGAATTTTGGGGATCCAAAAGCAAAGAATATAATAAAAATCACATGTAACCTCTTTGCTCATATATGTCCATGTACCATATTTTCTTAATCTATGTAATTATATTTTAAGTTGAGATGATCCTGATTTATTTTTATTCAACAATATATTGTAATTTTAAATCATCTTTCAATGTAGTTTATTAGTATCATTGGGAAAATATCAACCCTATAATATAAGTTTTTAAGTAGGATTTTCATAACAAAATATTCCCTCAATTTTAAAGATCTGTTTGGGAAGAGAAATGTTAAACATGCTGAGACAATAGGAGGGAGGAGTTTGAATCATAGATTCTTAAAGCAAATTACCTGGTTCTAAAGGAATATCATTTGCTAGAAAAGACACCTGGTGGCTCAAACAGATCATTAGAACTGGAAGGATTACCACATTTTCTTTTTATCTGGGATGATTATCTAATGGTCAAGCATATTGTAGTAACATCAAAGATGTTGTTGAATGGATAAATAATCTTTGTATTCAATAGGGAGAAATCCACTATAACTGCATTATTACAGTTTCTAATTAGATAAGAAGATTAGTGTTTTTAACATCAAAAAACACAAAGAAGTGTAATTGAAGTCAGTTATCCACTATAATAAATTTGATGTTAATTTCTATGCAAAGATCATAATGTTTAGGCACATTTCCCTTTAGTAAGTCTTCCATTTTATCTCCATCATATGACAGATTGATTTTCAAAGTTTCTTTCTTAATGACTTCCAACTAATATTTTTACAATAGCTATATTTAAATAATTCAAATATGAAATTACCATGTTTAAGCATAGCCATTTGTTTCACTGCAGATGTTTTAAGAGTTCTAATCATTGATAATTACTATAATTAATGGAATTTTTGATGCAATAATGCAACAATTTCGTGCAATAATTTAAAGCTTGAAATTTTATTAAATCAGGTTTTCTCTTCATACAGGCCTGAAATTTAGCTCTATTATATATTTTAGTCAAATTAGTTATTTGCATTTATTAAAAATCCAACAAGTGTCCAGATGGTCAGACTAAAGAAAAGTCTCTATGAATGTGCCACTTATAAACTCAATTGATGAATTTAACAAAAGAAAGCATTTTGTAAAATTCAGCAGTCAAGCATTTTGGCTTTTGATGTTAATGTTTTTTTTTTTATTATTATTCCTTGAAAACAAATTCACTGTAATCACAATCAAGCTGTGCCTTTTTAAGACAGGAAAAAGTAAACACTTTCTTTTCTAAAGCAGTATTTTCCCAAGTTGATGATACTTCCCCCTGGAGCTAGCTAAAATGACCTAGAGCCTGGAAAAAGCAGGAACCTCCACTATATCTTGCATTAGGAAATATAGCAGAGAGTTTTAAATTTTCATCTGGATACTGAGGGATTTTATTAATTTTTTCCTGAAATGGAGTGGTAGGTCAGATAGTTTGGGGAACTTAGGTTTTACGTATGATTTTAGATCTAGGAAAGAAAAAGATTTGAAAATATTAACAATATTATTTATTTTAAATGATGGAATAATTCTTAACTCTATTTTCTTTTATTTTTAGAATTTTTAGATTTCTTTATTGAAGGACTATAGCTTTTATGTATATGCTATAATATATATGTACTTGATCTTCACTTATTTGTATATTTTTTCAATTTTGAAATCTTAGAAAGAAAGACCAAAAAAATAAGTGAAAACGCTGCTTTCAGTGGATCAGAATTTTAGTATCATTATGTTGAAAACATAAGAACCCTTTTTTTGTGATTTTACCAATAGCAATGCTAAATTACCTCCTCAGTTACATTTATTTTTGAACCAAAAAGTAATATACTTTTAAATGTGTACAAATAAATGTGTAGAAGTGTTCAAATGTGATCCCTTCCTCATACACACATACATAAACGCACACAATAACCAAGGTGAATGTAATTTGTAGAATACCAAGTAGAATTTTCCTATTCGGAAGGTCATTGTTGTGAAAAGCCTGAGGTTGCTATCTCAATTATAAATAAATAAGTTTAATAGCCACATTTTCATGAAAGCTTGTACAAAACATGTCTCCTGAATTACAGGTGAAGACCTTAATTACTTACAAGAGAAAAGGCAGCAGAATCACCAAGCACATTTACTACTCCATCTTCCCTTCCCCTGAGTGCCACTAAAATCATGCAGAAGAACATCGTTATTCTGCACATGGAGTCAGCTACATTACAGGAGAGGAATTTTTTTAAAAAAGCTTAACAGGATCTATTAAAAATATATTGTAAGTTTATCTTTCCTTTGCTCCAGGGGAAGACACCACCTCTACTTCCTAAGCTTGTTAGCATTATAAGATTCATTTAAAAAATAGTCATAATACAGAGTTAATAGTTCTGTGCTTATCAGATGCTGAAAAATCAGAATCAAATAGTACTTGTCAACATGTCTATATTGTCATAACTCATAGGGAGTTTTACCATGGCTATACCATTCTGCAAGTCACTCTAGTTAAGAAGACCAACAGATATGGGAACCATGCCTATTGAATGTGCCTCACATAATATTTAACTGGTGGGAAAATAAATATAATGTTTATCAGCAGGCTTTACCACTTTTTCTAATTCAATAATATCATTTGGAGAAGATCATTTCAGAGTCTATTTTGAAGCATGATCATGTCTTTGATGAGATAATATCTAAAAGGGAAACCATTTACTATAGTTAGTATTCAAATTTTGAACCAAATACTACAGTTATTGACAGAGAAATTGAAGAATCCCACCAACTTTTTCAGTTTAAAATTGTTCAAACAGCATTGAAGATACACTGACATTTACTGGTGATCAGAATGTCAATGTTCGAAACAAAGAGTATCAATATTTGGAAAAATAATCTTGGCAACAGAAATAAGCTAGAAATAAAACAAAGGAAAAGACTCAATCATATAAAGCAATGTTTTAAAAGCATGTGGCAAAATCCAGCACCAATTCCTAATATTAAAAAATACTTAGAAAAATTATAATAGAAGATAAATTTCTCAAATGTTTTGAGAATGATAAGGGCAAGAAATGTACAGATGTGCTTGACACAAAATGGATGTATGTATGAATTGTGATGAGTTGTATGAGCCTCCAGTACAATGATTAAAAAATACATTTCTCAACATAATAAAAGACATGTATACAACCAATGGCTAACATATTGCTCAATAGAAAAAATCTAAAAGCATTAGCCCTGTGATTGAGAACCATCCTCTTATTCACTATTTTTCTAGAAGTTCTAGAAAACTCTTTTTGACAAATACAGTTAAATCTGTCCTACTTGGAAAAGAAAAAAGCATCTTTATTAGGACATGGTTAATTTTATACAGGAGTCATGGGGACATAGGAGATAACCATTGGCCTGATAACTGCCAGACTAGCAGTTATGAGCCAACAGCTTCTCTGTGGAAGTTAAATAAGATTTTCTATTTCCGTAAAGAGTTATTGTCTTGAAAACCCAAAGGTGTTGTTCCATCCTATACTATAGTCAGAACCAAGTTAGCTTTGTTTTATAATTCTTTACATAGAAAACCCAAAGATTTGATAAGAAAACTATTGAAAATAATTGAAAATTTTGACTCTGTGGTGGGATATGAGATCAACATATAAAATCATTCTGATTCCTGTATATTAGGGAACTCTAAAATGGAAATAAAGTAATATCATCAGCAATAGTCTCACAAAGTAGGAAATTTTTATGATAAAACTTAACCAGAGAAAAGAAGACTTATACAAAGAAAATTACAAAGCAGTCAATACAGGAAACCTACAGAAATGGAAGAAAGTTCAATGATCCTGTGTAGGAACTCTTAACATTGTGAAATTGTTAATATTACTTATATAAATCTATAAATGTAATTCCAAGATAACCATATCATTCTTTTTAAAAATAGAAACATTAATTATCCCCTTCTTTTCGCCAAGATCACTGTGACATCAGCAATGATATCATGGTTCCGTGGCCTCTTCTAAATTCTGCCTTAACATCAGGAAATTCCCTGTCAATGTACTACTACAATGGAAGTTCAATGATCTTCAGCTAAATTTACTTGCATGTGCTATCAGTGATACTGTTCTATAATTTGAATATTCTTTTGGGCTACCTCTCTTTGGAATGGATAAAAGCATGAATCGTTTCCATTGAGTTGGCAAGTGACTGTTTTCCAAATTTCTTGGAACAGCCTGTGAAACATGTCAGCTAGTATTCCATCAGTTCCTGGAGGATTGTTTTTGGCAGATGCTTTCAGTTTAACTTGAAATTCTTCCTTTGGTACCATTGATTCTTGCTCATATGATGTTTCTTGATATGCTTGAATGCCAATTAATTCTTTTTTTGTTATAGTGACTCTGTGTCTTACTTCCATCCTCTTTCAATGCTTTCTGCACTATTCAGTATTTTTCTCATACAGCCTTTAAATAGTGCAACTCAAAACTTGAATTTTTCTTTATTATTTTTTTATATCATCTTAAGTGTTTTCTTCCTTTGGGGTTTTCTAACTCTAGGTCTTTTTTCCACAGTTCTTTATTTGGCTTTGTATTCTTGAGCTTCCTTTTGAAATTTCTTGTTCAGCTCTTTTTCTACATTTTTCCTTCATGTGTCTTAGCTATTTTATGATTACAAGCATGTTTCAGAGAATTATGACATTCATTTTCATTTTTCCTTTGTTTTCTGTTTTATAAAAGACTTTTGTTGTCTTCATGGATTCATGATGACAATCCACAGCTCAACAGTTATTAGTGTTCAATGCAGCATTTTTTTTCTTGAAATATTCTGGAAATTTAGGTGGGTTAGAGTCAAGGTCAAATTTGGGCTCTATGGCACTTGTTTTAATTTTCTTCAGTTTCTCTCTAAACTTACATCAGCAATTGATGGTCTGTTCTGCAGTTAGTTCCTAGCTTTGTTTTAGCTGGTGACACTGAGTTCCTCCATTGTCTTTTCACTCAGATGTAGTTAAATTGGTACCTGTATATTTCACATGAAGTATTCTGTGTGTGTGTGTGTATGTGTGTGTGTGTGTGGAGGGGGGGCATCACTGCCTCTGGTGGTTGTGGGCGCTACCCACTGCTGCTTCTGAGAGCCGCCACTGGATCTGAACTCCCAAGCCTGCGGGCCGCAGTCCCACACTCAACCACTTAGGCCACCGGGGCTCAGCCCTGTTTTTTATTGTGTGTGTGTGAGCATGAGGAATTCTATATGTATGCTTAATGATTGTGTTATTGAGAAAAGTCTTTACTATGAAAAAGTCATTGTTCTTTCAAAATAATACTTTTCAAAATAATGTCTAATAATTAATGTCTAATACTAAGGCCATACTTCCAACTACAGTTCTTTCCTCTTTGTCTCCAACTTTTGCATTCCAGTCGCCAATAATTATCAATGCATCTTGACTACATGCTTGGTCAATTTCAGACTGAAGACATTGGTATAAACCTTAAATTTCTTCATCACTAGCATTAATGATTGGTGACTATATTTGAATAACAGTTGTATTTATTGTATTTCCTTGAACCTTTAGGGAGTTATGTAGGGATGCATTTCATGTTCTCAATGATACTAGTGGCATCATATAGCAAATGCTTCCAACTATGGAAACTCTCCGAAGCCTTAATATCCCAAGATTTTATTAGAGATCAGTAATGTGTTTCCATGTTGTTCATGATGATGGATCCAGACAGCATAGGTAGACATCTGGGAAGTATAGATTCTATCAGCAACTTGATTCTAGCTGGTGTAATTAAAGAAAAATGTTGACCGACATGTACTGCATACATAACACATGGTTTGATTCATAGCTGTGATTTGTTTCCACAGTTGCAGTCAAACAATATTTCCATTAATTTGTCATGTTATATATATATTTAGGCATCACTGCCCTGGTGGTGGGAGTAGGAGGCCCAGCCTTTGCTCCTGGGAGCCAGAATTGAACCTCCATCCCAGTGGGCCGCAGTCCCGCGCACAACCACTACACCACCGGGGCTCAGCCATGTTATATATATTTAAGTTAAAATTAAAAGCAGACACTTAGAACTTTATAAGAACCCAAGAATCAGTACAATGTCACAAGGTTCATTGAGGAGTTTATTGCTCAGAAAGAAGAGAATTAATTTTATTTCAATCCACTTAGTTTATCAACTACTTATCCACATAATTATGTAGTTACTAAAGCTGAGATTGAACAGCTGCAATAACTCAGATGACTCCTTAAATTTTCACATTAGTCAAATCGCCAGTGGACAAACTTATAGAAAATCTTTGTGAATTGAGATAATGGAGCTAACACTCTGATTTAGGCAGTCTCCCCCCAGCCCCCATGCCCCAAGGAATAACTTCTACGTTTTTAGGCAAAGTTAAGGTATTGCTGGAACCAGGCCAGTTGTGGTTTTGAATTTTAGTCTTGCTAAGTGTTTTTCCACCAACTTGAGTCAATCACTCCAGTTCACATTAAAGCGTAAACAATAAGATATTGATACTTTCCAAAAGTTGTACCATAATTATGTAAATAACAGCTTTGTTGTTGATTGCTGTGATTTTATTATGATTTTTGCATAACAGCCTCGTTAAGATTTTTGACAAACTATGCACGAGTATTAACATGAATCGGTTTTCTATTGTTCTATGGGTATTGACTGTGTCCATATAAGTTACTCAGATGTTTCATTTTCAAAATAATATACATGGCATCCTTTGCAAAAAACTAAGAGCACTAATATCTCAAAAACGCTTCCCACTAACTACATGCTGTAGCCCTTTGTTAGGATCTCCAATTAGTGAAGGAATCCAATTCACAGACCTATAGTTCAAGTAATCACTTGAATTGTGCTGTCTCCATAGTACTATTACTGAAATGGACTAACTCCTTCAAAATGGGAGAGCTTCCTCTGATATTTTAGGAACATATAAAGTATAAACAAAGTCTATATCAATCAGGTTCATCAGTGAATGCCACAAAAATCCACAGACATGGCCTACAATGTTCTGTTAATAAGTTTATATTTGTTTCTCCTCATCAGCTTGAATTTTGATTAAACCATCCATCAAATTTAGACAGCAATATTTGAATAGGATTGTACAAAATGATAAGGTGTGTAGCTGACACAAGCTGTTATACACGTTAAGTCCATTATGGCTCCATAACTTCTAAAGTTACTTGAATGGAAGTATATGTGTTTTGGATTATATAGATTATCATCCAACTTTAAGAAAGAAGAAGATTCTTCTTTCTGTTCTATTCTTGAGCATTGTGTTAGTCTGGGTAGACTAGAGAAACAAAGTCAAAGACACACATATGGATATAAGGGTAAGGTTTAAAGTCAAGAGGAATGGAACACAGAGAAGACATCCTAACCTAGTCAAGTTCAAAGTCCTAAATCTGATATTAGCCCATATGCCCGATACCAGTCTATAAAGCCTCCTTCTGACTCACAAGTACAGGTCAGTGGGTGTAGAATCTTGGTGCTGTCAGAGGTCTCCCCATAGCTCCTTGCTTCTAGGGCTCAGGGTCCATCAACAGCATCCAGTGATGGTAGAAGAAACTCAGCGCTAGCAGAGGTCTCCACGTGGCTTCGCCAACTTCAGAGGTCTGGTTCCATCAGGGTAAGACCATGTTGTTTCTCCCCCAGCTCCTCCAGTTCCTCAGACACTGCCACCTTGTCCAGAGTTTGTTGTCTCAGAGACTGAATCCCAACAACTGTGGAGATGGCCTCTCATCTCCACAAGGGAAATATGACAAGATTTCCCAGAAGTCTCAGGAGAAAGTCATGCCCACATAGAAGCCTCACTGGCTACTCAATGGCTATCTCCAGATTAACAGGCTAGCCTCCACCCCTACATATCAATAATAAAATTGACATCTCAAATACATGATGGCCACAAGCATGTATATCATTAAGTAGCTAAATCTGAATTAGTGCAAAGAGAGAAATTCTAGCAAACAGAGGAAGAAAATACTTAACATGAATTCACTTTTAAGTTTGAATTCTTGTTCAATAGTGTACCAAATAAACTCTTGTTTCTTTCTTCCCGAAACTCAAAGAACATTTAAACAAAATGCAATCTCAGTTACTTGTATGTGTTCAACTCGCCATATTAATTCAGAAAGAGTGGCAAGTGTTAAATATATGGAAACATCCAATTTTGATGTATGGACACCTAGAAAGAGGATGTGTCAAGAAACACCAACTTCATATTTTAATATTTTTATTTAATCAAAGTTTCTATACTCTTGTTGCAAGACTACTTTCATTTATCCTTGTATATCACACATTTTATATGTTGTTTTTTTTATTCACTGTTAAAATATTTTCGTTTCTTTTATTTTGTTTCAATTGTTATTTAAAAGGATTTAAAAATTACTTAGAAGTTTTCTAGATTTCTCTCTCTAGTTGATTTCTAATTGAGCATGAATTTAGTTAACAAACATACTTGATTGCTACCCAATCCTAATTCTATTGGTATTTATGTCCTAACATGTATCCATGAGTAATTAACCACAATGTTTCTGTTTTGTTTTGTATTGTTTTGTTTTGTTTTTTTGGCGGGGGCATCACTTCCCTCTGGTGGCATTAGGATGCTCAGCCTTGCTCCTAGAGAGCTGCTGCTGGATTTGAACCGCCAAGCCGGTGGGCCGCAGTCCCACACTCAACCACTATACCACTGGGGCTCAGCCCCAAACACCATATTTAATATGAAGAATATTAAACTGAAGGTAAAGTTCTTTGTTTCCATGTTTTCAAAATAAAATATATTCATTTAATCTAGAATGTCTATATTTGTTAAAGTTGGATGATAATCTAGTTTCTCTTTCTTTGATGATTTTCTATTCACTTGTTGAATCAAATAAGAATTGTATCTTTTCTATATCTTTTTTTAAAAATTAAATACTTTTATTGGGGACTTTTATAATTCATCACAATCCATGCATTAATCCATTGTGTTTAAGCACATTTGCACATATGCAACCATCATCGCTTCCAAAGCATTTACTTTCCACTTTGACTCCTTGATATCAGCTCACTAGTATTCTCCTTCCTCCCCGCACCCTTCCTCATGAACCATTGATAAGTTATAGATTATTTTCATATCTTACATGGTCCTCTATCAAATATTACATTTATCCATTTGATTGTGTATGTTTCCTCTCCATTATCATTGCTATATCTTTCTGCTTTGCTGTTATAGTAATTATAAGTTGTGTTGCAAACTGTGAGCTCAGTAGTTCAAAACCACCAGATGCTTCACAGGAGAAAATTGGGCTTTTTTGTACATAAAAATAACATTCTCAAAGGGGCAGTCTTACCCTGTCTTATAAATGTGGCTGTGAGTGAACATCAAGTTGATGGCAGTGAGGGTTATTTTTCCATACTGTATTATAATTTTATTAAGACTATTGTAAATAACCCCCTTTGCATCTTTGTTTTAGTAATACACATATTTCTTTTTTAAAATTCTATTATATCTGATAACAATTACTTTAAATTTTTGTTCTATAAGTACGAGGTAATTTCCTGTCCTTTTATTTGTAATGTATATCTGTCTTTAAAGAATAATGTTCCATTGCATCTTTCTTATTTTTTAAATACAGTTGGATAATTGTGGCAGTCATGTGCTTATGTTAATTTTATGATTGAAATGTAGGGGTGGAGTCTAACTTGTTAATCTGAAGATAGCCATTGAGTAGCCAATGAGGACTCCGTGTGGGCATGGCTTTCTCTACTTCCGGGAAATCTTGTCACATTTCCCTTGTGAAGATGAGAAGCTATCTTCCCCAGTTGTTGGGAGCTAGTCTCAGAGATGATTAATCATGGACAAGACAAGATGGAAGTGTCTGAGGAGCCGGAGAAGCTGCACGGCTCTGCCCTGATGGAGTCAGACCTCTGAAGCTTGGAGAGGCCATGTGGAGACCCCTGCCAGCAATGAGTTGCTTCTGCCACCTCTGAATGCTGTTGATGAACCCTGATCCCCGGAAGTAAGGAGCCATTGGGAGACCCCTCCCAATGCCGGGATTCTGCACCCACTAACCAGTGACTTTGTGAGTCGCAAGGAGACATTGTGGACTGATATCGGGCATATGAGCTAATATCGGACTTATGACTGTGCTGGACTGGGTTGGTATGCTTTCTCAGTGTTCTATTTCTTTTGTATATAAACCCTTTCCTTATATCCATATGCATGCCTATGAAATTTGTTCCTCTAGCCTACCCGGACTAACACAATAATCTGTGAGTTGATTGAGTTATCCAGACCTAATTTCATTTACTGTAGATAATATATGCTTGCATTTGTATTTGCAAGTTGCTATTTATTATTCATAGATGTCTTCTTTTTCTATTCCATGATACCAGCTTTGTTGTCATCTTTTGTGGGTAATAATTTTTAGTGTGCCATTTTAATTATGTTGTTGATTCTTTTAATATGTTTTCTTTAAATTTATTTTCTGAAAATTTGTTCATGATGAAATATATTTTACAGGATAAAATATCCTTTTGAAACTGCTACAATTTGCTTCAGATTTTCACTGTTTATGTAGGAAAATACAAAAACTATGGCGTTATTCCACAATATCTAGAGAATCAAAACCTTTGCCGGATCAGAACATATATCAGTGGTTCTCAACCTTCCTAATGTCACAGGCCTTTAATACAGTTCCTCATGTTGTGGCGACCCCCAATCATAAAAGTATTTCATTGCTGCTTCATAGCTGTAATTTTGCTGCTGTTATGAATTTGGTGACCTGTGTGAGAGTCCTTTGACCCCCAAATGGAATGCGACCTTTTGGTTGAGAAGTGCTGGTATATCATAATAGAAGTCTATACCAATAAAAATGGCTCATCAAGATGTAGAAGTGCTAAAGTCCAATTTGGCTATCAGATATTATGTCTGGATCTGGGAAGTCAGGAAACTGGAAGATTAAGCCTGGTTGATAAAATGTTAGATCGAATGTTATGGCATGCTGTGAAAAGTTCCTAGGATCAGCACACAGCATCACATTTCATGAGATCAGACTCAGGAGGAAGGAAGGAAAGAAAGAAGGAAGGAAAGAAGGGGATCCAGTTTGCTGCAACATCACTTTTATAGATCTCAAAATAGATCACACCCCCAAGAAGACATTATGTGACTGTGAGCTGCACCTTATGAGAGAGAACTTACTACCCTATGATAGAGAATGCTGGCCAGCCCACATTGACACAAAACTTACTGATGACAGTTACATTCCAAAAGAGCTACACAGCATTTCTCCTTTTGTGATGTTATTTTCATACGTAATTTCCACCTGCACATGTAATTCCTGTGATGACAGCTTTATTTTCTTGGTGTTACTATAACAAGAATGCATCCATTCCTCCTGTTGACATGATTAGATTTCAAAGACCATGTTTGTATTGGAATCAGCATCATGGAAGGAGGGAGGTGACACGGAGTGGGTTCTAGAGCCTGGCTGCTACACATTGCTCTGTATCTCATACTGCTGTGCTCTGGACCCCATTGGTCTCCACTTGGCTTGGCTCTCAAGTACCCTCAGCTTTAAGACATTTGAGACAGGATGGGTAGCTTGGGATTAGACAACTGCTGGAGTGGGATGCCAAGAACATTTGATGGATTGCGGACTTTGCTCCTGCTCTTAGATGCTCCATCCCTTGAAACTTCAGTTGCCTATTGCTGCCAGGTAGATCAGGGAAGATTCCATGGAAATGAGCAATACAATCCTAATCTTGTAGGACTGGAGAGCCTAGTTTTTTTAAATATTCAAGAAGGATCTCCACCTTAAAAACCAAAAGCAGAAACAGTTGAACTTTTCTTTCTTCCTTCCTTCCTCTCTCTTTCTTTATTTTGTCTAGGCTAAGTGTGAACTTAGTTTCCAGGAAAAAAATGCATAATAGATTTTGTGGCTATAACATGACATTGGGAAAATTGGAAGAATGGCAGTAGGAGGCAGGAAAAGCACCTATTTATATAAGTTGATTAATTATGTACTTTGAAGAAATTTTATTTTGTTTGTGAGGGAATATAAACACAGAAACACTCTCAAGCATGTGGTGTCAGTCGAAGTAGTTAAAGCACAAGGGGATGAGAACTGACACACCTTGGCTAAATTTTTTATTCCTTTATTATCCTCAGAGTTTCTATATGAATGAAGGATAGCCAATAATTTTTGGCATACCTCTCAGTCACGAATGCTGAGAATGAAAATGGTGTAAGTGTTGTTAGGCAAGCGAGTCTGGGATATGGAAACCGCAATGAAAAGGGAATTCAGCTGATGGATTATAAAAGATCCTCCTAGGTATTTAACAGAAAGATGCTCATCTGCTCTGGATGAAGATAAAATTTAGGCTTGGAACTATTTTTATGACCTTTCTTCTTTTCTCCTTTCTTTTTTTGGTGACTATCTCTACAAGACAGGAGGGACAAGCAAACTCAAGGAAACAGCAAAGGGATCGCTGATTAAGGGCTGGAAATGGGAGAGGGAGGAGACAGAGGAAGCGGTGGTGAACCGTGAGCCAATCATGATAGGGGCAGAGAAATAGCTAGGGTTTTAAACATGATAGTGGGGAAACAAGAAAGAAAAAACAATAAGAAAGTTTGAAACACTAAAATTATATATATATGTATAAAATAAAAATGTATATATGCAAATATATAAAGATATGTGTATTTGTCTATATACATTTGAATCTTACCTCAGTACAAGAATGGCCTGTTTTGATAATGTAGCACTGTATGACACCCACCTGGCTGACACCATCACTGCAGACACCATCACGTAAACAAATGTAGTGAAGAAAGCTAATGGTGCTCGGTTATTAAAAGATATAACATCTGGGATCTTAAAGGCTTGAAATTACATGAGTGTCCATCGAGTAGGGAAGCAACAAAATCTATATGGAATAAGCACACCATCTTCTGTAATTATGAAGTGTCAATGTGGATAGGTACCACAAGTTCAAAACAAGCAACCAAATTGACATAAGAGGGCATAGACAAAGTGGAAACCCAAAACCTACCTGTAAGCTAATTTGGCAGTCCCTCACAGAAGGGCCCCATGCATGAGGTGATAAATCTAGGAGGCTAGTATAGCACTGATGGGACAGATATCCTCTAGTTCTTTAATATTCCCTCCCCTTTATTTATGGTCTTTGCTTTACCTCATTCATCTTGCTAGACCAGTATATATTCATCTGTATAAGTAAGAGTGTTCATTGCATGAAATCTAAAATATATAATCTTTCCAAAGCAGTAGTTAGAATAATGGCTGTATAACACCACTGGAGGGGAATGAATAACAGAATTGTAGGTGGACTGATTCATAGAATGGTGCAAGGTAGACGCATGCATATATAATTTGCGATGGAGAAGGTCCTACATTTTCAGCCTTTGTCTTGCATTCCTTTAGTAAAACAGGATTTAGATGGAAAAATATAAAAATTAAAGCTTCTCAGTACATGTAGGAAAGAGCAGTGCTATGATTTTTTTCTTTTAATTGCTTTTCCTTCATTTTGTACATGAATAGCTTTTCTGTAGGCATTAGGGTTTTAAAATGCTGGGTTGTCCATATTATTTCAGGATAAAATAAAACCAAAAACTTATGCTTGGAGGTAGGAACACTTAGCTAGCATTTCATGTGCAGGTCATTTGCTGTGGAAATACATAGTATCTTCATTGCTTATACTTTGTGTTCTGAATATATACTTACTAAGCAGAGACACATTAAGTGAAGTCCATTTAAAGGCAGGCAAAGTGCAAGCTCTTGAATATGTGACTTAATGAAAATATAAGTAAAAGCAAAGATGTAGTGTAAAATAAGAAGCTCCAATTTGAAGAGCATTTTTAACAAGGAAATTACCTAAACATGAATTTTACTTATGCCATATTCTTCTTGGATAAATCTTATTAGAATAATTTGGAGGAATTTAAGTTGGTCACTTGATTCTCATTCTATATGACTCAATGTTAATCTGACCCAATACTTCTTATGCACTGCTTGTGCAGCCACCAGCTTCAGTTACTATGAGTAATTGTAACCAAGGCAACATGACAAGGAAAAATTAATGACCAGAATTCATCTTGAAAGTATGAAGAATGTTATAAATAATAAATACTTGATTAGTAACAATACCTTATGCTTTTCTCTCCACTAAATTTTCTTGAAATGTTTCCAATGAAGTCATACCTGATTTTACATGAGAAATATATGGCTGATATATGTAAATGTTAGAGAGTTAAATGAAAGGATCAGATTATTTAATATTTAAGGATAATTGCTCCCTAAATTATTATAAACTTATAGAAGCATATCCATTTCGATATCATGACCAAAAAAGTTAAAAGTTTCTTGAAGGTAGGATGAAGCAGTGGGACAAACTATAATATCTTAGCTATAAATCATGACTTTGGATTAGACTAGCTATGTGAATTTAAGCATTTATTAACCTTTCTAAGTTTCTGTTTTGTCATTGGAGAAGATTAGTAAAGTAGTAATAATTTTAAGATATTGATGGGATTATTGAGAAACGTATGTATATATCAGTTTATAACCACTTAAGAAAAATTGCAATAAATTAGTTAAATCCACTAGTACATATGCATCATACACACCAGAAACTGTTTGGATCTCTATGCCATATTGTGAAGTGACACAAACACATTTGGTTTTGTGTAAAATACAGATGCCATGTGAAGACAAAACCAAACAAACCTGCTGCTGAATTGATGGATTGGGTGAATCCATCGGTTGCAAAGTAGCACTGAGCTCCATGGTATTTTCATAGTCGTGTTAGTCGAGCTAGACTAGAGAATCAAATTCATAAACACTCTTACATAAATATGAAAAAAATTATGTATAAGAACAACTGTACATCAAGAAAACATCCCACTCCAGTTCAAGATCATAAATCCAATATTAGCCCACATATCTAACACCAAGCCATAAGTCCTCTTCAAACTCACAAAATGCATGTAACCACACCAGGCCATTGGGTGCAGTCTAGTGCAGGGGCCTTCAAACTACTGCCTGCTGGCCATATGCAGCCCACCGAGGACATTTATCCAGCCTGCTGGGTGTTTTTACCACTGCTACTGTCCTGCTTAACTGCCGACTCATCATGAGCCCCAATGAATTTATTCATAGCTTTTGTTTTGTTTTGTTTTTAACTATAATTCAGTCCTCCAATGGGCTGAGGGACAGTGAACTGGCCCCCTATTTAAAAAGTTTGGGGACCCCTGGTGTAATGTATCCTTTGGTGGTAGAAGCATCTCAGTGCTGACAAGGGTCTTCTGTGGCTCCAGTTTTCAGGGATCAGTTTCTGTCAGGATGCTTCCATGTATCTCATCAGCTGCAATATCACTCAGGGCCTTGTGTCTTGTCAGTAGAGTGTCTCCAAGGGACTGAGCAGTGGGTCTCTTACCTCCAATGGGAAAATGCAGCTGGATTTCCCAGAACTCTCAAGAGAAAACCATACCCATCCAGAGGTCTCATTGACTTTCTCCAGATTGACAGGCTAGACTCCACCCCTACACTCTGAATCCTGAAATTGGCACCAATTAGGTGACTGCCACAATGGTTGTAATCTTCATTGCAGCAGAAGCTAGACCTTCCCTTCATGGGAACACTAGGTGTGTTTGAGTGTTGTTGTTGGTAGTGTTTTTTTTGTTGTTGTTGTTATGTTTTTTCGTAAGAATTTGAGTGTAAACTGTTTTTCTACTCAGAGACTCTCCATGATGAGAACAGATACAGTAAGCATGTAAATATATGCACATGTAAAACAGTAAAAGATTATTTCTAGAATTAACTGAGTCTCATGAAAAATATAAAATAAGTAATGATTAGAAGTGGGAGGGAAGCTACCTAATGAGGGTTGTGAATAAAAACCTCTCTGAGGAGTTGTCATTTACTTTATAACTTAATGGTGAGGAGGGAGTCAGTGAAGAATTGGAGAAGAATCTTACAAGGTTACACTAACAGCAACAACAAAGGGCTGAAGTGGGAGATTAGAGATGGAAGGTAATAAGACAGTGAGAAAGATAAAGTGGGATGACATAAGAAAGGTGAGCAGAGAGTGAATTATGTTTCTTCTTCATTATAAGACCTCAGGGGTAGAGGTCCAGGGTTTATTGTATGTGTACAATGGAGAGTACTTGGAGGACTAGTTTAGCAGTAGACGAGATAGAAGTAGGACTAACAGTGGTACCAGTAGAAACCAGATAGGTAACATAAGTGTTTTCATAGAACACAATAATGTGTAAATTTGGCTTTTATTACACAGGGCAGTGTGCTAAAATTAGAAATAAAACAGAAAAACCTCTTGAAATTTTAAAATTGGCAACTGAATTACTTTATGCATTTGTCATCTTACTCACCTCCAAAGTTAATTCTAATGAGCTTAATGATTGACATGCATCCAGGGATGTATTTTAAAAGCACGCCACCATTTATGGATCAGAAAGAATGCCAGGTTTAAGTAAGTGATGCTAGTGAACTCAGCTGTCAGGCTCCATTTGTCACAATTTCCTAGATTCTGTGGTGTCTCTCACTAGTAGGCATTTAATAATTTTTTTTCTGTAAGTAAATAATGTGTATTCTATACAAAGTAACCATTTCATGGTACATACAGTTGGCTATCAAGATGCATTTAATTGAATGAATTCCTCTCACAGCCCTCCTTACAAAGTTCTCAAGATTCAATTGCTATAACAATAGATATTAAAATGCATGTAATAAAGCATAGAAATTCATGTACTATGTAAGAAACACTAAAAAGATATTCAGAGAAGCTTGAAGATGCAATAGTTGAAACTCAAGCACATAGTTACTGAGTTTTTAACTCCAAATATTTTAGAGTTTTAAGATTTATAGGAGAGGCTCAAGTAGCATCTTCATCCAGTTGTACCACCCTGGGCCCACAGATTGCTAGACAGTAAGATTTATCTCAACTTCTGTAGTAAAATACAGAAAAATGTGTGTGTAAAAACACACACACACATTAGCAAGCAAACAGAAATAAAGAGGGTTGTCTCACGTGCTCATTAATCATTACTGCACAATAGGAAAATTAAAATGATGGGGTAGGATAATAGGATCTTGAAGATAATAGTTGTTTATAGTAAGCATTAACAAATAATTTCAAGATATATGAATTGAGGTTCTCAGTCATTTAATTTATCTTGGATAAGCAACCAATGCTCACAGAAGAAGCAATCAAAAATACCATAAAAAGGTGTTTCCCGTGTTGTACTCCATAGGGTTATGGGTCAGTGAGGGATGTCGTGTCTCATAGCGGGGCCTGCCATATGGTCTGAGCAGGGATATCATCCTCAAGGATTGCTGAACCAGGATGTCCTCCACTTTCTCTTCTTAGCCTTCATTTGTTCCTGTGTGCTCTGATCAGACACGTCCCTCTCCCGGAGCTGCATTATCTGTGCTATCCTCTGAACTAGAGTGCTCTTTCTGGAGGGTCAGCTGCCCATGTCGTTGGGATTATAATTGTACCCGATCTGACCCCACCACACCAAGGCGAAAGGCTAAGGGCATGCAACAACACAGCAAGAGAAGCAGAGCAAGAGAGTACCGAGAGAATACCAAAACACACTTTGGCAGCAGAAGATGCACCCCATCAAACATGACCAGAAAACACTCCTGAAGGCCAGCAAACAGTCCTTGAACAACTTACAGGCTTTTCTTTACTTTCTTTGTCATTTGGTCTTTTTTTTGTTGTCATGTGGTGGTGGTGGTGGTGGTGGTGGTGGTGTTTTGTTTTCTCATTGCTTTGTTTTGCTCTGTATTGCTTTTCTACATATTATTTCTGAAGGTCTATCTAGATAAGATAACTGGATAAATAATTTGGGGGAGAAAATAATGGGGCTGATATTTCTGGTCAAAAGTGGGAGAAGGGGAAGTGGAGGAAAGGAAGTGGTGTTAACAAACCCAGTGACAAGGGAACAGCAAGTGATCCAAATCAGTGGTGAGGAGAGTGTAGGAGACATGGTAGGATTTGATCAAGGTTTATGTAACCAAGAGGAATTACTGAAATCCAAATGAAGGCTGACATGAAATAGGACAAGAGGAAAGCAAAAGGAGCTAGAGGACAGAACCAGGAGGCACAGGACATTTATAGAGGTCTAAATAAAGGCTTGTGCATATGCAAATATATTTATATATGAGGATGAGGTAATAGATCTATGTGAATATATTCACATAGATTTAGTATTAAAGTAGCAGATTGACATTGGGTCTCCACTCAAGTACTGTCTCAATGCAAGAATGCTTTGTTCTATTAAATTGTCATTCCCTGATGCTCATCTTCCTGACAGGATTGCTGAAAACAAAGTAGGTCCATAAGTGCAATAAACAGGGTTCTCTATTCATATAGATATAAAGAGATCTGACATAAGAAATTAACAGCTAACTAATCTATAAAGACTTGAAGGAAAACAAGAGGTCATCTAGCTCAGAAACAGTAAAGCACACATGGAAGAAGAACACCAGCCTGTGTGATCCTGAGGTGTCAAAAGGATCATGTACCTGACATCAAAAACAAAAAAAATCATATTATAGTGTACTCACCTTCCTGATATGATCAGTGAAGACAAATGGGGGCATAAGCAAATGTGTGAAAAAATGCTGATAGTTCCTGGTTATCAAAATATATAGTGTCTGGGGTCTTAAAAGCTTGAAGGTAAACAAGTGACCATGCAGCTCAGAAGCAACAAAGTCCACATAGAAGCATACCATCCTGTGAGATCATGGGTGTTGAAGGAATCAGGTACCATGAATCGAAGAGCAAAAAATAAAATCATTGTGAATGTGAGGAGTACAGATTGTGGATCTAAGACCCATCTATAGGAAGCTAAACATCCCCTTACAGAAGGGTTGTGTGGAGGAGGCGAGCCAGTCAGGGTGCAGTGTAGCAATGATGAAACATACAACTTGCCTCTGGGTCCTAAATGATTCCTCCTTCCCACCATTATGATTCCAATTCTACTTTACAAACCCAGCTAGACATGAGGAAGTACACTGGTACAGATAGGAACTGGGAATCCAGGACAAATGATCCCTTCAGGACCAGTAGTGAGAAAGGTGGGGTAGAAAGAGTGAACCAATTACAAAGATTTACATTTAACCTCTTCCTTGGGTAATGGGCAACAGAAAAGTGAGAGAACAGAGATATTTGACAGTGTAAGATATAATAAAATGATAATACCTTATGAATTATTAATGGTCCATGAGGCAGTGGGGAGCAGGGAGGGAGAGGAAAAAGAGGAGCTGATACCAAGGGCTCAAATAGAAAGCAAATATTTTGAGAATTATGAAGACAACACATATAAAAATGTGCTTGACACAATGGATGGACATATAGATTTTGTTATGAATTGTACAAACCCCAATAAAATGACTTAAACAAAGAAAAATACAAAAACTGATGGAAATAGTATATTTTTGGAAAAAGCAATTATTGTTTTGAGAAATAAATCATAAACACAAAGATACAAAAGAAATAGAATAAAATGCCCAAAGCACAGTTTTTTGAGAACATCTGCTGTACCAGATTTCTTTAAAGTTTTGAAGAGCAAATATGCCATTTTGAAGAACAAGAAGGGCTTGACCCACAACATGACATTTACACTTATCTCATAAGCTTGTGAAAGTTATAGAACAATAATTGGGGAGGACTATATTCATGGAGTAAGATTGTAGAAATAAATCCAAAGACATTCACATGTGTAAGAGAAAACTTTATAGGAAAGAGCAATTGTATATTAAGAAAACATCCCAGCTCAGTCCAGATCAAGCCCATAGTCCAATATTACCGATGTGTTTGATAATCAGTCTATAATTTCCAATTCAGACTCACATAACATATAACTAGATTCCAAATACAACAAGATCACAAGTCATTGTAAGCATCTCAGCACTGGCATGGTCTCTGTATGATTTCTCCAGCTCCAGGTCTCTGGTTCTGTTAGGTGTCCCCACCTGACTTGTAAGCAGGAAGACAAAGATAATATTTCCAACTTCCAGGGAGAAATACAAGAATTCCCAGAATCTCAGGAGAAGCTCGTGCTCACACAGAGGCCTCATTGACTAGGACCTGAATGACAGATTAGACTCCACCACTTTGCAAGTTAACAGGGGATTATGTAACCTCCACAAGGATTTAAGAAAGATTAACACATTTGAATTGTGATTCTGGGGAAGATTATAAATATCATGGCCTGCCAGAAAGCCAAATACTTTTGTCTTGGAAGTAGTACAGCCAGAATATACCTTGGAAGCAAACATGGCGTGACTTTGTTTCACATACTTAAGATGTTATAAGAGGTCACTGCCTGCAAAATGACATTATGCCTATTAAAGTGAAAAACAAGAAGATCCTAGTGTCTTGCCAAAATGGACTCCAGCATAACAGCAGTTGGAAGAACGGTGCAGAAACAGAAAATGCTTTGTTGGTGTGCTTAGGGTGGCTATGGAATTGAATTGACCTACGGACACCTAACAATTCCAGCCTTTAACTCCCCAGTAGACTCAAGTGTACTTTGTTTTAAGAGAGATAACCTAGTAATACATCTTCTGTTTCTTTGTGGTTAGTATTCGGATTGTAAGAGTTTCCTCTTTCTGCATTATATCTGATGTTAACTTTTTCCAGCTATACACCATTTGAAAACCTTGTATTTTTTTATTTATGTTGCTAGTTGATGTTGTCAGTTCTAATTCTTACATAGTCTATGCAAACCACAGCGTAACGCTGCTATATCCTGTGCCGTTTATCAATCAGTCAAATGTTTGATCCTAATGTTACACTGACTCTGTTTTCTAGAGTTTTCCTATTTTTCATTAACCACAATATATCATGAAAATTATCAAAAAGTAGAAATAGAGGAAGACAAGCAAAATGACAAGGACCAACTTAAATTTATATATGTATGTGCATGAAACTGTTTTCACCAAAAGAGCAACCTCAAAACTCAGGGGAAATTTTTTTGCAATGAAAAATTGGACAAGGGAATAATTTTTAAAATTTGCTTCAGTGCCTCAGCAACAAAAAGGAGAAATAATTCAATTAAAAATTAGAAAAAAAAACCCTACAACATAAAGATGATATTCTTGCAACTATAGAGTGTGTGAAGAAATGATCGTGACTGTTGGCCCTTGCTGTTGCTGGGTACCAGTGAGTGGATTCTTACCCACAGTCACACTACATACAGCAGAACAAAGGCTGCCCAGTCTGGTGCTATCTGCACAATTGATCTTACGTTGGAGCCCATCAATGCAGCCACCTCTCAACCCATTTTGGCAAAGGTCTTCATTTTTTCAGCTGTCACACTACTTTTCCAAATATGTTGTCTTTCTCCAGGGACTTGTCTCTCTTGACAACATGTCCAGAAAACAGGCTGTATTAATTTCAAGACACCTTTTTTGTTCTTTTGTCAGTCCATTGTACTTTGAGTACTATTCACAACCACCATGGGTTCGAATGCATCAATTCTTTCTTGGCCTTCCTTAAGCAAAGTCCAACTCCCACATGCTTAGGAAGCAACTGAGAACATCATGGCTTGGGTAAGGTTCATGTTAGTCCTGAAAGCAACAAACTTCCTTTGAAACAATTTAAAGATGAAAAAAAAAAAATACTGTGCTCTGGAGAGACTGGTAAACTCATATATTTCTATAGGCAGTGGAATTGTGCAACAACTGTGGAAAATGTTATGACACTTAATTTAAAACACTGAAATAGAAATATTCTATGATTCTACAGTCCATTGAATAAATTAGGCTGGTGGCATAAAATAGATATATGCAGACTTATTTTCACTATTCACAATAGCAAAATGATGGAAACAACCTAAGTGCCAATTCATAGAAAAATGAATAAGAAGGCTGTGATATATACAAGTAATCGGATTTTTATAAAATGTTAAAGAAGAATGATGAATCTGCAAAACACCTCGTACTTTTTTGGGACCTGGAGGAAAATATACCCAATGAAATGAATCAGTGGCAAAAAGGACAAGTACTGTATCAGATCCTTACTATTAAAGGTCAAATGTGGGCACACATTCTCTGAAGGTTACCAGCAGTAGGAAAAAAAGGGAGGGTAAATTCCTGATAGAATTGCAGACACATATTAACTTTAGATATAAAAAAGGAAATACATAATAGAAAGAGTTCAGTGTGAAATGAGAATGCCAAGGGAGATGTGAGTTAAAGGCAAAGAAGGTAAGTACTACAAAATACACAATTCGGCAATAAGAGTATAATGATAATCTGATTGGATGTATGCATAGACCAAGTAAACAGGAAAGGTTAATGGGAGTAAACCCATGAATATATATATATATATATAATATATGTGTATATATTAAATTATATATATATTATATATATATACAGGCTTAAGATAGGATCTTTATAAATATGTGATTACATATACCACAAATATATTCATGAATATAGTAGAACATTGAAGGGGCAAAGATATGAAGATGTTTCAGGCATAATCAATCACCTTGAGAGGATCAATCTCTGGGCTTGTTGACTCAGAACCCTAGTCTTGGGGGACACAAGCATTAATTATCAAAACATAGTCAACACAGATAACGTTATGTATTTTATCTTGTTGAGTAGAAACTGGAATATTAAACAACCGTGTAAATTTTTGCTCATGGTCTTTTTCCGTTCAGAGAAGAGTACAGAGAAATCAAAGGCACATGGAAAGGTCCAAAGGTCTGATGGACCAAGTGAACCAAGCTTCCATGACTCTGAGACTTGCACGAGATGATGCCAATCTGTCACCATCAACTCCTCCTAAAGGGACCAAAAGCAAAGGTGCTGAATAGAATGGAACAAGAATCTTAAAAGGGTAAAAGAGGATCAGCTGGTCTGATGGGGACTGCTGGAACCCAAAACAAGGTTCCTTAGTCATCCGGTAATCCTTAAACCTACGTAGTGACTCAAATTCCAAGCAAGTAGTAGAAAGGTCTATAAGGCAAATAATAGCACAATAGGACAAGAAAATAGTGACTTTACATTGTAGGGAATGCAAACAATGCCATCAATAAAATATATGTGCAAATTGTTGAATGGAACACAAATTTATTTTTAAAACTTTCACTCAAATACAATATAATGTTAAAATAATGATAATAAAATTAATCCATTCAAAAATATATTTCTTCAATGACCAGCATTTAAGTTTTCATAGTTTCTTTAAAACATGAAGAGAGATATTTTGAAAGTTCATATGTAGCATATATAAAAATCTTGATATTTCTAGAAAAACAATGTATTTATAAATATTCAGTTAATTATAGTTAATGCAGATGTCTGCAATAATACAAAATTAAGATCATTTAATCAATGTTTCTTAATAAGAAGCAGGAAATAAATTACCTGTTGATAGTTCATAATATCTACATTTTTATAATAACTTCATGTTCACTTTTTTTCTTAATGGAGAAACTGTTAGTACCTAAGTTTTACTATAGTTGATTAATATAATATTCAACACCTTGCAGTGCTATGGAATGTTCACTGCTAAACCCAAACTAGGTCAGTCTAACACAATATAAAATTTGCTTTACTTTTTGGTTTTGAAAAGTCTTGTGGTTTGTTTAGTAAGGATTTAATACATAAAAATTCGAGTGAAATAAAATATAGCAACAATCATATCTTAGATAAAAGATGGAAAATTTTAAGACAGAACGGTAGTCTGTTAATTTAAAATTTACTCAAATGTAAACTTATATGGAAATTCTATATGCAACTAAATTCACACATTTATTCATTTGCTAGCATGTTCATTCATTTACTACTATGTAGAGGTGTTCCTTGGTGAATCAATTGATAAGCGCTTGGCTGTGCACCAAAAGGCCAGAAGTTTGAACTGAGCAAACGATGTCCAAGGTAAGAACTCTGGATATGCTCACATACAAATTATTGTCCCTGTAGCAGGGCACTAACCCAAGGGGAGATTATTGTCTATATCTCCACAGGAGAGGGAGAGAGAGATCAGGATTCAACCTGGAGCACCAAGACTTGAATGCAGCCAACTGGCATAAAGCAGGAAACCATCAGAGAGGTCTGTGTTGCTGGTTCCAATTCCAACTATGTGGATGCCATCATCAACACCAGGCCCCTGCTCCCATTCCACAGCTGCCCCCAATCCTCTGGAGAATGAACTTCAGAAGACAGCACTGAAGCATCAGCTTCAGGAGAGGTGCATATCTGACAGGAGCACACAGGAGCAAAAGAACAGGGAAAAAGAGTGAGTGCCACATATATTGACCCAACAACCCCCGAGCGTGATATTTCTGTTCAGAGCAGACAATACATGGAAAGGGCCATAGGAACAGCCATACCATGAGACACAGGGTCCCTCACTGAACCATAGCACTACAGTGCTGGTATTGTGCCTGATCTGACCCCATCACATGGGGGTGAAACACTAGGGCATATAACAGAGCAGTGAGGGGAGCAAAGCGATGAAGATCCCAAGGATACCAAAGACAGACTCTGAGGACAGAGTGTGGTACCCCATCAGACTCAGCTGGGAGACACTCCTAAAGGTCAAAAAACAGAACTGAAACTATTTATAGACTTTTTCTTTTTTTGTCATTGGCTTTCTTTTCGTTGCTGTTATTTTGTGGGGTTTTGCTTGTTTGTTTTGTCTTTGTTGTTTTGTTTGGCTTTGCCTTGTTTTTGTGCTTATTATTGTCTCTGCAAGTCTATCTAGATAAGATAGTTGGGGTAAACATTTTGTAGGAAAAACAACAGGAATGAAAACAAGGGGGGACATGGGATAGGGGAAAGTGGGAGAAAGGAAGAGGGGAGTCAACTAACTCAGGGACAAGGGAACAACAAGTGAACTAAAATCAATGGAGAGAAAGACATAGGAAGCTTAATAGAGCTTAATCAAGGGCAATGTAATCTCGAGGAATTACTGAAACCCAAATAAAGACCAAGCATATTGGTGGGAAAAGAGGAAAATGAAAAGAAATAGAGGAAAGATCTAGGAGGCAAAGGACATTTATAGAGGTCCTAATACAGGCATGCACATATGTGTATGTATGTGTATATATATATATATATACATACATATTGATAGGGAAATAGATCTATGTAATTGTATTTATAAGTTAAGTATTAAGGTAATAGGTGGACATTGGTTGTCTACTCACGTAATCCCTTAATGCAAGAACACTTTGTTCTAATTATCTGGCATTCTGTGATACTTGCCTTCCTGACATGATCACTGAAGACAAAATGAGTAGATAGGAAAATGTGGTGAAGAAGGCTGATGGTGTCCAGCTAGCAAAAGATATCACATCTGGGGTCTTAAAACTTGAAGATAAACAAGCGGCCATCGCTGAGTAACAACAAAGCCCACATGAAAGAAACACCAGTTTGCGTGGTCACGAGGTGTAGGTGGAATCAGTTATCAAGCATCAAAGACCTAGAAGAAAAAAAATCATAACAATATGAATGAGGGGGGGCTGCGAAGTGAAGACACAAAGACCATTGAACATGCTCAATTGTAGACAATTTAACATCCCCTTACAGAAGGCTAACAAGGAAAGGTTGAACCTTTCAGGACACATATAACACTGATGAAACATACAACTTTCTTCCAATTCTTTAATGCTTTCTCTACACCCTCTACTCTCATGACCTCAAGACTACCTTATAAATCTGACTAGACCAGAGTATATACATGACTACAGCACCTACAACACAGGAAAACCAGCAACAGTAGGAATAGTGAAAGCAGGAGGGAAAGGGGAAGGTGGAAGGAGAAAGGGGTAATCAATCACAATTATTGACTAAAACACCATACCAGAGGACCGAACAACAGAAAAATGGGTGAAGGGAAATAACAGTTGATGCAAGATTTGAACATAATAAATCATAATTTATCAATGGTTTGTGAGGGAGAGAGTATAGAGGAGTAAGGGAAAATGAGAAGCTGATATTAAGGGCTCAAGGAGAAAGAAAATCCTTTGAAAATTATTATGGCAACATATATGCAAATGTGCTTCACACAATGTATGTACATATGGATTGTGATAAGAGCTGTAAGAGTCCAATAAAATTATTTAATGACATTTTTAAATTAAATAGAAAAAATTATGTCCCATAGGGAAGGCTACTCAGTCATATGACCAATGTGAGTCAGCACTGTTTTGATGATACACAACTCTATTTAATTTATACTGAGGACAGTGGTACAGTTTCCTTTAGCTATTAATATCTTCATTTTAGAGTAAAATAACTGCTGCTACCTCCACCATTTCTTGGTCACCTGGCCATAAAGTTAGGGTGATTTCTTAGCCTCTTTTGCAAGTAAATATGGCCCTGAAACCAAATTTAAGCCAACAAATATGGGCATAAATACTGCATGAAACTTCTGCATCACCTATGTCAGAAGCTTCTTTCTCAGCATTTCCTCTATTTGTTTGTCACCACCAAGAATCTTTTATTTAGGCACAGAGTCAAGAAAAACATGCACAATATCTAGGGTAAAAAACATTAACCTGCATCTCTAGGAAAGCTGTGGTAAGGTGAGAGAGCAGAGATAATGGAAAAGGATGAGAGGGGATCTCCTACCTTGTATTTTAGTGGCAGAGGTGACCTGCCAGAGACTCAAAACTCACACTACCAGACACACAATACCTAGTTCCTGTGAGGTGCCCAGTGTGTATGTTCAATTGCATAAGATCTTTTTAATTTTCTAATGAAAAGGTAATTTTCTTGCATCTCTTATAACAATCCATACATCAATTGTATCAAGCATATTTGTTTATATGCTGACAGCGAACATAAAGAAGGCAGAATTCACCCCTAAACTTGTGCATGATGAACACAGTCATGGAGCTGATAGATCAACATGGTGGGAAAAAATTCCATGCTTAATTACTCTGTAACACAGTCACCTGAACAAATGAACTACGACATGCAAGAAGAATACAAATCTATATTATTGATCTTTCACTGAAATTGATCCATCAAGGAAGATCCTCTTCTTATTTAAAATACTGAATATAAAGGTAGCAGCCCCAAAGCAACTGACAGCCACTGCAATAGTAAAACAGATGAGTGGTAGAAAAGACCCACTTTTGTGTGTACTCCAAGGAAATGAAGTAATAAAACAGAATGTGAAAATTATTGAAAATTATTGAAATAAGGTTCATTACTTACAGATTAAAGAGAGACTCATAAACAAAATGCAAGAGTCAAATAGCATAGCTTTGCATGTCAACAATTAGGATGACTAGAAATATTTACTGACAAAGGTAAAAGAACATACAGTCTTCATGTGGATTAAATTTGAGTTCACAGAAAATGAAAATCTTCACACTTTCACCTTTAAACATCATGCAAATTGTGAGGATATTGAAAGTTTTAAGTATTTAATTTTATATATTATAATAAATAATAGCCATGGAAGCTGTAGTCAAGAAATTGAATGATATATTGGCAAGATATGCAATAAAATATCTTTAAAATCAAAACCTTTGAGAACTAAAATGCACATAAGCAAAACCATGATATTTGTATTTACTATCTATATATATATATATATGAAAACTGGAAAGTTAATGATGAACCAAAGAAGAATTGACACTTTGAAATCATAGTGTTTACAATGAATATTGAGCACACATGAATCTATTGAAATCAAAAGTGATCAAAATGAAAGAGAAAAATATTCTAGGTATTAATGAGATGACATGTCCTGATATGAGCCATTTTGAGTAAGACTATCATTTGGCTTATTATGATGAGAATGACAAATCCAAGAGAATTTGAAGTATTTCAGGATTTTTCTTGAAGAGCAATGTTATCTGCTATAGAAGGCCTATATATCTACAAAGAAATCAAGTTCATAAAACTATTATCCAAATTTACATACCAACCTCTAAAGCTAATGATTTCTTCAGTTTGAAATTGATCAAATGTGTAATCAAGATGCAATAATAATTACTGGTATTGTAATGTGAAAATTGGAAATGGAGAGGAAGGATCTTCCTGAATATATGTCCTGGATGATAAATAGTTGGAGAGTATGATAGGATTTTGTGGGACTAATGACTTCTTCATTACAAATTCCTTTCCCCAGAAAAGTAAGTATCAATTATATAGGTGGTTTTCACCTGATGGAATACACATCAATCAAATTTACTTTGTATGGGAAAAATGGAGAATCTCAGAGTTATTAACCCCAAAGAAGTCAACATCTGACCCTGGTCCAAATCATCAATTGCTCATATGTAGGTTTGGTGTGAAATATATCCCACTTGATCTTTATACCACTGGGTAGAATTAAGGTGGTATTAAGGCATTTTGAGTATCAATTTTACTAGAGGGGATAAAACAAGTCACCACCCTTTGCTTTTTGGGATATAGTTTACTGAAAGACAAAAATCCCCATACATGAGAGCTCTCTTAGCATCAGGAGGAGACAGATTTCCTGGAACCATTAAGGAAGAACAACTAATGATTTTATTTTATTTTAAATCATTTTATTGGGCGCTCATACATCATTTTTCACAATATATAAATAAGCAAACTGTGTCAAGTACCCTTACATGTCCACTTCTATAATCGTCCGCCTTTTCCCTTAAGCCCCTAGGTGTCATTTAGACTTTCTAACTCATAGCTACCCTGTATACCACCGAATGAAACTACCCAGGGCACTCACAGAATTATTGTGTCTTCCTAGTGATTTTGCTATGTTTGATCATTTTATTGCAGTCACTGTGTCAGCCCATCACACTAGTGCTCTTCCTCTTCATTAACCTCCCATCTTAACAAGCATCATGTCCTTTAACAGAGATAGATGTCTCATGATAGCAAGTCCAAAGTAGTAGAGACAAAGTCCCCACCATTGCTATTATAAGAGTATGGGAGAATGTAAAATGCCACAAAATGATGGGAGATTCAACAAATCAAAATGTATTGCATTTGTTTTCAATTTATGCTGAATGCAGATGTCTAGAACCAGTGGCTAGGATGGGTCTGTTCTAATTGGTCTGCGATAACTTAATTTTCCTCCTGTTATCTCCTGTAAGATTAAAAATTTATGCTGGCCCTATGAAAGCACCACAAAGAGACTTATATCTAATTGGAGTTGTGTCTTGAGGAAGCTCAATCTTCTTACAACTGATTGGCAGATGACATTCAATTACATCACTGGAATGATAATAAATTAATAATTGACAAATTGTACATTTAAGTAACTGCCAAATGATGGAAAATAATCTGATAATTTAGGGGGCACAATTCATTCATGACAAAGCTCATTATAGAAATGAGGCATGTGGGTAGAGAGAATAATTGGTAAATGGAATGTTATTAGCAAAAGAAGCATGGGAATGAGGTCAAAGGAGATGAGTGCTGGAATGCAAAGAAAGTTTATGAGTTTGACTTTGAAAGGAATAAATGATTCAAAAAAAGGAATAAGTTGCTGCTACAGAACTGGAAGAAAAAATCTAGTAAGTGTGGAGTAGTCTATGAATACAGTTGTAATGACTTTAAAACAATTAGTATCTTACCCCAAAGAAAAATATCCTTTAATAATAAATTAACTAGAATATATAAGCTATGAACATGAAACCACTATATTTTGCATGGTTATTTTGCATGGTATCAATGATGCTAAATGAGAGAATTATTAGTTTCCTCTATGAAATTTTTATGTATATGGAAAAATCTTGTTGATTTTGAAGTATGAAAGTAGTCTCTCCATTAAAAAATAAAATTTAAGCAATCACTCAGCTACGAAAGGACAACAGAAAGAGATAAAAACATCATCCTATCTCATAATAGATGTAATTAACCTCCCATTTACATTTCCCAATAGCAGAAAATATAGACAGTAATTGGAGAAGTCTTGAGCTGACATTTGTTCTGCTGGGTCCATAGTATTCAGTGCAGCTGACACTGAAAAAAAATCCAGAATTTTTATTGCCATTCACAATTTCAGGGTCACCAGCAATTGATATTTTGAATACATTTGCATATGCTTTACTTTATCTGTGTAAACAGCAGCAGAAAATACAAGATAGACACAAACTTATTTTTTAAAACTCAGAAAAATGCTAATCACCACGTGATTTCAACTGCACAAGAGAAATACTGTCATATGAAGGAAATGCTACTATGTGGTGTCTGACCCCCCTCCCCCAAACCTGCACTGAACTACAGAAATGTTCAAAAGAAACATCTTCTACTGTTTTCTCATCTTTACCTTTTTTGCATATGAACATCCATTCCAATCTAAGATTAACCAAGGGAATCCTGGGTCCTAGTTTTTGTGAATTAGTCTTCTGTACATTGTAATAACAAGCCTTCTGCCAGAGGGAATTTTAAAATACATGGAATTAATGACTGTCAATCAGGGAGCAATTGTGAACTAAATCAGAGAATAAGCCCAATGATATAAGTTTGTCAGATCAATGGATTCTCACAGTTGGAAATTTAATTGACTATTAGGCCAACTTTTTAAAAGCTGTCACACTATCAAAGGTAATATGAGAAACAGCAAAGCTGCAGATGAAGGCCAGACTGCAATCTCAGACACAGTAATTGGCAAATGGTTCAGGCCAGATGTCTTTGCATTTTTGATATATTTCTGGTTCTTTATGGTATCACTTTACAATCTCTGAATTCTAACAGCACTATAGGTCATAGTGATTTCGAAGTTATGCTTCTATATTCACAGACAATGCTCCTGAAAATACAGAGGCATCATACAGATGCATATGAATGTTTTGACTAAAATTTAACATCCTAAAGGCACTTCAATATTTATTTTCAGATAGAGATGGTCCTAATGTTGCAAATAAAGGCATAATCCATGATGAGAAAAGAGCAATGGCTCAATAGTTCCTCTTCATTTATAAGATTTTAGTTTTGGAGTACAATTTAGATATAGTTATGCTATTAATATTTGGGTATATGTTGAGGGCATATGATTTTATATTTTGATTAAATAAGATTAGTCTAATATTGCCATAAACACCTGATATGAATATGAACATGAACATAAGTAAAAATGTACTGCTACAAAATACTTCAACCTTCATTAATTGAAATATCAAATTGTGAAGCTATGATATCTTGATACATACTTAATCTAAGTCAATACATGTTTGATGCCAGTGTTTCCATTTCTCTTACCCTTTCTTGAAGAATTTCATTATTTTCTACTACTTTACAATGGTACTTTAAATGACCTCACAGGACACTTATTGATATTCTTTTCAAAGTTCTTTGAGTCTGAGAACAAGAAGTAAGAGTGGGTCACATCAGGGCTGCATGGTAGACAAGGTTTCCATATGAATGTCTTGGAGGAAAATCCTTACTACCCTGGAGAATGAGCTGGCACAGTTTTGTGATGGGGAAACAAAATGCTCTTGGCACTACTTTCATGATCTTTTTACCACAAGTGCATTTTGAAATCTCCTTAAAATTTTATAATAAGCTGTGATCACATAGTGATCACACTGTGTCTTTTGAGAAAGCCTATCAAATTACACGTTTGAAACTTGAAAAGAAGCATTCAGTGCTATTGAGTTAATATGGACTCACAGAAGCTCATAAGACAGAGCAGAACTTCCCCTGTTGGATCCTAAAATATGTGAATTATTAAGGGAGCAGAGTCCCTCATCTTTCTTCTGCTCAGCAGCTGGTGGCTATAGACTCTGGGTAACCGCAACACTCCGATGACTCCAATCTCGAGGGACAGCTGCCATACATTTTAAAGGTGGACTCCCTGTTTTGGATTTTACTGGCCCAGAAAGTACCTCTTGAAGCTACTGGTTTTTTTACTGGATCAATTCTGGAAGGCATTGAGCAAGACAAAGGTAACCGTATTACTTAAAAGAACTTAGGTGCAATCACTTACTGGTTGCTTGTGGATGTATGAACTAGAATCCTAGTAGCAATAAATGTTGAATTATTCTTATAAATCTTCTTGATGAGTATAAGTAAAATCAATAGCTTATACTGAATTGTAGTCTCATTGATAATAATGTTAACGCATTTCTTGGAGGAGATTACTAAAGAGAAAAGGAGCAGCACTTTTGGTTACATTTGAGCACATTTTTACTCTTATGCTTACAACTTCCCAATCTTATACTGAAACAAATTGGCTCAACATTATAAAATTAAAGATGCATGTTGTTTTGTAAGACTTAAGTGCAATATGATATTTGTGGAATTGTGCCAGAATTAAAACATTGCCAAAGTTACCAAATGTCCTCCTCCACATGAAGTCAAAATATCAATTTGAATCTATCATACTTCCTATAGTAAGTAATAAACATCCCATCCTTATGGTTTTGGGGTCTTTCTCCCAGAAATCTTTGCAGAACTTTAGTGTCAATCCATAGGAGAATGTGTCACAGAGTAGCAGTGAGCATGGCAGGTTTCTTTGCAGTGGTAAGGGAAATTGCTCCTATTTCATTGGATGAATATGAAAGTTTCATTGAATAAATATTTATTCTTGAGTAAATAATTGTAGTATGACTGATTAGATTGTACATATCCAGGACTATATCTTTACTACAGAAATGTGACTATGTGAAGAACAGCATTTAAATCTTTAAAAGATTTTATTTATTTACAAAGATCAGATTCCATGATTTAACTTAAATTTCTGTTAGACATTTAGACAAAAAATCTAATTGGAACATTGGCTGATATGTTTAGAAATCTTATGGGATAGTATAAAAGGCTCCTAGAACAGGGATAGAATGGAATACAAGGAAATGCTTATTATCAGACCAAGTATGAAAATTAGAAAAAGCTACATCCCAAAACAGTTTGTGAACACAACTGTGCTTTCCCTCCTGTATTTTTCATATTGATAATCCACTTTCTTCAAATTCTACTCCACTTTAAGCATAGTCCCTAATTTCAGCAATCATAATAAACCCATTTTGAAGATGTCAGGTGCGCTGGGGATGTAGTGGATTATGAGTTATGACAGGCCTGCCGAGCACCCCAGCCTTTCTTTCTTTCTTTTTTCAAACTCGCCATTTATAGGAAACCTGGTGGCATAGTGATTTTTTTTTTTCGCATCACTGCCCTGGTGGGAGCAGGAAGCCCAGCCTTGCTCCTAATAGATTTGAACCGTCAACCCTGTGGGTCTCAGTCCTGCACACAACCACTGCGCCACCAGGGCTCAGCAACCCCAGCGTTTCTATGGGAAAAATCGGAGGTTTTCTGTGCCCTACATGGTTACAGCCTCGCAAGCGCACAGAGAGCATTCTTCTCTATCCTATAGTGTGGCTATGAGTTGGAATCAAATCAATGGAAGCGAATTGTGAGTGGATTTTAGAGGTTAGGAAGCAGAGACTCTGCATTTATTATTTATCTGAAAAGTCCATTAAGTATACTAGTTTCCTCTGTTAACAAATTGCCACTTATTTAGTCACTCAAAGTATCACCCATTTGTTGTGCAATGTTTGCAGTTATAAATTCTGCAATGGTGTTCATGCGTTCTGTTTCTGGTTTCACAAGATTATCATCAAAGGTTTATTTGTCTGACCTCTTTCTGAAGGGGAGGATCCTCAGGTTTATGGTTAAAATAGAAAGTTATTTGAACAACTCTTATCCAATTTGTTAATTTATCATAAGTCACATCACTTTTGCCTCTTTTATACATACATTTCTGTCATTCATTTGAAGGTGATAGTATCCTTCAAGAAAATTAGACTCAGGGAAAAATGTTTTGAGAATAGAGAGTATACACAAAATGATACAGGCCAAGGATGAGTCTGAGGTCCATTGCTAGTGGCAATGTAGAATAGGAGAAATATCTTTCCATAAGGTTTTGCCTTGACATCCTAGATATGTGACTCTCTCTAAAGTCTATATCTCTCTGTCCACTTTGTTTATGGTATTTCACATCATTTTTTTTTTGTGGGCATCACTGCCTCTGGTAGTCGTGAGCGGCTACCCAGCCACCACTGAATTTGAACCGCCAAGCCTGCGGGCCACAGTTCTGCACTCAAACACTTACACCATCAGGGCTCAGCCCCTCAAATCACTTTAAAAGCTAAAAAGAACTTTTAAATTTCTTTATATTCATCCTTTTAGTTTTAGTGTCTAGGGTACAAATCAGTTATTTCATGTGTTTTGTTAATGAATTAACCAATTGCTTAAAAATAAAAAAGAATGTAAATACAGATAAAATATCTTAAGAATAATTTCTAGGAGAAACAAAAATCAGAATGAACTTTTTGACTAAAACAGTATCCCACTTACTTCTAGTGTCTGAATCAAAGTCTACGTACATATTGTTAAGTAAGTATAAATAAATATTTAAAAACCAAAGTACAGAAATTTGTATTTTCACTTTGGGAAAGTGTGCTCCTTGTTGATCTGGATTAGGATTTTTGGGAGAAGAATGCTGCTCGTGTCGTCGAGTCAGTTCTGACATATGGCGTCTCTATGTACAACGGGATCCGCTCATCCAGATTCTAGCCCCGCCGTCACGGATATTTGTCTGCTTTAGCTCATTGTAGCAGTTTCTGCTAGTTTATATCCCTGAAGGTTTTCCTCTTTTTCCCCTACCTTCTATTTTACCAACAAGATGATCTTCTCCAGGGACTGCTATTTTCTGATAACATGTCTCACCAGTCTTATTTCTAAGGAGAGCTCCACATGCATTTCTTCTAAGACACATCTCTGTTCTGGTTCTTGAAGACATCGTCAGTAGTCTGCCAACGCTATGGTACTAGTTCATCAATGTGCCTATGGTTTGCTTCATTCATGGTCCGTCTTTCACATGCATATAGGCAAATGAAAAAAACATGGTTTAGGTCAGATGCACTTAGTCTCCAATGGCAGATTTTCCTCTTTAGCAATTATTTTTTTGATTAAGGAAATATGCCATATCATTTCTTGACTACTGTTCTCATAGGCATTGATTTTGGATCCATGTGACATGAGATTCTTAAAAATTTCAGTCTTAATTCTTTTATTCGCTATGATGTTTATTGGTTCAGGTGGAAGGATCTAATTTTATTTTTTATATATATTGTGACATAATCTATAGGGAGATGCTATAACTTGTGATCTTTATCACTAAATGCTTCAAGTCATCTTCACATTCAGCAAGTGAGAACTTGTCATTTGCATATCTATGTTAGGCTACTAATGCCTCTTCTCTCATTCTTGGTACCATTTTCTTCATAGAATAAGTCTTTCAGATCATTAGCTCAGCACACAGATTTAATAGGCATGGAAATATGATAAAAATCCTTATAGACACCATTCCTGATTTTAAATCTCACAGGAAAGACACAGTTCATAAGAATTTAGCTATGCCCAAAGACATTCTTTGATTTTATAGAGCTCAATTTAAATGACAAATAATAACTTCTAGAAAACTCAGTTACATATTATTTATTGGTCATTTCATACAAAATAGTCCCACTCAGGGTTTTTCCCCTGCTCAATATATTTGTTCAATCAAATCAAATCTTATGGCACCAGAGACATTATCAGACACTTACATGGCATTGTTAGGTTCTTCACCCCTTTGACCTTCTCTTCATGATGTGTCTCAGCACACTCAATATGGTATCAACATCCTCTCAATGGAACTCTGCATATATCATGGCTTTTTGTCTTTTCTATTATCTGCTTGAAATTCAGTGTTCAACCTCAATTTATTTTTCACAGGCATGCTTAGATCAAACGCGTCTGCCCAATGCTTGTTTATGCATCAATATAGGTAGGAGATACCCACATTGAGTAACTGTGTGGAAAGCCTTGGTAGCATGTTCAAAAGAAGCCCAAGGTAAACTAATACCTCTCTGCATAAGTTATTCCAAATCTAACTTTAGTTTAAAGTTGGGGTTTAAAAATATTAAAAGTTCGGCTAGGGAATTTGGAGTGAGATTGAAGGGATAAGGAGGATTTGGTATCAAGGATTATAAAAAACAAAGGAAATATTTTGAAACTGATTGTGGTAGCAATTGTAGAACACTGTTGATATGATTGAACTATTGAATGGTAAGATGTCTGGAGTATGTCCTACTAAAATTGTTTGAAAGAAAAAAAAAAGTAAAAGCCAAGAATTTTTCTTCTTGTTTTGTTGCTTGACATCCTCATCCTAATAGTCCACTCACATTATGGGTCAAAATTTGGTCAATTTCTTGAAACTTCACCTCCATCTATGTTGCTATGATGCCAGTTTTAAATCTAGGCAGTCTATCTAGTAGTAGAATTAATGAAAAATTGCTATACAAAACACTAGCCAGACATGTGATATGGCTGTGGAATTAATCATTTTGTGTGGATTTGCTTTTGGCTGGTTTATGTTGACAAGTGCTTGATTCTCTTCTCTAAACAACAGAAGTCATCAGTATAGACCACTTATTACTGAAATGCATAATGGATGCTTTCTTTTATTTCAGTAACTAGAAGGCAACTTGCATATAGTAGGTGCTTAGAAAAGTTTATTTATATTGTTCAATAATAATTTATAAGATTAAAAACATAATTTAAAATGATGGGCATTTAATATGACTTCCTTGATTCAAAGTAAAATAAGATCTACTAGATTTGAATTTCTTCAGAAAGCTAGTTGTCTGAAAAGTACTTTAGTATCTGCAGCTCAACCTTAGCTATAATTTTAAGAAAAATCCTAAAAGTTATTAATCTAGTTTCATACACTGTGGATGCATTGAATAATGTCAACAAAGCAGTAAAGCAACGTAGGGATCACTTCACATGAAGTCAGTTTCCATGATCTAGGGCCACATTACATTGAATTGACGCTTATTGAATCAAATTGAATTTATCTAGACAGTGCACCCCCCAAATTCTGTCTCTCCCTATTCTTTCTTGACTCTGTCAGTGACTAACAAGGAGAAACATTAATGGACTAAGACATATGGATGGACATGTGGTCTATTGCTAATCCTATCTCAGTTATCTGTATGACTGTAGCCTTCTATGCCCACTTTTATTTTAGGGGAAATCATTAAACAAAATATTTATTCCCAGCACGTGTCAGGTAGAGTTGGGGAAAATATATGAAGCCTTCCTTGCAGATCTCTCAGACTACACATGATTTGTAATGGACTTCTCATTGTGACTACCCATCACTCTGAAACTAATGACATCAATCACTATTTGGCATTTGGGGTGCCAAATTAGAAGATTTTTGTATGTCCAGATTGGGATAAGGTTGGAGCTGCCAAAATCATTCTCACTCATGACCTAAATATCCAAGAAAGAAAAAGCCAATGCATTAAAAATTGTGTCATCTCCTCTCAATGATTTGGTAATGAAAGCCTGCCAGCCAGCAGTCTCTCAACTGCATTTTGTTTAATCATTGAAAATTGTGTGCGCTACATCTTTGCAGCCTAAATGGAGAAAGTTGCCACTGCAATTGCATCTTTCTCATACCAATAAATCAATGCAGACAAAGTAGAGAGAAAGAAGGCCACCTGACAGCTCTCCATCAGAATGCCAATCATAAATTAGGACTCACAGAGAACACATCACACAACACTGTCTTTTCAGGGTCTCTGTATAAATAATGAAAGAAGATACCTAAGCTAAATAGGGCACAATTCCAGAAATATCACAGAGACAAGAGAAGGCATCCAGTGAAAAAGTTACTTACCGCTAGAGGTGAGACTCAACTTTTTTTGTGACACTTTGCGACCTAGACTGATTTGTATAGTACAAATCCTGTAACACTCATCTATGTATTGCAAAGAGCTTTGCCACAAGAAGTAATGCTATATTAAGAATTGCATATTACGCAGCCCAGTCCAACTTAAGTTTGTTCCATTGCTAGGCCATAAAATCCGTAACTGTAGGTCAGTGGCACAGTAAATTAAAGCAGGGCACAATGATCACAGGCTGGTGGGTGCAGAGTCACATGAATTCAAGCTTATGGAAACCCAGCAAGGCACCATCAGCGTTCAGGGTGGGATAGAAAGAACACAGAGTCCCAGTGAAGTCCTAGGGAGAAGAGGCAGAGATAGGTAGTTCCCAGTGTTCCTCATTTTTATACCAAAGGCCACTGCTGTCAAGCTACCACTTGGCTAAATCTACTTCTAAACAGGAGTGTCTAGTTGACATAAAATCATCGTAATACCACACTTGGAAATTTATAAGTATTATAATTAAAAGTAGCTAGACTATCCTTCCAAAAAGAATGTATCTTTAGACTGTCCCCATCATGAAAGACAATTACATTGTTTTCTTATTTTTTGAAAGAATGCACCAATGTAAAATACAGTTTTTATTTATTAGCTGCATATCCTATGATTTAAGTAATGCTGGGCTTGCACACATTCAGTTTATAAAAAACACAGAAATTATTCTGTTTTAGATAACAGTAGAGGGCAAATTTCCCCTGAACAATAATTTTAGTTGATGCACTTATTAAAGACAAATATCTTATTTAAATTTTTTTGAATTTTATATATTATGTTTAAAGGAGGCTAAACGTTGGACATTTTTTCCAATCATTTTATTGAGGGCTTTTACAGCTCTTATAACAATTTGTAAATCAATTGCAATAAGTGCATTTGTACATATGCTACCATCATCAGTTTCTGGAAATTTAAGTTTTTGAGCACTGGGTATCAACTTCTCTTTTTCCCCTGTCCCCAATTTTAATGAATTAATATATTTCCATATGTACACATTGTGATTATACTTCCTTGCTTTGTTTATACCTCATAGCTTTGCTTTCTAGATCTTTCCTTTGTTTCCTTTTCCTTCTTTCTGTCCCACCATCTGCCTCTTAGTGATGCCTTCAGCCAGATTGCTATTGCGCCAACACCATCAGCATCTCTATGTTGTTGGTTTAATCCCCTGGTTGTTTCTCTGTCTATGATGTTGTTGGTTAACCACTCCCTTCCCCTGCTTCCTTCTCCCACCAAGTCCCTCAGGAACCATGAGTTCCATGATTTCTCCTCGGGCTTGCTTCCCATGTCTATCTTATAATTTAAATAGGTAATCAAGCAATAACAGAGACAAAACAAAAAGAAAACAAAAAATTTAAAGGTAAAAGAAAGTTAAAAAATACACATAAGAACATACATAAGAACAGTTCCGGCTGAGCCCCGGAGGCGTAGTGGTTGTGCGCGGGACTGCAGCCCACTGGGACGGAGGTTCAATTCCAGCAGTGGGGCTGGGCCTCCTACTCCCACCACCGGAGAGCAGTGATGCCAAAAAAAAAAAAAAGAACAGTTCTGTACAATAACCTTTATGACTATTGTCCCGTCCCCCACGGGTCCTGGGAGAATACTGGGATCTGCACCTCCTAGCCTGAAATCTATTTGGGGGACTTTTCAGGAGCTCTGTGGCTTGACTTTGCTCCCGTTGTTGACCTATTATTCTTACTTTTGGGTTTGTCTAGCTGTGGGGGTGGGGTGTGATGGGGTGTTGCAGACTGGAATCATTCCCTGTGTGTCTCCAGTATTGTCCTCTGTCACAGTATGCTCCAGGGAGGGGGCAAAAAGATTTGTGCTCTCTTTGCCTTAGCAGCTCTGTGTATATTGTCCTCTGGACTTGGTGTGGTGATGTTGCTTCTAGACTGCCCCTTTCTCTTTTTCTTTCTTGGTCTGTTTCTATGTGGGCATAGCAGTGGGCATGGCATGCCTGTCCCTCTCCCCAACCTTTAAGTTTCATGTGGTTCTCTGTAGCATATATTTCTAGGGAGAGGGTCAGTTTTACTTTGATTGGGGCCAGCCTTGTAGCCCGATATTTTCATGTATTTTTCTATGTGATTATGTTGTGCTCAGGGTTTGGTGTACTGTAGTGGAGTCTGCATACATACTCCCAATTCTGTGAAAACATAGATAATACTACCCCCCTCCCGACCAGGTTAGTGCCCTACCCTCCATTGCCACATCTGCCCACCTTCCTCTCCTTTTCTCCCTCCCACTTTTGCCCATCATTATGTTGGAATAACATGCACCTCTTTCCACCCAACTGCCTTTATCACAGACCATATATTATGAGATATATGGCATTTCTTCTATACTGACTGTGTTACTATGCTTATGCCAGGGGAATCACAATATATATGTATTTTTTTGATTAGCTGCCTTTAGTTAGCATATTTTCCTCTAACTATTCCCATGAAATGGCATGATTCATGTGAGCATCATTTCTTTTTAGTGATGCATAGTACTACATTGTGTGTGTGTGTATACATATATATATATATGTATACACATACACACACACACACACCAGAGATTACTAATCTGATAATCTTAATTCCTATCAAGAGAAATTAGGTCGTTTCCAATTCTTTGATATCATGAATTGTGCTGCAATAAACAGTTTAGCACAGATGATGGATAATGGCTTATTTCTTACCTGTACTGAGTTTATGCCCAGTAGATGGATAGCAGGGTCGTAAGGTAGCTCATTTTCTATTAGTTTTAAATATTTCCAGATTGCTTTCCACAGAGACTGTATATACCTACAAGACCACCAGCAGTGGAGGTGAGTTCCTGTCTCTCCGTATCCACTCAAACATTTATTGTCCTCCAATTTTCTGGTTTGGTCTATCTTCAAGGTTCTAGATGGTATCTCGCAGTTGTTTTAATTTGCATTTCTCTGATGGCTGATGATCTTAAGCATGTTCTCTTTTGTCTATTGGCCATTTGAACTTCTTCCCTTGTGAAACTTCTGTTCAAGTATTTTGCCCACTTTCTCAGGGAGTTAACCGTTTTCCTCATTTTGTAGGCTGGGGTGGGGAGGAGTGTAGATTTTAGTAATAAACCCTTTGTCTGTTGTGCCATTACTAAAAATCTTTTCTCAGTCTTGGTGAAGTCATTTGATGCAACCGGGTCTTTTACCTAGTATATCCCACTAGCCAATTCCAAGTTCCCTATGTGTATTCTGCCCTATTGAAGTTAACCTATGCATTTTCTGATTCAATGTTCTGAGGTTTGTCCCTAATCATTCATTGATGGATCTGATAGTTTGGGACTTTACTTCCAGATCTGTGATCCACCTTGATTTTGTTCTTCCCCTTGGGGTGAGGAATATATAGCATGCTTTAATTTGCTTCCAGCACTATTTGTTTAAGAAAGCATCCACCTCCCACACAATGCTTTTGGAAACTTTGTCGAAAACCAATAGTCTATATACTAAAAGTTTTACTTCTGGGTTTTCTGTTCTTTTCCATTGGTCTGAGTAGCTGCCATTATAAGAGTACCATAATGCCACTGGAGCTGTATAGTAATGAGTGTTAACGATAGGTAAAGTGAGCCCTCAGACTTTATCCTTCTTAAGCAACTATCTGCTAATTCTGGGATTCTTCCCTCTCCATATGAAATTGGTAGTCAGCTTTTCCAACTCTTTGAAGAAGGTTGTTGGTGTTTGAACCAAGATAACATTAAACTTATATAGTGCCTTTATTATATTGGGTCTTCTGAACCACGAACATGGAATATTCTACCATTTGTGAAGGTCACTTATGGTTTTCTTTTTTTTTTTTTAATGACTGATTTATTTTATAAGAAGACCACAAGGACTTTTTCCTGAGGTTCCTCTGGATGGGCTTGAATCATCAAACTTTTGATTAGCAGCTGAATGTGTTAATCATTTGTATCACCCAGGAACTTCTTCAAGGTCTTTGAGAGCCTGGAAACTTCATTTCATTGAGAGTACTACAAATACCCTGCTGGATGTGAAGAAGACTGAGGCCCAATACAATGACCATTGTTATATCTTTGAACAAGAATCTTGTCATGGAAGGCTGCCGAGTTCTATTTTTATTCAGAAGCATAGGAAGTATCAATGGGTAGAAATGGAAAGAGGAGCAATGAAGGCAAGGACTTTTTCATGAATTAATAATGAGTAGCTTTCTGTCCTGGGAAAGAATAGCAGAGCTAGAAGATTATTGACAGAGCTATTCTCAAGGGATTTTCTGTGTTGGGTGGATTTCTTTATTTCTTTAAACTTTTAATTGTGAACTAGGACTTTTGGTTTTCTGTAGTAGGATCCTATAATTTTTCTTATATAAGTCTTTGGTTTTGGTTAAATATATCCCAAAGATTTCATTTTGCTCTTGGCTATTGTGAAGAGTGCTGATTTCTGCCTCTCACCATCTATGGTCTTGTCCAAAGTATGCAGCAAAAAAATAAACTTCTGTTTCTTGATTTGTATCCTGCCACACTTCCATATTCTCTAACACTACTAGTATTCCTTATGCAAATCTTTTGGGGTTTTCAATGTATGGAATCATATCTTCTGCAAATAGCAATAGTCTCACCTCTTCCTCCCCCAGTTTCATACATTTAAAGCCCTTCTGCTGTCTTATGTGGTTACGTAGAACCTCCAGTATGATGCTGAAAAGAAGTGGGGAGGAAGGGCATCCTTGTCTGGTCCCCATTTTCAGTGGGATTGTTTTTGTCTTTTCTTCATTGGCTATAATGTTAGCTGTTGGCTTTTCATAGATGGCTTGTATTAGCTTGAGGAGTATTTCTTCCATTCTTATCTTGAGTGTCTTAATTAGGAATGGATGTTAATGTTGTCAAATACTTTTTTGTGTGTCTATTGATATTTTCATGTGATAGTATTAATATCTTACCAATGGGGTATAAAATATTGATAGATTTTAGGATGTTGAAATATCCCTGTGTGCCTGGGATGGATCCTATCTGATCTCGGTGGATGATGCATTTTATAGACTTTTGTATTCTATTGGCCAATATGTTCTTAAATATTTTTGCATCTACATTTATTAGGGATATTGGTCTGTAGTTCTGTGTTATTGTGGAATCCTTTCCCTGTTTGGGTACCAATTTTATATTGCCTTCATAGAATGAGTTTAGGGGTTTGCCTTTCTTATTGATACTCTGGAACAGCGGTTCTCAACTTGTAGGTAACGGCCCCTTTGGGCGTTGAAGGTCCCTTTCCCAGGGGTTACCCAATTCATAACAGTAGCAAAATTGCAGTTATGAAGAAGCAACAAAAGTAATGTTGTGGTTGGGGGTCACCACAACATGAGGAACTGTATTAAAGGGTCATGGCATTAAGAAGTTTGAGAGCCACTATTCTGGAATAATTTGTGGAAGATCAGTGCTGGCTCTTTCCTGAATCAGTGTTAAAGTTCTCCTGTGAAGCCACTTGGCCCAGGAGCTTTTTTTTGTTGGTAGTTTCTTGATAAGCATATCTACTTCTTCTTTTGCTATGGGTCTGTTGATGTTCTTGACTTCTATCTGGGATAATCTAGGGAAGGATTTTTCCCCCCAGGTATTTGTCCACCATGTCTTACACACTGTTGAATTAATTAGAAAAGTACTTCCATAGAACTTTGTGATTATCCTTTTTATCTCATTGGCATTTGTTGTGATTTCCCCTGTTTCATCTCCCATCCTGGCTATTGATGTTGGCCCTTTCCTTTCCTTGGTTAGACTTGCCAGTGGTCTTTCAATTCTATTGATCCTTTCAAAGAACAAGCTTTTTGTTGCCGTGGGGTTTTTTCTATTATTCTCTTATCTTCCCATCCATTTAAATCTCAGGTTTTTGTCAACCTCTGTCTTGTTTGACAGTCTTTCCCCTTTTTTAAGTCTGCGTGATTATCCTGGAGATTGCTGATAAGATTCTCGGCTTCTAGTCTGTTTATGAGATCCATGTTAATGTATTTTGCTTCTATTGTCTCATTCATTAGCTCTGGTACCTTCCTCTTCTCTCTGGTGGACTTTATCCCCTCTATACTGGATTTCATTTCCTCTATCATTGTGTCTTTATTCTGTATTGCTTTCCTTGTCTCATGCATTACTGCAAGCAACCTTCTGAATATTTCTTTTGTGATATATCCACTTCTGCTTCTTCTCTGAGTTCTGTTGGCTCCACTGGTGTGTTGTGTCATATTTGTGTCTTTGGTGAGGGTGTTGAAATATGTTGCTGTTTGTTTGTCCTTTTGGGAGGACTGGGTGTCATGTTTTGAGAGAGCATAGGTCCTGGGCTCTTTCTCTATGTGACTTGGAAGAGTGTTCTTGTGTACTGCCTGTGGCTTGCTATGGTGGTGGGTCAGACTGTCATGCAAGCAGTTGCTGTGCCAACTCAGTGGCTGACAGTGGTGTCGGACTTTAGAGAGTGGTATGAGGTGTGGGCTGGTGACTATAGGCTTGCCTCTTGTCTGAGTTGGGGCTGGCCTATAGCCTGGTTGTGGGTATGGTCTGGGCTGTCAGACCCTGATTTGAATCATTTTAAAGAGTTATCTTTCCTGTTCTCTTATGTTAAAAACCCTAGGCTGTGTTTTCAAGATTAGCTCTGGCTACCTTGTTATGTTAACGATTGCTAATGGACAGAGTTCTGCAGGCTTACATTCAAAGACACACAGAGAACCACAGTCTGAAATTGAAATAGTTTTTGCATAGAAAAATATGCTGCATACATTGGACAAGACCCTAGAAGATGAGCACCAGAAAGGAGCACTTCTCCACAATAGCCAAGAACAAAATGAAATATGTAGGGATATATTTAACCCAAACCAAAGACTTATACAAGGAAAATTACAGGATCCTACTACAGGAAACCAAAAGTGACCTCCACAAATGGAAGAATGTTCTATATCTGTGGATCAGAAGACCCAATAAAGGCACTATATAAGCTTACTGTTATCTGTTTGTTTAATGCTGTCCTGTTTCCAAACAGGATGCAGGAGCCTCGGATAGAAGGTCTGACAATCCTGGGGCATGGCAGCTTCGGTGCAGCAGCCTGGGTACAGGTGGATAACCCAGAGATATCTGTGATGGAGGTGGGATTGACCTGTTCCCAGCTAGATTGGCAGGAGGGTGAGAAAGGAGCCCCAACTGTGTTTGTCAGTTTAGAGTGGAGCTCTGCCACTCAGAGAGCATAGGGTGGGGAGTTCCAGGCTACTAGGTGGCTACTAGCTTTATAGTGTGCCATCTGTGTTGTGGGCAGTTGATTGGGGTAGTCTGTTTCCAGCTAGAGGCATGGTGGATCTCCTCAGGAGGATGGTAAAGCAGTTCCAGCTAAGTCTGTCAGCTCAGCCTGCAGATCCTCCAGTCAGAGAACAGAGGGCAGGGGAGCACTTGGCAGGGTAGGGAAAAGGAAGAGAGGAAAGTGCCAATCTTGGAGGAGAGTTCTTCCAATGCACAGAGGGAGGGACCATGCCATTTGAGTTATTAAATTGGGGCTGTAGGAGCCTCTGCTGAGTGTCTGACCAACTCAGGGAGGTGTGCTGTGACCAGAGCATGGTACCCTAGGGTGATAGCCTCAGTGGGGATCACAGCAATGCAGATGTTCTGGGCCAGATGGATTAGTTCCTGTAGGAGAGTTGGGTCCCCTGAACACTGAAGAGGATCCAGGAGATAGGGTGGAAGTCAGTTCCTGGATGCAGGAGCTAAGCAACAGCCTTGGAAGCCCTACTGATCACTCATCATCTTCACAGAACTCCAGGCGTGAGCTGCCTACATGATCACCATCTTTTCTTTCTTCTTTTTTTTTTTTTTTTGGACATGTTTTCAGGAGAGGATCCTACCTGAGGAATTACATCATTTTTATAGAAGGGCAGCAGAAAAGAGGAAGACCTTCAAGAAGATGGATTGATACAGTGGCTGTAACAATGGGTTTAAGCATAAGAAAGATGATAAGATTGACACAAGACTGGGTGGTGTTTCCTTCTGTTGAGCATAATGTCGGCAAGTGGAGCCAATTAGATGGCATTAACAATGATAACTCTGAGCTCAGCACCCCTGGTTCAATTAAAAGGAGCTTTCTTCTGGGCTGTGACCCACTTCCTCTTTAGAGACAATGGAAAGCTTTCTTGCTTTTTGCTGTATGTGGATATCATATCCGATTCTTTGCCCTCTAACTTTTTGTACTTAAACCAAAGGTGGTAGCCATCAATTTTCTGTTGACTGACTTATTGACCTGAGTTCATTCACCTTCCTAGTCATAAACCTAACCTGCTGACCTTGACTTCAAAAGTCTATGCAGCCTGTGTTTTAATTGTGCTCCCTGGTTTCATCACACCTCAAAGTTTTGTGAGTCCAGTACTCCGGCTTGACATTTGACCAATAGACTTGAAACCACACTGGATTTACCTGTTTCTCCAACTATATAGCTTACGTGAGACATTTTATATATCATTGGCTTCAATCAATTCTCTAGAGACTCCAACCTTAACACAGTTGTATTCATAAATGTAAGGTATTACAATACCCTAGTCTTGACAATGTGTACCTCCAAATTGATATATTTAAATTTAAAAGGTTCACATTATAAAATGTAGTGATTAGCGTGATATGTGTCAATTCCAATAAACTAGGATGCCAATTCATTTGATCAAATACTAGTACATAAGTTGCTATATAGTATTAGCATTGGGTAGGCATAAAGGTAACTTTAAGTAAATAATATAATATCTTTATGGGAAAGGGTCTTGTTCAATCAGTTGAAAGTGTTAAGAGAAAAAAAAATGAGATGTAACAACAAAGGCTTTTGTTTCAACATTACAACAAAGGAATAGTGACTACTGTCTTATTTTTTAGGCTCTTGTCTAAAGTCTATGGATTTTGGACTTGCCACAATCACATGAAGCAATTCCTTAAAACCTTGGTCTTTTGATTTGTCTATTTCTTCCTCATTTATTTATGTCATTCACCAATAAATAGAATTCATGTTCACATTGCAGATCCTTAATTATTTATCCCCTCCCAGATCCTTAATTGTTAATGGTTAACTATAAACAATTGAGATTAAGAGGCAATCATTCAGACTGAATAAAACTCCATTCAGACTGAACATGACTTTCCATTAGGAAAGGAGTTGTAGCTTTTCTTGATACTTACCCTATTTTTTTTTGTTTTTGTAGGCATCACTCCCCGCTGGTGGTGGGAGTAGGAGGCCCAACCTTTGCTCCTGTGAGTTGGAATTGAACCTCCAACCCAGTGGGCCACAAGATACTTATCCTATTTGTATGTTTAGGAATAAACCAAGAAGCTGTACTGAATGAAGATCATGAATTGGAAGAAAGTATTAGAATTGGAGGGAGGCTTATTTGCAACATTTAATATGAAGACAACACAACCTTGCTTGCTAAAAGGGAGGAAGACTGAAGGACTTACTGATGAGTATTCAAGACTGCAGCTCAATGGAATGAAAGAAAAATCACAAACTGCACAAAGAGTTAACATAATGAAAAATGGAGAAAATATTGAAGTTATTAAGGTTTATATCTTGCTTGGATCTCCCTTCAGTACTCATCGAAGCAACAGTCAAGAAGATCAAAGGATCCATTGCCGTGGGTACCTTCGCTGCATAGACCTCTTTAACATTTTGAAAATCGGGCTGAGCCCCGGTGGCGTAGTGGTTGAGTGTGGGACTGTGGTCCACTGGCTTGGTGGTTCAAATCCAGCAGCAGCAAGGCTGGGAAGCTCCCAAGATCACTAGAGGGCAGTGATGTTCCCACCCCCCCCCAAAAAAAAAAACATGTTGAAAATCAAGTGCTTCACTTGGAGAACTAAGGTATATCTGACCCAAGCCCCAACATTTTCTTCATATGAATATGAAAGGTGTACCTTGAATGAGGAAGGCTGAAAAAGAATTCATGCACTTAAATTATGGAGCGCTTGAAGAATGTTGAATGTGCTATGGCCTGTTAGGAGAACAAACAAGTCTTAGAATAAGTAAAGCCAGAGTCCTCCTCAGAAGCAGGAATGGCAAGACCTCATCCCCTGTGCTTTGGATGAGTTATCAAGAGAGACCAATCACTCAAAAAGTACAGCATGCTTGGTGAAGTGGGGGGGGGGGGGAGAGGGGCTAGCAAAGGAAAGACCTTTGACAAGATGGGTGACACAGTCACTATAACAATGCATTCAAATATAGCAGCAAAAAGTGTGATGCTAATCCATAAATCCCTCTTCAGAATCATGTAGTCATCTGCTGGTGACAAAGAATGTTGGATTGAGAAAATGGCAGACTGGTGGATGGTGAGTCTTGTGTATGCACAGTACCTGGAAACATGGCAGGGTCCATACAGTTCTCAGGGTTGGGTGAACCACATTTTACTTCTGGAAGTAAAATCAATGTTCCGGTGCAAATTCCATCAAGGAAGGGAGTGACATGGCAGCAATACAGATCATATTTATTCACCTTGCTCTTATATAAAAGACTTACGAGGAGGTATAATCAGGCTGACATTTGATTCACAGATTTGACTCCATCTTTTGCTAGGAATATCAAGTTGATGTTAACCCTAACTTCCAAAACATTAAAAACATATGCAAACTGAATATCAAATCATTGAGGAATAATCAAAAGAAGGTATGGCAAGATATAGAGACTCACTATGCCAAAATAAGTCATTAATTTCAAGAGAGAGTCTATGATCAGTAATTCATGCATTGCATATACATACCCAACATGTAATAAAGGAACAGAAATTGACAAAATACCAATTAAAAGAAAATGATCCATTGCTCTAAGGACTCACTAATCTATGCCAAATAACTTGTAAAATAGTTACCAGAGCAAGTAATTGGAGTGGATCTACATTTGTGGCCATTCAGAGAGGTACCTCATCATTATGGAAACTAGTAAACCATATCACTAATACTGCATGGTGAGTAGAACATTGTTGAATATAACTAAGACATGTTTACCATAGGTATATTAATAAGGCTCTGCCAGAAATTCAAGACAGATTTAAAAGACAACAGGAACAAGAAATATTGATGTCAATTGATTCTTGGCCAAGAGCTGGGAGTACTAGAAAGTAGCTCACCTGTTTTATTTGTTATAAAAAGGCACTTGGCTGTGTGCATCATAACAAACTCTGGGCAATACTGTGAGGAATGCTAAAATATATGCTGTATTTTTTAGACTATAAGAAACATGGTTTTTAGATCAGGAAAACAAGAAAAATATTCTGAATCAAATAGTACCACTATACTAAACTATTTATTAAAATAAAGCAAAATGCAGTAATATTTCACAACATAAGTTCAACAGTGGTGTTAAGAACCATAATCACTTTCATTAACAAATGAGGAAAGAGAGGCTCAAGTAGTTTTCTAGTTTTCTGGAAATCCTAAAAACTCATCATCACTAGTGTCAGAATTTATGAAGCTCTGTTGTCCACAATCACTTATGTGATTTATATTCTGGTGGCATTTTTTGTGCAATTCTAATTTTGGTGTGTGGAGCAAGACCACTTCTCCTCATAAATCTGCAGCACCATGATGGTAAGCCAATAAAATCCTTAATGCTTTTTTCCACAGCAAGGTGTTTGGTTTCATAGATGATCATTTCTGTAGAATATGAGACGTCCATATTCAAAATTTTATTGGGCAAATCTACTGCAGTCTTCTTTAAAGTGTTGAGTGAGAGATGTTGCACAGAGGTCTAAGGTGTGCCTAACCTAAGCCATTGCCCCACTTGATCAGGTGGTAAGGAGATTAAACTTAGAGATATTTTTGGCAAGTCCAACAATTGGAAAGTACCCACCAATCCTCGGAAGAAATAACAAGGCTTTCTACTTCTGTAAAGAAGTACAGTCTTATAAATTCACAGTGGACAGTTCTATTCTATCCCACAGGGTTGCTATGAATCTGAAATAACTTGATGACAGTGAACTGCAGCTTAAAATACTAATTGGTGCCTCAAGTTATGATGCCAAAAATATTGAAATTACTGTGGGCTTCTGGAATAACAACAACGACAAACCCTACCTTTGAAGAACTACAGCAAGTATGTTCCCTGAAATGAGGATAGAAATAATTGATCTCACTTCTGGGAACATTTTCAGGAGAGACAAATGCCTGAATAAGGATATGATGTTAGCAAAAAAGAGGAAGACTTTCACACAGATAAATTGACATAGGGACAATGACAATTGATTCAAACGTACCACATCTGCAAAGATCATCCAAGGACTGGTGCTTTCATTCTGTCATAAATAGGGCTGCTATCAGTCAGAGCTGAAGGAGAGACTCCTATTTTTAGGCTGACTTTTCTATAAGACAAAATGAGTTTCGGTATGTGTAAGAAAGATATTGGGTTAAGAAAGCTGTGAGACGTTCCGGGCTGAACACCGGTGGCGTAGTGGTTGTGCGCGGGACTGCGGCCCACTGGGACTAAGGTTCAATTCCAGCAGTGGGACTGGGCCTCCTACTCCCGGTGCCGGAAAACAGTGATGCCCACCCCCCACCCTCCCCCCCAAAAAAACAACAAGAAAGTGGTCTGCACAACTGCAGAGCAGGTGAGCTTAGTCCAAATCAAGTTGGTGGGTTTGCTAGCTAGAGGCCATAGCAGATGCATGTAACTGCTGGAGCTGATGTCAAATTGACTGCACCTAGAAGAGATGACTCTTCTTTTTCGCTCCTGGCCTGAATCCAACATCTGGTTTCTTGGGATGAAGGCCACCATGTGGTCTGCTGACCCTGAAGCTGTCTGCAGTCATTCCTCCATATCAGTTCCTATAGATAGCAGGTAGGCAATAGTAACAAGGAAACATCATGCTGCAATTTGAGATATTCTTTTTCACTTACATTCTCATACATGTGCAGTTAATATAAGATAAGGTCTATCACAGTACCTAGCAACAAAAACAAATGTAAGTCAAAAAGTATTCCTAGTAAAGCTCCAATTAAAACATGCTTAGATTTATGGTAAAATACTATTCAATGTCTCTGTGAGCACTGGACAGCTAGAGAAAAGTTCTCTTGTTAAACACTTACTTGCTTAAGTCTCATTAAGCTGCTCACAAACACAACAGAGGTCTAATCAAAACAGTGGTTTCTGAGGATCTTTAGTGGGTCTGCTAAATTTAAGTGATACTGAAGCTCAGAACTTTTATCATGACTTGTTCTATTAATTCAGAAGGGGAATCTCATTAGATTGTATTGAATGGCAAAGGATGATCGGTGGATTATTATTAAGAAGTTTTATAAAAATTAAAAACCTCAATCATGAGAAAAAGGCCAAGAAATTTGCATCAAGAAACTTATTTCCTATTACAACAACATGCCTGATCTCTTCAAGGTTTGCAAGGACAGTCCATGGAAATTTCTTTGTGAAAGTTTAATCTATCTGACACCCATTCCACATTGTGAATCTTCAGACTTGTTTTGTCCCCCAAACTCAAAGGGAAACTCAAGTTGAATGATATAATTTGAGTCCCTCCAGGAAGCCTAAATTGTCATTTTGATGTGACATAAATTGGAAAGTTCAGAATTACTTGTGGAACAGTAAAAGTGGAAATACTGTCTCTGAAATGAATAGGCCAGGATGGACAATATCTCAAGAAGCATTATTCTTAGATCTTGATATTTTAAACTTTTAAAAAACTATTTTGTAGCAGTACTTTTTGACAGCATCAAGTGTGTGTCTGTGTGTTAGCTTTTACATAAATGAAATCATAGTGCATTCTCGCTCTACTTCAGCTACCTAAATTCAATGATGAATATTGCTTTCCTCGGTATTACATAACTTGATGCATGTAACTATAATTCATTTATTTTCATTACTATATACCAAAATCCCTTTCAAAGTTGATTTTGTCATTTACTGAATTAGGTTTGTGTCTGCTGCTCGTCTCATTCCCATTTCTGTTATTGATAAAAAGATTATACAAGATAAGGCCAGGTCCAAATCCTATGTAATGTTTAGTTTTGTATGAGTGCAGAGTAGAAATCAGGTTGAACTTAATACAATCACTGGTTATGCTGATCAGACGTAGAAGCAATCATAGACATTAATGTGCTCTGAAGTTACCTTTCCATATCTAAGTAAAAATGTCTGACTAGGAGGGCAGACTCCTTAATCAAATTGTCTGGGCACCAATTATAATTGATCTCTCTCTTTCTCACTTTTATGTTCTGTAAAATGAGACTAAAATCTTTTGTGTCTTGAAATGTGCATCAATCTTAGGCAAAATAGGTTGTCAAAAGCATTTATATCTAAATGTACCTTACAATAAAGTCAACTCTATTTCAACACCCCTCCTCCAATTTCCTAGCAGTTATCTTCCAAGATTGTGTCAATGTTACTCTAACACTAGAAAATATTTCTGGAAAACAGTAAGGTGTATTTGGCATTGGTTCACCAACATTTTATCTTCTATGTGTTCTCATCCCCCAGCATGATTGCATTGGAAACAATACTTATAATTTTGATACTGTGGTTCAGTTGGGATAATAGTATTGTGAGATATACTGTTAAGATTGGAGACATTTTCTTGAAAATGTAGATATTGATGATCATAGAAGTATAGAGATGGATTCCAGAAAACCTCATGCTAGATCTCTCTTTGTCCGCTATGCAGAACTTTTATCTAAAGAAACAAGACTGAAGGTTGAGTTTTAATGAGGATGTGACTTCCATCTATTAAAAAAGCATGTGGCTTATGGCAGAGGTGCAGCTTGTAGTACAGAGAACCAAAATTAAATCCTCAAAAATTTCTCTCAGCCATCAAATACACAAAATTATAAGCTGGCAACTCAGATATTTTAGAGCAAAGTCCAAATTTCATATTCTCAGAAATACATTTGAAAAATCATGATATAGAGTTACAGTTGGACAATACTATATAGTATTTTTATATGTTGTATGGAATCAGTAGAACTACTATCACATTGATACTAAGCTTTAATAAGTTTTAGATTATTCTAAAATCAATAGTTCATTAACTGGAGAAAATGAAATTTGAATAAAGATAATAGGTGTGTATTTTCATAATCATATTACAGAAGACTTTTGCATACAAGAAAAGATTTAGACATTTTACTGTCGTTATTAAAAAATCTGACAATGATAATTTAGACATAATAAGCTATTGTAATAAGTAATACTAATCACAATGAAATGAACATTATCAATTCAAAAAGTATTCTGAAATCTTATAATAATAAATAGGGCATAATGAAAGTTTTGTATAAATTATCAATTTATATCATTGTTATATACCCATTACACTATGGTATGTGTATAATACATGCACATGTTATTAGCAAGATAATGTACGTATACATACATGTCTTTTTTTAACTTTGTGCACTTTTCCTTATGTAAATAATACTGGCTTTCAAAGTTGTATTCAAAGCATTACTTTCACATGTCCATAGGCTGAGTAGCAAAAGCAAAAACCAGATGCAATTTAATATGGGCAACCAAATGTAAACATCTAGAATGTAAATAAATAAAAAACTGTGGTCATTAAATTCTCCACAAAACTAACCCCAAACACTGCTTTACCCTATAAAATTATTTCAGTTTAGTTACATGTATGTACATAAGTGTGCAGGTATCCACATAGATATAACTTCTTTTTTAATAGAGATGAAGCAGGGTCCAAGATATTGAAAATATGGTGTACAAAAAGCAGTGAACATTTTATAAATAAAAATGCCAATATAAATAACAAGATCATTTATAACTGAACTAGAAGATATTTGACCAACTATCAAAATGTTCTTCAAATGTCTGAGCTATATGTGAAGATACAGTTTGTATCAGAACTCTATCACCTGCAATTCATTTACTCTGTGCTATAAGAAAAAACAAATATATAGACATTTATTTGCCCCACTGTGTTGAACACATGGTCTTGAAAGCATTGGCATCAATTTTGAAGCTTCAAGAATGAAGCATAAAATGAAAATATAACTTGTCAGGAAAACATAGCATAGCTGTTTGTGCTGCTGCAGTGAAATAGAAGTTTGATTCAGTAGAATAAGAGCAGATGACAGTTCAATCTCCTGAAAACAATGGTATTTGAAAAGTAGTAGATCTCTGTGATATCTATTTTACATAAAGTAGATTCTATGTGACTATACACAGCATGGGCATGCATATAATTTTATACTTCAAGAGTTAATTCTTGACATTATTCACAATGTAAATTATGAAAGGCAATTCTGTGATGCCTTTAAAAATATTTTTAAATGACTATCTGACAGTTATGCCATGTTGTTTTATATATCACAAAGATGGTTACTTGACACAGCATGAAATGAGCTGTTATTTTGGGGGTTACTACAGTACAGCATCATTTGTGCAAAGTATTTCAAATAAATAGTGGTTTAAAAGAGTGAACTCTGAACTGAAGAGTCAAAAGGGCAAACTTCGAACCATGAACCTACCTTTATGAATTCTCTGATTTTAAACAACTGAACTGACTTTTCTTAACTACCATCTCTTGCTATAAGATTGTGAATAGAATTTACTGGCAGATTGTGAGGGTTACGTTAAGATGATAAGACACATTACTGGCCGTGGACTTATACCTTTGATGAAATGTTAATTTCACATTGTAGTCTCCTCTCCCACAAAGTCTTACAAAAGACAAACCAATTAGAAGTCAAATGCACAAGGTATGTGCAATTTAAAGATATGATTTTTAAAAAAAATAGAAGGAATAGAAAGTGTGAGCTCTCTTTGAAATGTTCTGAAACTCTTTTGGAATATTGGGTGGTTGAAACTGCCAAAAAAAGGTCATTTTATCTGTTAAAAATCTGGCTGAAGTTAGAGAATGGAAAATTTTAACTATATATTCTCAATTATATTTGACTTAAGAACTAAAGCTAATTATAAAATCTGTATTTTCCTGGATTAGTTTGCTATGCACTTAGGTCAAATAATTTTTAACTATTAGATGTATTTCAGATAATTTGGATTTCTAGTGTTTCCCATACAGAAACCCCCATGGTGGTGTAATGGTTACTGTTTGGGCTGTCAGCAACAAGGTTGGTAGTTTGAAACCACCAGTATCTCTGTGGGAGAAAAACCCTGCTTTCTAATTTGGTAAACAGTGACAGTCTTCTCCGAAACCCACATGCCGTCATTATGAGTTAGCATTGATTTGATGGGCGTGAGTTTGTTTTTGAGTGTTTCCCACACATGGATATTAAAATGCTGAGATATTTCCTTCTTTCAGTAATTATGTATGTCATACCCCAACCTCAATGGACCAAGGGAAATTTAAACAACACATATTTTATGTTGATTTGTTGGAGTATGACTCAGTCCTTTAGAGTCAGGATGGGAGAAGAGTAAATAAAAATTTTGTACTATTTATGTACATATATTTATGCATTAAGATAATGCACTTTTAATTTTAAACATACCCACTATCATTGAGTTGATTCAAGTTCAGAGAGATCATAGATAAAATGTCCAAGCCTGTAAATATATATAGGAGCAGATAACCACATCTTTCTCCCCCTGGAGTGTCTGGTGAGTTTAAACTTCTGGCCTTCTGGTTCTCAGTTAAAACACTTATTTAACACCACCACCAAGACTTGTACTTTATTCATAATAGGACTAAAAATGGGTGAGTATTGAAGTTATGTTCTATGTGAACACCTAGGAGTTTTTCTTTTTTCATGCAACCTCTGAGTTCTGCAGTTGCACATGGAAAACTTACAAGGCAGTTGTCTCTCCATTAAGAATTGTGCTGATTCAGGGTAATTAGGTAATTATAAGAACTTAAATATTATAAACAGAATAGCATTTAAATTCACCCAGGTACACAAGAAGTTATCATATAAACTGTGACAATATAGTGGGACTTCTCGGAGGGCCGAGAAGTCTTTAAAGGAAACTTTAAGGTACGAACTGCAACCTAATAGTGGAATTTGTTTCTGGAGTATGTAAAAATATGTGCAGAGACCCATATGCTTGTGTTTGATTGCTTCAACAGTTTATTTCAAAATATTAATATAATGGGATTTTTCTTGGAATGTGTTTTGTCCATACTTCAATTCCTGCATACTGAGTTCCATTTTAGGGCAAATGCTCATCTTTTATTCCATGATGAAGTGTTCAGAGGAACATGTTCTTGAAGGATGTCACTGTTCATTTTGTAGGGCTGTCTGCTGTTTGGCTGCAAAGTGATCCCTGGGCTTGGGTTCAGTTCCTAGTGTCAAGAGGGTCCAACATCTACCAGTTTCTATCAGAGCAGCATTCTCAACTTTTTTCATAATTTTTACTTTTGTTCTACATCTTTTTACTATTCTATCCAGGAACTTCTGTGATCCTGATTTGAACAGTCAGTAGTGGGAGCTGGGTAACATTTAGTTCTCTTGGTCTCATGGTAGTCAAGACTGTGGTTCACAGAGTCCTGTTTACTAATTGTTTTCCTGTTGTTTTGTCTTCCTTCAATCTTCTTTATGTGAGAGAAAGACCATAAGTAGCATCCTCAATAGACACTCCACCCCTCCTTTACTCACAGTCTGTGCCCACAAGGGGATGTAAAATATCTTTCTAAATTACTATGCCAATTGACTGAGCTATCCTCTGAGTCTGTCTTCCTAAGCCTCAAAGTTCAGTGACTATTTAATGCTCAATATACTTGATTATTTCTAATAGTTTTCATAATTTTACCCTCTGTTATATACATGGATGTATCTATACTGCAAATATAGAGACTTCCTCTGCCAAATGCACACACCCTCAGAGGTTTATTTCCTTTCTCATTTCCAAATCTGTTGAGTTTGAAAGTTTCCTTTGTGTCTACTTACAGATGTTTGTGTGTTATCACTAATATTGCACGATTGTTTATGTAATAGTATTCATCCCTGTGTCTTAACTCTAGTGCACCTTTTCTTGTTTTCTTTTGCCTTCAAAATTCCATACTGATCTCTCCCTTATTGTTCAATTACTTTTTCCTCTACCCAAATTAATTTTTTGACTAGTACCTCACCCATTGTGGCGGTCATGTGCTTATGTTAATTTCATTATTGAGATGTAGGGGTGGAGTCTACCCTATGAATCTGGAGATAGCCAAGGAATAGTCGATGTGGCCTCTATGTGGGTATAGCTTTCTCCTGAGACTTCTGGGAAATCTCACAATATTTCCCTCATGAAGATGAGAAGCTATCTCCCTCAGTTGTTGAGAGTTAGTTTCAGAGATGATTAACCACAGGCAACACAGAATGGCAGCATCTGGGACTAAAGTGTGTCTGACCCAAGCCAAGGTATTTTTAATCTTCGCATATACATATAAAAGTTGACACTGAATACTGACCAGTGAACAAGAACTGATGCATTTGAATTTTAGTGCCCTTTATTTATCAATTATTATTATTTTGTCATATCTTACTTTCACTCCCTGAGTTTTCTTTCATATTTGGGATTTTTTTCAAGACTTGCTCCCACTTTATCCAGGTCTTTCTAATGCGATACCTTTCAAAGCATTTGAAAGTTGTATTGGGGCACCATCTAGTTCTTCTGATCTCCACGTTGGGGAGACTGATGTTTGTGTGGTCCATTAGATGATGGGACAAATTATTTTCATGTATATTTTGACTTCCACCACTCTTTATGTTAGTGAGATTTTATGTCAACTTGGGTGGGCATCTCCTGTTATATGAACTACTCACATCAAGAGTAATTAGTGAACTGTCCATCATAGATTTATACACGTGACCTTGAAGTCATCCAGCTTTGAATTCATCCACATGTCATCTTCCTGCTTTAGTTGTATGCTTCCTGTTCATTAGGTCCTGTACCTACCCCAAATAAACAAAAAATAAACAACAACAACAACAACAAAAACATTCAGCATCCATCTGACCCAGGGATTTGAATTGGACTAGTGTTACCCATTTCTACAACAGTGTGAGTCATTTCTTGATAAAATATATTTTTATTTATACAGGCATATATGAGTCACTCACTTTGCTTTTCTGGAGAACCCAGCCCAATATCTTCTTCTTTCCTTCAGATGGACACAGACAAATATTTGCACATTAGATGTCTGCCTACATGCTTTCAAGATGGGAGGTGCTATTTACCACAGCAAGATGTAGAATTTTGGCTCTGTGAACTGGCATGCCAATTGATCCTGATGTCCCTAAGACTCCCAAGGCCAAAGATTCATTCCTTTGTGGTGTTTGCTTATGTGTGTTTAATGTTTCATCCCATTAAAAGATATTTGTATAAATCCCATACTACAAATTTACTGCCATTCAGTCAATTGTGACTCACAGGGAGCCGTTGTGGGTTTTCAAGCCTGGGGGCACCTATAGCAAAAAAAACAATATTTCTTCAAGCTGCTGACGATGAAGATCATGGTCCACCTTGCAACTACCAGAACCCATAGCAAAAACAAACCCAAAGGAACAAACAAAAAGCTCCTGCATTAATAAGTGAAAGGTTTCTATCAATAAAGAGTCTAGGGCCAGATGGCTTCATGTTTAAAATCACATCAATTATTCAGGGATTACTAATACCCTGGTGGGACTGCTATATGGTAAAGCATCAAACTACAAACTGCAAGATCAGTGATTCAAATCTATCAACCATTGCATGGGAGAAAATAAGGCTATCCACTAACATAAAAAAATATCACCTCAGAAACTATATAAGGTTGCTCTGTGTCATAACAGAATACTAAATGTCAGTAGATTTGTGTTTTGTATTTTTTGTACCAATCTTACATAGCACAAACAATATTAGAACTGGAGAATAAAATTACCCTTACAATTAATGTTTTCAGGCCAGTTTTAGATTGACAGTAAAACCATAAAAATACATCAGCGTGTATAAAGCAAACCATGCCATGTTTGTGGATTTTAAGACCCAATATTGATAAAGTGGGAACTCTCCACAAATTGATGCAGCAATTAAATTGGATCCCTTTAAAACCCTAACAATTTTTATGAAAATTGACAATATTTTCTTAAGATGTATGAGATGAAAAATAATTTGAATAGTCTAAAAATTTAAATGGAGAATTATATCAGAGTACTTCCAATGTTATTTGAAGAGTTACTAGAAAGCAACATTATTTAAAATATGCCTTAAAATTTAGATAAAAGGAACAATGAGATGCTCAACTTATTTGAGGCAAGGTGAAAATCAAAATAATTCAATCAAAAAAACAGCTGGATGACTATTTGACAAAAAATCTCAATTTTTACCTCACATGAATAATAAAATTGCTACAAAATAAATCATAATTCTAAATTGATAAGCTAAAACTATTTCCGAGGGAAAGGTCATCTTAGTCTTTAGACTCAAAGGGCAGAAAATCTGCTGTATCATGGCTAATGTGTGTGCAAATTTAGCTCTATCAGTTTAATCATTTTGATTGCAAAAAAAAAAAAACTTGATTGTAAATGACTTAAGCAATAAAGGGAGAGTATTATCAGGTCAATGTAACCTGGTCCAGTGGCATAGCAATGTCATTATGCTACCACTTTTTCTCTTCTTTTAACTCCCTTTTACACCATAAATAGGGCTGGCTTTACTAACTCTAAGTTTGACAGAGTTGTTAGTACTATAGTGATTTCCAGTTAATGAGCTATTTCCAAGTGCTTCAATGCTGTCATTTAGCAGGCGTCCCAGCTGTAATTATGAAATAAATGTCTGACTTCCCTACTAATGCAAACATTCCTGAATCAACCCTTGTTTTTAGGGATGTATCAGGCTATGGCCCTCTTTGAGTAATATTGTTGGCAATGCTGTGCCCAAGAAAATGGGATGAGTTTGATTGGCTTAAACAGCTTTGAATTCATCTGATAGTTTCATGTGTACCCTAAACATAGGCAATAAAGTAGAAGGAAGAACAGATGGTCACTGGGAAGACAATGGCTGTGCATGCTGTAGCCTCTTGACTCCGTGTATTACTCTCTAAAAATAGCCAACAAACTACAATTGCCTTGTTTACACAGAGAGAAAAGGAGGAAAATTACCAGCATCTCAATCCTAATCAGAAACAGCCTTGTTCTAAAATGGTTGTGAGAAACAGTTTTGCGGGGCTTTGGCTGGTCTGGAATTTGCATGTTGTTGGGTGTCTTTGGGTTGGGTCCTACTTATATCAATGCCAGCTACAGCAGAACACCCGTCAGCCATCCACCGGCTTCCTGCTGTGCTTGAGCTTTAGTCAGCTGTTGCAGCAACGGGGCAGTCCACTCAACAAGGGGTTCTTGCTTTTTGTTGTCCCTCTATTTTACTAGTCATGATGTCCTCTGAAAGCACTGGTCTCCTGGGAACACATCCAAAGTACTTGAGATGAAGTCTCACTATTCTTCTTTGTAATATTCTGGCTGTATTTTTTCCAGGACAGATTTGTTTATTCTTTTGACGATCTGATATTTTCAATCTTTTTCACTAGCACATTAATTCATAGGTGATGGATTATTCTTTGCTCTTCCTAATCAATGCCCAGCCTTCATTTGCATATGAGGCAATTGAAAAATACATAGCTTGATTCAAATGCACTTTAATCTTTGCTTTTTAACACTTTAGGAGCTCTAACAGGGCAGATTTACCCAATGTAATGTGTCTTTTGGTCTCTTACCTTTGGCTTCTATGCACATTGATTGCAAGTAAGACCAAATTCTTGAGAACTTCAAATGTTTCTCCATTTTTCCTGATGTCACCTATTGGACCAGTTGTGAAGATTTTTATCTTCTTTATATTAAGTTGCATCCATACTTAAGGCTGTAATATTCCATCTTCATCAGCAGGTTCTTCTAATCATCCTCACTTTCAGCAAGCTAAGTTTTGACATCTGCATGTAACAGGCTGTGAGTCAGCCTTCCCCCAATCCTGAGCTCCTACTCTTCCTCATATAATTGGATTATCTGATGATTTGTTAAGCATAAAGGTAAAATGATTATGGTGAAAGGATACAACCCTGACACACACCTTTCCCAAATTTAAACTAAATATAGTTTGCCCTTATTCTGTTTACAAACTTTCTTTTGTTCCACATACAGGTTCCACATAGCATAATGAGGTGTTATGGCCCACTTTTTCTACTCAATGCTATCCATAGGTTTTTGTAGTCCACACAGATGAACATTTTGGGTAGTACATAAGCACAGGCAGGCATCTTTCCGGTATCTTTTACATTCAACCAGAATAGATTTCATATCAACAATGAGAGGCCTTTTGCTATGCATTCATCTGCATCTAGCCTAAATTTCTGGAAGGTACCTGTCAGTTTACTTGTTCAATCTTTGTTAGGCAATGTACAGCAAAATTTTACTTTCTTTATATCAATAATATAAATCTATCATTTGCAAAGTTTCACCGACTACCCTTCTTTTGAATTAGTGGAAATAGGGATCGCTTCTAGTTGTTGCTGGGGTAGCTGTCTTCCAAATTTTTGCATAGATCAGTGAGGATCTTCACTGCTTCATGAACGTGTTGAAACATTTCATTTGGCATTCTGTCAATCCCCGGAGTTTTGTCTTTGGTAAATACTTTCAGTAGAGCTTAGACTCCTTCTTTCAGTACCATTGACTCTTGTTCATACTCTCGTTCTTAAAATGGGAAGCTGTGAATGAATTCTCTTAGGTACAATGACATCGTGTATTCCTTGAACATTCTCTTGGTGTTCCCTGCATCATTTGATATTTTGTCTATAGAATCTTGCAATATGCACCTCAATATGTGGGTTCTTTTTCCTGTTCTTTTATTTCAAATATACTGTATGAGTTTGTCTGGGTAACAAATTTCAGAGGAACAAATTTCAGAGATACACATATAGGCATAAGGAAAGGGTTTATATACAAAAGAAATGTGGCCCTAAGAAGGCATCCCAAACCAGTCCTTTGCAAAGTCATAAGTCCAATAATAACCCATATGCCCGAAATCAGTCTATAAAGTCTGCTTCCGACTCAGGAAGTCACAGGTCAGTGGGTGCAGAATTCTGGCACTGGCAGGGGTCTCCCCATGGCACCTCACTTCCAGGGCTCAGGTCCCAAAACAGCATGCCATTCCAGCTTCAGAGGTCTGTTTTCATCAGGGCAAAGCCGTGTGGTCTCTCCACCAGCCCTACTCCAGCCTCCCAGCCACAGCCAGTCTGTGTTGCCTGTGGTTATTCATCTCTGAAACTAACTCCCAACAACTGGGGAAGATAGCTTCTCATCTTCCCGAGGGATATACCGCGAGATTTCCCAGGAGTCTCAGGTGAAAGCCATGCCCACATAGAGGCCTCATCGGCTACTCAATGGCTTTCTCCTGATTAGCAGGCCAGACTCCACGCCTACATTTCAATTATAAAATTAATATCAGCACATGACTGCCACACTGTGTGTATTCTTTTTTTGGTTCTCTAGTTCTCAAGTTTTTGCACATTTCTTTAATATGCAAATTCCTTTTACCTTTCAAGTTGATGTTCGAAATTTCTCTTCAGTTCTTTGACTTATCATTTATTCCATTGACCTGAGCTACTCCACAATTGAGAGCAAGAGTCTCTTCTGACATCTGTTTGGATTTTCCTTTCTTTTCTGTCTTTTTAATATGCTTTTGTTTTCTTCATGTATAATGATCTTGATGTTATCCTAGAGCTCATTGGTTCTTCTTTGATTAATGCTCAGTGCTTGAAATTTGTTCCTGTAACTTAGGTGTGATATATTCAAAATAATATTCCTTAAAAGGGAGATGAGTGTGTTTGCTACTCTAAAGAATTAAAAGTTTGGGAAATCAAAATAATATCCAGAGGGACTGTCCTATTTCATACATTTGGTTGTTGTGAGTTGGAATCGACTCAACTGCAGTGAATGAGTGAGGAAATCCAGAAGGTAATTTTACTACTCAACATCGGCATGTACAAGGTGATACCCTGCAAGAAAAAATATGTGTATATATGTGAATTTATAGAGGAATTCAGGTCACAATATTCATATCAAGAGGTATGTTGAATATCTATATATATTATACAATGTGTAGATTACAGGTTATTGAGAGATTTTCCTTGATTTTTGTGTTTGAAAATATACCTTTAGAAATAAATCACTTAATCAGGAACTACATGTTTATTTTTGGTGATTATGCTTTCTAAGCCCAAAAAATATGGCTGGGGGTGGGGAGAGCAAGCTCAAGCACAATAGAATAGAGTGGAAGTAGAATCTAAAACAAGTTAAAAGTTGAAATTTTAACTTGAAATTTCTCAGCTCTTAAGTTGAAAATAAGAAAAAAAATCACCAAAGCTAGAAGATGAATTTGAATTAAATACAGAGCAAATAATTTATATTTAAAGAAATATAAAGTGCAGGGATGGGGCACAGGCTATTTTGGCAAGTATGCTTGCAAATGGACTTTCTTAAAGAAGTATATAATACAGAGAATGTTGATTTTAGAGGGTTCAAATCATTTGTGTGTCAAAATCACAGACTAGTCAGATCCAAGTAAAGGAGGAAAAATAAAAGGCAATTTACTTACCCCTAGTAGAATAAATTTCTTATCTATGTAGATTTCTTCAAACCATAACTTTCCAAAGATAGTTGACTTACTTTTTCCTTAGAAAAATCTATTTCAAACCATACCCCTCCCTGGGTTATTAAAATTTTGTATTATAACTCATAGCCCAGGATCATTCCTTCACCCTCCAGGGGGCGTGGTGGGGGTATAATTCACTTTGGGAAACACTGATGTGGAGTCAACTGTGTTGCTGCTCTTACCTACATTTCTTCAAAAAAATATTTCAACTCACAGTTTGTTCTGTTTGTACATTTTCCTTCAATCAAATCTACTGCATGTTTATCATATGCTACCTTTTGTGCTCAGACTGTTTATGTAGAGACAACTATTAGCTAACAATCTTTTGAGGAAGATATTATTGAGATCTCATTGATATTATGAGATAAGAACTAGGCTGCACCACAGATGCAACACAAAATCCAACTCCTAGTTTACTGTATCTAGAAGTATTTTATGAATAAACACTTAAAATTAACATGTTATGAGATTTAAAGGAGCGTTTGTTCTAAATTCAGGTATCCAAGAAAGATTGGCAAGAAAGAAACCTCTCAAATGCTGGCATCAGAAATCAAAGCTGGTTGCAGACACAGATAACCCGAGGGGCTGAGCTAGTTCTCCTGTTAGCTCCCCCAAAAGAGAACACTCACAATAAAAACAAATAGAAGGGTCACCGATTGCCAATAAAAAACAATGCATCAGATATATTAGGGAAGAAGCTTTGCTTTAGGAATGAACTGCAGCCTTGTGATCACTGAAGCCTGTAATATAGCCCGAGAATATTTCAGCTACTTATTTTTCCATCCTATCAGATTTAGAAAAAAAACAGACTGAATGCTTAGCCTGTCTTAGAAATTAGTTCCAAATATTAAACCAAAGAGAACTGCTGTAATAAATAGAGTACACAAACTTGCTAAGCTAGAGTGTTAACATGAAGACCTGCAAGGGTACTATTGTAGTATAATCAAAGTCTAATTAGTTCACTAATTAAATAAATGTTATGTCATATATTTGTTTCTCTAAATTAAAAGCTTACTAAACCATGCAGATTTATTTGTGGGCGAGTATTCTATGGTTGGCCTAATCGTTAGCTTTTGGTTAAAAAGTTCAACGGTTGCTGTTTCAAAAACATATTTATGCTTTAATCACACATTCTCATAACTTTGTAAAATTAGCCACACTCTCAAATCCTTATGTGTTATTTCTATCAATTTAGTTTGTAGTTATATTTCAACCAGCATATGAGAGGGTACAAAAAAAATCTCAGATATTCACCCCCACCCCCAAAGCTATGTGTTTAAATGTTTTTACAAGACAACCTTTCTACTCCAAAGTACTCTCCAATTCACTTAGTACATCTGTCAACTCTGTGATTCCGTTCTTAGAAACATTTTTCACACTCATCTGTTTGGACAATGGTAGTTGCTGTCACAACTCCCTTGTTGTTGTCTTTATTTCTACGTCATCAAATTGCTGTTCTTTCATGTCCCTCTTCATCCATGCCAACAAAGAAGTCACACGGAGCAAGGTCAGGGGAATGAGTGAGTGTGGCAAGAGAGGCACACAGCTTTGTGCTCCAAAGTGGCACCCTGAGATGGCAGCAAGAGCGGTCCTATTGACATCGTCATGGCAAAGCCATCACCCTGCTTGCCACAAAGCAGGCCTTTTTTTGTTGCACACTGTTAAACAATCCTTTCAGAACCTCTATGTAGAAACCTTGGTGAACAGTCTGACCTGGTGGAACAAACTTCAAGGGCACTATCCCCTCACATAATAAAAATAAAAAGAGCATCATGTTCATCTTTGATTTCATTTGATGAGGCATTTTTTTTTGGGGGGGGGTAGTGAGGTAACCATGGTCTCTTCCACTGGCTTGATTGATGTTTGCTATTGAGGTCATAAGAATAGCATTGAGTCTCGTCCCCAGTAGTGACCTTGGAAAAATATCTTGGTCACTTTGGAACCATTCTTCCAAAAATCGGCATGTTTCCAATACATGCTCTTTCTCCTGATCATTCAAAATCCAAGACACAGATTTCAAAGCAACCCTTCCCATTCCCAAATGTTAAAATTCATTGCAAAAACTTCCACACAGTCCAAATAACTCCACCACTTCTTCAATGGTCCTTCCTTGGTCTTTGAGCAAAAGTATATGGATTTTGTTGGCATTTTCATCTGTTCCGGAAGTTAAAAGACATCCAGAAAAAGCTTTGTCATCAATTGACATTTTACTTTTTGTTGAAATGAGAAAACCATTCATACACTTGAGTTTTTCCCATAGCACTGTCTTTGTAAGTTGTGTTCAACATCACAGCAGTTTTTGTGACATTTTTCCTGAGTGCGTGCGTGCGTGCACACACACACGCACACACACACACACACACACACACACATGCAATTCACAACCATATGCTGTTCTCTTAAATTGGGCATCATAAAAAATGAGGTTCCAGTGTGAGTTAGTCCGGGTAGACAAGAGGAACAAGTTCAAGGACACACATATAGATATAAGAAAGGGTTTATATACAAAAGGAATGGGACATGGAGAAAACATCCCAGCCCAGTACAGCTCAAAGTCACAAGTCTGATATTAACCCATATGCCCAAAATCAGTCCATAAAATCTCCTTCTGACTCACGAAGTTACAGGTCAGTGGGTACAGAGTCCCGGCACCGACAAGGGTCTCCCCATGGATCCGCGCTTCCAGGGCAGAGGCCTCCATGTGGCTGCCCCAGCCTCAGAGGTCCGGCTCCATCAGGGCAAAGCCGTGTGGTCTCTTCACCAGCTACTCCAGCCTCCCAGACGCCGTCATTCTGTGTTGCCTGTCGTTAATCATCTCTGAAACTCACTCCCAACAACTGGGGGAGATAGCTTCTCATCTTCACAAGGGAAATATCGCGAGATTTCCCAGGAGGCTCAGGTGAATGCCATGCCCACATTGAGGCCTCATGGACTACTCAATGGCTATCTCCAGATTAACAGACTAGACTCCACCCTTACATTTCAATCATAAAATTAACATAAGCACATGACTGCCACACAGTGAAGCTGCTTTTATGAGAAAATTCACTGTGACCAAAGAGAACCTTCCCAAGATACTCCAACTAGGTAGACTAATGCTGAGAGAGCTGCTTGATGCTCACTTAGCAGGAAAAATAATACTGCAAAAGCTCTGTACTCTGGGGGCTTTTGCCATTTTGGAGTGGGTAAACCACTTGTATATGTTTAGATATCTATAAATATATAATTAGCAATTTACTAGATATAATTTGATTCTGAAATATATATATGTATTCCAAAAATTGATGGAAATGGAATTAAAAATAACAGATGGTTTCTGCAAATATTTGTTCATCTATATTCATATCTGTTCTAGCACGCACCAGGTTCAACTGATATCTAATAAATGGTTCACAAGAAGCAGGCATTCAATAAATATGTATTCACTGTTCTTTTCAGTTTCACAATGATTGTGATAATCATTTTCTACAGTTTTTAGAAACCAACAAGTGGATTATGCCTTTACATTTACCTTAGGAACAACAACTGGCTCTAGTCAGATCACCTTGTGTTTCATCCCAGAGTAGCAGAAGGGACATTTTCTCATTTCCATGTGTAAAAAGTTCCACTCCCTTTATTTTTGTAAAGATGGAGAATGAAACCCTAGTCGATATATCTCAGCAGATAAACTATTAGGTACATTTTTCTTTGTCTACAGAAATCAATGGAACACATAGAACTTCTGTTTGTTTCCTCCTCTTGGTAAACATGTGGAATAGAAATTAAAAGAATAAAAAAACTTCATTTGGATCAATCTCCTTCTTGCTACTACCAGCATAATAAATACTCTAAGCCAAAATTATATGAAATTGTGGGTTAGGGGAGAGTATAGGTATTGAAGTTCAGCAGAGAAAATAAGTTTTCTCTCTTTGGAAAATCATTGTTCTCAGAGAAGAATTACAATACATAGCTGAGAAGCTTTGACATACTGATATCTCGCCCACTTTTGTAGGAATAAAATAGAGAAAAACTAAAGCAGATCACTTGGAAGGGGGTATCTGTATTCATGTATATTATGTAAAGTTACTTTTTGAAATAATCTATCTAATCTGTCTATCAATACATTTCAATAGTTCATTCACATCAAGAAGATTTGTACAATAATCACCACAATCAATTTTACAAAATTTTCTTCTTTCTTGTACTGATTGCTATTAGTCCCCATGAAATTCCGCTATGAGGAAGTTTTGTTTCTTCCTGCTCATTTATGTATTTATTCAAAGACTATTTATATTAGTGTGATTTATGTATATTTATTTTGTACTTTGTGTTTTAAAATCTATTCTGTTTATTTGTTAAATGTGGGTGTAGGTATTGTTGATCAAATTTTACCAGCTTTAATTATTGAAAGTGCTTTCATATTAAAAGCTTAGATCCCGGCTATCAAATTAATCCTGACTCGACAGTACAGGATAAAACTGTTCCTCTGACACCAGAACCTTTTAAGGGGGCAGAAAGTTCTGTGTTTCTCTCTTAGAACAGCTGTAGTTTCAAACTGTTGACCTTGCAAACCATAGCTCAAAGTATTGGTCCCCAAATTTCTTTGATAGTTTCTCTTTCAGCTGTGTTTTGAACATTTTCTTATGTTCTAGTATTACAACGTGTGCCAGAATGATTGTGCGTTTTACTTGCCCCAGTTTACTTGCTGGATTTGAATTTACTTTTTGATTTATTAAAATATTTTCAGCAGAACTCTGCGCTCAATCTTCTCAGTAGCTATGGTGGCCTATTTATGCCTAGGGGATAGGGATTTTTCCTTAATTTCATTTAAATCAAAGAATATCTGACTTAGTCCAAACCTGCCACAAAGGTGTCATAACCTCCAGTACACGATAATATGTCCAAACTCTTCACTGAAACTTTAAAATTGATGCCTCATGGTAACCCTTTGTGTCATCCAGGACTGGAGAAGGAAATATCTTCAAACTTAAACTAACCTTTAAATTGAGTTTTATAAAGGAATTATTTCTAAAAGTGAGTAGGGTTTATTAAGGTATAACACAACGACATTTGTTATTTTTGTTATTGCTATTGAGTCTTTTCAGACTTGCAATGTAATTCTTTTCAGACTTACAAGACTATTGTGCCAAAGGTGTCTATCCAGTTCATCAAGAGTTCCCCTCATTTTCACTTCTCTTAAAATGAACAAGAATGTACTTCTCTGGTGTTTGAGCCTTCTTGATACCATGTCCAAAGGGAGAAGACTCACTGTCCTCACTTCTAAGGAGCAATCTCGCTTTCTGACTGTCGTTTCTTCTAAGACTAATGTGGTTATTTCTCTGGAAGGCATAGGATGCTCACCATCTTCCAACACCACAATTCAAATGCACCCCTTCTTCAGTAGTCCCTTTTCATTGTGTAGCATGCGATGTGATTGAAATGCCCACAGGTTGGGTCTGGAACATTTCAGTCATCATATTTGCTCTTTAAAACTTATAAGAAGTCTTTTGCTTCACATTTTTCTGATGGATTTTCACTGCATCGATTCAAGGCAGACTCCTGAACACCCTCAAGGACAGATTAGAACTGCCGCTGTGGATTTCCACAATGGTAACTGCAAACAGAAGGAAAGATCCTGTCTTTCTCCTGCTGGCTGCAGCTCAAGTCATAACCACTATGCCAACAGAACTCCAGCCTGATGCGATATGAATGCTTCTGTTCTTGATTATTGTTTCTATAGACATTCATTTTTATTTATTAAATAGACTGATATTGTTGACTTTAATTTTTCTCTTTATTATGTTACCAACCCAATTTTGAGGATTTTAATTTTTTTTTATTATTGTCATATACTTTCCTGTAGAAGTTGTGTCTTTCAGCACACTTTCATGCAGCTTTTGTGGTAAAATTATCTGCCTCAGCTGACATTTGCATCGACTTTCACTTAAATACATATGGCAAGTTATATTACATATAGCCTTTGGCATCAGGTGCAGTACAAAAGTACTACTAAACATGAAAACCTATAGTTCTTAAATGTTTCAGTGATAAATGTAAGGAGTGTCTATCTCCTGAGAAAATGTATACAGAGAAAGTGGTGAGAAAAAGAGTACAGTCACCTTCTTCTTGTGGCCTCAATTTCTTCTGATTCCATGACCTATTTGGTAACTTACATTCACTAAACACACAGGGAAGATGGCAACATAGCAGGTCCTTGAACTTTCTGGGACCCCAATCATTATGAAGAGCAGGGCAGAGCAATTAGAAAAAACCACATGAACTATCAGGGTAAGCAGAATGTATTGCTACTAGGATCCCAGTTCATAATGCCATAGAACTCACAAATATAATTCAAATATATATAAACATAACTCTGCAATTAGTGGTAAGGCTGAATCCAATTTTTCTCAACAATACTCTTGCTTTTGACTCATTATCCTGCCTTCCAATATCAAAAGGGGAAGGTTCAATCATTGTGGTACTTATATAATTGGTGGCCAATTTGAGAATATTGAGAATGAAGAGGTGAATTTTAGCCTGTCATTTTAGCCTGTCAATCAGGTTGCAGCTTGATGATCTCATTTGGAGAGATTAAGGAGATAAATAGTTCTCTGAAGAGGGGACACACGAACACCTCTGGGAGACTTTCCTGTTGAGCAGACACAAGGAGCTTTGCTGGAGCCCTAGAGCTGAAGGTGCCACATGGAGACCCCTGCCAGAGTGAATGCTTCCACTGCCACTGGATGCATTAGACTTTCCACCCACAGGCATGTGGTCTTCCTGCATTCAGCGTGATTGCATGGCTGTGTGAGTCTAAAGAGGAATTTATAAGTTAGTATTTAAGTACAGGGTAAAATTGGATTTAAGGACTTAATCTTGACTGGTCTACGATGTTTTCTTTACATATGATTGCTGTTTGATACAAAGTTCTTTCTTATACACATATATGAGTGTATTTATGACTTTTTCCCCTAATCAGCCCAGACTAACACAATCAGTATAGTGACTTTACTGAGACAGTTACGCTCGATGAGTCAGTTGCATTCAACTCAGAGAGTTCAGCTCAGACATTAAAGATAACTTTTGTGTGTTGCAATTCCAAAGGGATCATCTTAATAGATTTTCTTGAAGGACACTGGATAAAAATGAGGCTTATTATGAAGAAGATGAAATAAAATGAAAACTATTGGTAAGATTAAGTTCATGATATTTGTGCTCAGGGATTTTTTTTCCTATCATGGCTATGCACCTGCTTGTTCTTAAGGGATCCAGAGAAGTTCAATAATTCTTTTGTTGGTAAATTGTACATCATAACCCTACGTCTATGATCTTGTCCATCCAGATAGAGTTGCTTTGGTTTTCCAATTCAAAGCATACTGTAAAGGAGTAAGATTTTACCTTTGTAATGTAAAAACTTACATTTTTACGTTGTTGTTGTTCCTAGGTGGCATTGCGTTGGTTCCAATACATAGCAAACTTATGCACAACAGAACAGCACTCCGCACAGTCCTGCCTCATCGTCACAATGGTTCATATCCCTGAGCCCATTGAAGCATCCTGTGTCAATCCATCTCTTTCTGGGTCTTCCTCATTTTTGCTGACCCTCAACTAACATGACTGAATTCTCAAGGAACTGGTCTCTCCTGACAATAGGTCCAAATGAGATAAAAAAAAAAAAAAGACTTGCCATCTTTGCCTCAAAAGAGCACACTGGCTGAACTTCTAAGAGAAGTCCCTTTGTTCTTTTAATAGTCATTGTTATTTTCAATATTTTAACCCAGCGCCACAATTTGAATTCATCTATTCTTCTGTGTTCTTCTTTATTTAATATCATGCTTTCACATGAAGGGGATGCAATGGGAAATACCATGGCATGAATCAGACACACCTTCATTCTCAAAGTAATGTCCTCGTTCTTCAATACGCAAAAGAGATATTTTGTGGCAGATTTACTTAATACAATATATCATTTAATTTCTTGACTACTACTTCCATAAGCATTGATTGTAGATCTGAGCCTATCAAAATCCTTGAGAATTTCAACCTTTTCCCTTTTATCATGGTCTAGGTTTAAGGATTTTTATTTTTCTCACATTGAGTTGTAATCCATATTGAAGACTGCGATCAGTTATCTTCATTAGCAGAGGCTTCAAGCCCACCTCCTTTTCAGCAAATAAGATATTGCATGTAATACAGCTTATCAGATGATTTGATCAGCAGATTGTCGCTGTTGTTAGAGCCCATTGAATCATTTTCACGCCATAGCAACCCTATGCAAAACAGAAGGAAACATTACCTGGCCTCCACCAGACTCATAAGTGTCCCTATATTTAAGTTAATTGTTGTAGCCAGTGTGCCAAACCATCTTTTTGAGGACCTTCTATTTTGCTACCCAGCTAAGAGCATGACTTCCTTCTCCAGGAACTGGTCACTCCTGACAACATGTGAAACCTTGCCCTCCTTACTTCTAAGCAGCACCTTGGTTGTGCTTCTAGCAGCCTTTGGTATTGTTAGCATCCTTCAAGATCATCCTTAAATAATACACTTGCTAGAATTCTCTAAAGCCATCCTGTACAGCAGATTTTCTTATTGCAACACATAATTTGATCTTTTTACCTAAGAATATCACATAGGGAATGAAATGTTCTTCATTTATCATGATAAAAGAATAGGTGATACAAGAATGATTTCAATTGAAGATAAAAACAAAGTCATTGACTATATTTTCTTAGTAGATGATTTGGACCTCCATCAAATTATTGTCTATATCATTGTTGTGAAAGATCAAGAAAACTCTTATGGCTTCTAGTTTTATCTTACCACTTGACAGAAATACACTTATAAATAACATAACATGATGATTTTTTGTCATTTGCCAATATCTGCCCATTGTCCCCAAGCCCAGTATCATAGAACATCTACTCATTTCTAACAGGTCTCTCTTCTAATTTTTGGCCAGACACAGTGACTTCCTTGTTGCTGCTGCATTCTGTTGAGTTGGTTCCGCCTCCTAAGGACGCTATGTACAATAGAACAAAAGATTGTCTGGCTCTTGCACAATCCTTAAAATTGTACAAATGTCTGAGCCCATCATTGTATCCACTAGGCCAGTCCACATTGTTGACGGCCTTCCTGGCTTGCTGCTTCCTAACTTTACCAAATATGGTGTCCTCCAGTACAGGTGTCTCCTGACATGCACATGACATGAAGTCTAGCTAACCTTATGTCTAAGGAGCATTCTTGCTGTCTTTCTTCCAAGAGAGATTTGTATATTCTTGGAATTTTCAATATTCTTCATCAGCATCACAGTTCAAATGCGTTGATTCCTTTTTGGTCTTTTTTATTCAATGTCTAAATTTTGTATTCATATGAAGCAATGGAAAATCCCGTGGCTTACGTCAGACATACCTAAATCCTCAGAGTATCTTCTTTTCCCCCCAACACTCTAAAGAGATCTTTCGATCAGGGAAACGCATCATTGAGCTCTGGACTGTTGCTTACATGAACCTTCATTGTGGAGCCACATGCAAGGCAAAATCCTTGACAACATCAGTCTGTTCTTCATTTATCATTATGTTGCCTATTGGCCCAATTATGAAGATCTTGTTTTCTTTACATTGAGTTGTAATCCATTCTGAAGGCTGCGGTTCTTGATTTTCCTCACTTTCATCCTGCAAGGTGGTGTCATTTGCATACATATCAGGTAGTTAGGACGCCTTCCTACAGTTCATGCCACACTCTTCAGATAAGCTAGCTTCTCCAAGCATTTGCTCAACACATAGATGCAATGAATACCGTTAGAGATTACAACCCTGATGCATGCCTTTCTCACTTTTAAACTGGGACCTCTTCTCTTGCTTTGCTGACACAGCAACTTCTGATCCATGTATACAAATGTCTATTCTTCTCAATGTTATCCATACTTTGTTATGACACATACACTTGAATCCGTTTCCCTAGTCAATAAAATATGTGCAAACATCTTTGTATTAGTCTCTGCTTTTATCTAAAATTCATCTCATATAAGCAATTATATTTCTTGTTCCACATCTTTTAAATCTGGCTTGAGCCTCTTGTAGCTTTTTGTCAATTATGTGCTGAAACTGTTGTTGAATGACTTTCAGTATGATTTTGCATACTAATTTTTCCATATAAAAGATGATGATAGTCCCATCTTAGGTAATTTGTGCTTGGTGCCTTCTTTCTCCATGACACATTTTGCCTAGGATCCCTCTTAGTCCATGTGTTCCTTTGATCAATTTCCTGTTACTACTTCACTTTAACAGTGAGGCTTTTATTAATCATCCTCTCCATGGTAGGATATCAGCATTCTGTCTCTTAACAATTACCTGTTTTATTTTATCTTCATAAAATAATATGTACACATATTCACTTAAACAATGTACACATATACACTTAAGCACACATATGAATACACATAAAGAAATACATAATATATTTATAAATGTGTATATAACATAGTTAAATACTCATCCACCACTAGTTACTTTTATTTGCTAAGTCAAAAACTTATTTTAATTGTACTATTTTCTCCATGACTTTAACTTTTCTTGCACTATTGTAGCTTAATGATTTCCCTAACAAAATATATGGCATCAAATAAAATCAAATAAAATTTTCATGGTTTCATTGTATAGCTTCATGAAATTTTAATATTGTAAATACCTTGTATATGACTCCATGAAGTTTTAAAATTTCAAAAACCTCTATTGGTCATCTCTGATCTTGAACATGTGCATAAAGTCAAAGCATTTAGATATGAAAATGTTCATTAAATGATAGAACATTAATTGCATTAAAATTTTAAAACCTTTGAAGCTATTAAAATTTCAAAACCTTAAATTTACTATTTTCTTAAAAAAATAATGGCTGGTTCCAGAATATGATTTTCTATACTGATAATCATACCTTTCCACATTAAAAAAATAAAATTATTAACATTTACATACCTAGTCTGGACTACTTAAAATAATTTAACTATTAATTTTGAGATTCTAAAATTATCATTTAGCTCTAATTCTTTTGTGACTTCTAATACTTTTCTAACTATTCCTGTAAATATTTCATATTAATATATTTGCTATACATACAATATTTTATTAAGTGAATTTAAAATCTGAAATTTATAATAGTTATATTTATGTAATATGTTTTATATTATTATGATAACAAAAGGAATGGATGAAACTTTCTATTCTTGGCATTTATGAGCTTAATGGGAGAGCTGTGAGCATTTTTGGAAAGGATAGTCATAAAATCTAAGATGTTGAATATAACTAATCAAACATGAATGCCATCACATTCACAGTTAAAGACAGCAATTCAAGGTCTATTGTGAAATATAATACTGCCAGTGAAAGAGTAACACACCTATAAGGAACACAAGTTAATACAAGTATTATTGAAACTGATGTTCCCACCACTCTATACTAAAAAAAGAAATTGAAGATTTTTTTTCCAATTTCTATAGTGTAAAACTGATTGAACATGGGATCATGATGGATTCATAATGAATTATTGTAATTGGAAAGTTGGAAGCAAGGAAGGGGGAATGGTAGGTCAAACATATAAACTTGGTGATAGAAATTACACTGGTGATTGCATGATAGAATTTTGCAAGTCTAATAGGTTAAATATTGTAATTTTTCCCTTACAGTATTCAAGATCCCTATGTAGGTAGGCTTCACTAGGTATAATACACTAATCAAATTTACTACATCTCTTGGAAGAGAAAATGGAGAAGCTCAGTATTGGCTGTCAGAACAAGGCCAGCGGTTGACTCAGAAATGGACTGTAAATTGCTCATTTAAGTTCAAGTAGATGTTGAAGAATATTAAAACAAATACAGAAGAACCAAAGTACAACTCTTAGTTTATTCCACCTTAATTTAGACACTATCTTTAAACTAGTTTTGACAGTGTATATACTAATGAAAGAGATTCAGAGAAGTTGTGAGATGAAATCAAGAACTTGATACACAGAGAAAACAAAGAGTATTTTAAATGCAGGAAGGAAAAAAAAAGACCAACGTGGATATCCAAAAATTGTGAAAATTGTGAAAAATTGCTTTTGAAGATAGAATAGCTAAAGCAAATGGGAGTAGTAACGAAAGAAAGAATACAATACAAGATTTTAGAATGAATTTTGTAGGCAAAGTAAGGTATTATAATGAAAAACAATGCAACAAGTTGGGGTTATAAAAGCAAAAGGGAATAATTTCATCGTTTCTCAAGTTGAAAAAAATCTCCAAGTATGCCTCAAGTTGCAAAATTGCATAATCCTTGGGCAAAATATTAAATGTTGCAGGATTTATTGAAAGAGAATTAAAAAATGCTTTGCCAAAAGAATTTTGGTGATGTTCAATCATTTGAAAATATTGCATGCAATCAAGAACTAATGATACTGAAAGGAAAAGTTGAGATGACATTCTAGGAAAGGTTGGAATAACAAATGGTTGAGATGACATTCTGGGGAAGGTTGGAATAACAAATAACAAATTGAGATGTTTCAATAAGTAGATGCAACATCGGAAATGGGCACGCGCATAGACCTAGAAATTTGGAAGACATCTAGCTACCTGGAAAATAGAAGGGAAAATCAATTACTGATGAGGATGAAGTATAACAGCTTCAGTATACATTGCAACTCCACAAAAATATTTACATCTGGATTAATGAGCACCATATTGATAAATGCATGTAATTTTGAAATTATCATTAATTTTATTTTCCTTGTTATAAAATACATTATTTCATATGGCTCCTTTAGTCTTTGTAACCATATCAAATAACTGTGTAAAACTATGGAAATAATATACATGGCATGCTACTGAGGGGATTGTACATATCCTTTGATTAGTTTCTGTAGTCTACCCTAAAACAGGATTCTATATAGCTATAAACTTATGCAACATGTTGCTATCATTAAATAATCTAAATTAAATATATGTAAGAAGCAAAGCTTTGGGTGATAGTGTAATTGAAACAAATATTTTTGTCAAAATTATCAGTATAATGATTCTGACTGATTGTTCCTACTTCTATAGGCTAAACTGGAGAAGAAAGAGGAAGAGCTCAAATCTTCAAAGTCCAAGATATAGCAGTATAGGAAATTTCAATTTGTAATCTGATGAAAAGTTTTATTTCTGGTTAATAGAACAGAAAATTGCTAAAAAAAAAAAACCTGAAGACTTATTTTAAGAGTGATTGCATTACTATTAGTTGCTACAATCAGAGATGTTGGCAGGTGAGAACCATCCACGGCTCCAAGGGTGTTCTACTTCCATACCATCTCAGAAACCAAGAACTCCTCTGACTTAATTGGGAAACCTAACGACAGTGGGAGAGTCCAGAGTGGCAAGGGCATGTGGGGGCACAATTACCACAGCAAACTACAGAATCAAGGGAATAATCAAAAGGAACTGCTCCATTTGGATTTAAAATTCTAGCTACTTAGTCATAATGTTCATAGGTATTAAACTTTATATTTACTTCACTCATATAAGTAGAAGAGTCCTACTCAGTGAAGGGTAGTATAACTGGAATTACCAAAATAGGCAACCATGGTCTCTAAATAAATCCCCACATCTGAGCTATTTAAAAATCCACAATATAATGCAAAAAGGGGAAATTAGATTTCCTTATGGAAGAAAATGCACTTACATACATGTATACTAATAATCTTTTTCCCTGACTTTTCCAAACATATCTACCTCTGTTTATCAGCATCATTGTTCAATAGGGACAGGGAATAATCAGGCATCCAGGGTTAGTTGACACTAACAATAATCATACTCTAGTTCCAGGAAACCCACATACATTGTGACTCACCAGTCAGAGTAAAGACATGGAGATTATATTAGTTATGGATATTATATTAGTAATGACGTATTAGCTTCGGTTCACTAGGCAATGGGTCCTGTAATTCACCTGGTCTATACTCGGATTGTCCCAGTTCAAGAATGCATAATTGGAATATACATATCACCACAGCATGGATCCCTACATTCCATCCTTGATATGTAGAGTAAGGGATAGTGTGATAGAGGAGACCAGGTGGAAGCCATTAGGATTGCCTCCAGCTATAAAATAGAAAAGAGAAAAGCTGAAGGAATTGCGGACTGCTACAACCACTAATGGCCTAACGGATTCAGGGATAGTACTTCCTATGAAATCTCCATTAAACTTGCTCCTTTAGCCATTCGGCCTTTGCAGGGACCAATTGGTTTTGGTGAAAGATAATAGATTACTAAAATCTTACCAGATGGTGACTGCAATTGCATCTGCTCTTCCATATGTGATGTTATTGCTTGAGAACATGTTTACATACTTATATTGACTAGGTCAATGCATTCTTTCTTGATCTGTGCTTTTAAAGACTATTGGAAGCAATTTGCCTTCATTTTGCAATCTCACTGTCCTATCTTAAATGCACATAGATACCTCAGTCCTATGTTAAAATTTTGTATGTAAGGAACTTGGTCATCCTCTCCTTCCATAAAACATCAGATAGGTCTGAATTGATGACATAATGTTGACTGAGCCTAATGAAAATATGCCTCAACTACTCTAGATATATTAGTAACATATTTGAATACAAAATTTTAAAATCAAATGTACTATCATTGAATTGATTCTGATTCATAGTGACCCAGTAATACAGGATAGAATTAACCTTGGGTTCTGGATAGGAGATAATTGATTTATCAAAAATTCAAGTGTCTTCCATCTCAGTGAGTAAAAAGGAGTCCAGTAATAAGGCTTGTGTTGAGATAGCCATTCTACAGAAAAGGGTAAATTGTCACATCTGACATCTCATGTAACTGGAACAGAGGGGCAAGAAGGGGAAATTATAAGGGCAAGTTCACAGGATGCATTTTATTTGCATATTGTTTTATTAATATTTACATTGGCTAAGCAAATAGAGGCCACATATGGAGCCCAGGAGAAGTTATTACCCTGCATGAAAGGTTTTTGACCTAATAGTGTCAGACTCAGGAATCAGTGACAAAAAGAGGAGGAACATGTACATCTTGGCTAAATTCCAATGTCTGGTGAGTCTTTGTAGAACTTAGAAGCAACTTAATCCTCCACTTAGGTGTTATATTTTTGCTTATTTAACAATTTTGAAATTTGCTAATTTTGAGTAAGATCCAGGATAAGAGAAGGCTCCATGTTCTGTCCAGGTTGCTAGTAAGTTGCTTTGTCACCTGAGTCATATAACCCAGCTGATTTACTGGTGCTTAACAGAATAATGACAAACCCTTCTGGAAAATCCTATCATCAAAAACCCACATACTGTGCAGATAACTACTCTTCTTTTGAGAAATGCATTTTACTTGTTCATGCACCTTAATTGAAACTGAATTCCTAACCATGGTAACAAGATTACCATATTTATTGTAATACGCCTCAGTGTCAGAGATGTTTACACTAGCAAAAGCAGTTTAAAATAGTGCCTTCAGGACTTTAGATATCCCCAAAATTGCCTCCGTCACATAAAAACCTGAGGAGCAAGTACAGAATCCCGTGGAGTGTTGACATTCTCAGACTTAGGAAAGAGTGTAGCTCCAAGTATAGGTATTATATGGTATTTGCACACTCTGAAACACACTTTATGTCCTCGAAGCAGAACAAAATCTGATAATAGAATGAGTTTACCAGACTTCTTACCAGTAAGTGCTGGGAATGACATGTTAACTAAGTCTCCCCAGGGAGATGAACAATGCTCTATATTTATATTAGAACTTTCACACAGAAGAATCCCTGAATGCCTTGCAAGCTCCTTCTATAGAAATCCCTCACCCACCACTGAAGCACAAGCACCTGTGGGGTTGAATATGACAGCAGTTCCCCAACACAGCAGCAGTCAGAAGACGGTGAAACAAAAAGCCTCTCAAGTGAGACCAGCGGCAAGAATTTTATGTAGGCAGAAGGATAATTACTCCATTGGAATTTAGCCAAGATGTACATGTTCCTCCTCTTTTTGTCACTGATTCCTGAGTCTGACACTATTAGGTCAAAAACCTTTCATGCAGGGTAATAACTTCTCCTGGGCTCCATATGTGGCCTCTATTTGCTTAGCCAATGTAAATGTTAATAAAACAATATGCAAATAAAATGCATCCTGTGAACTTGCCCTTATAATGCTGGCCAAGGTCTTTGCTTTGCATGGAGAGTAAATGTTATTCTTGTCCTTTGTCCCTGGATTGACCACTTGTTTGATATCATCATTTTGGTGGTAAAAAGGGGCCTGTCAAAGCAACCTTGGGTTTCTTTAGAGGTCATTCAGAGAGACTCATGCCAGGGGAGACGTGCTTTGTAAATAATCATCACTTCATCCAAAGGGCGCAAATGCAAGCCAGACCTGAGTCATTTTAAATAACCTGTTTGCATAGTTAACGTCCTCATGCTGCGGAAAGGTTACACACTTTCCACTGTAATTTCTTTCCTCCTTATTTGCGTGTTTTTTTTCTAATGGAAAGTAAAAAGAGGTTATTTGATGAAGCCCTAGAAAAAGAAAGAGAAAGGGGCAAGAAGAGAACTCAATTCTCCATCCACAAGATAGATTACAGAATAAGGAAATATATTTCATATATTTGATTTGAGTTTTTTTAATTGATTGATTTATTTTTTGTCTCTAAATCCCCACCCCTCCAAATGAGTAATTTGGGAAGGGGAACTTCACCTTTCAGTACCAGGTGAAAGTCATGGGAAGCTATTCTGAACTGCTTTGTTGCAGAGGCGTGGAAAAGCACAGTAGAAGAGTTTCTTTCAAAGCACTTGTTTTAAACATTTCCTAAACCGTTCCTAGAAATAGAAAGGCCTTGTGATAGTTAGATTTTTTTGTGGCCAATATGGCACCTGAGAGATGATATAGGTGGGGTCCAACCTGTCAATCATGTGGTATCCTGGTATACCTCATTGGGGGTGTGGCCTTTAATAAAAAGGGCAGTGACAACTTCTTTCTTTCTGGCCCTTCACCTTCCTTGTTTGCTAGGATTTTATCTGCCTACAGATAAAAATATATCATAAATATAATAAGACTTTGGAAAGCAGCAGAAGTGAATTAATACATCAATGCTCTATCTAGATATTCTGTGTTTAAAAATCTCTCTTTTTGAATTTCATACTCATTTATTCAAGTTTCTACCTATGAGATTTTCATTTGATTTAGGAAAATATCTCCAGGACCTCGAGAAATTCTAAGCTATTTGAAACTTATTACACTTTTTCTATTCTGAGTCTTTTATGTCCTAGTAAAAAATTCCTTTATTTACCCCCTTTTATTTGAAATATAACCAGTGTACATTGTTTTGTATTAATTAATTAGTTTGACAGCCCTCACTGGACAGTGAGGAACTTACAACATTTATGCAATTATCTTTTGCCTGTCCTATAGCCTCAGCACATGTGGGGTGAAGACAGAACTTTTCCACAATTATTATACTCTAAATATTAAGCAAATTGTTTACCAGCATTTGTTTTGGAAGTTAGCTATTCTCTCTGAAGGTCCCAAAGGTGGCTCTGAGACCTTTGTGTTGTCACATAGCAGTGTTAACTCCCCTGCTGTTAGGATGACTCCCTTCTTTTGAAGCTTATGGGAGGTCTTCAAGAACCATGGTCAAAGACTCCTAATCTGACACCTGTTTATCTACCTCCAGATGCCCAAGATCTGGTTTTATTACTCTCCTCTTCACACAGTCTTGTAGACATTCCTAAGACCACTCCCCTTATCACCATATAGCCCTTAAGACATCCCTCTCCAGTGACGTATGTCCTTGCCTGTAATTAGGAGCCTGGCTTGGCTTCAGAGGGCATATAGTGATGGGACATAGGATAGAGAAAGGAGACTGCCTCGCTCAAACCTGCTTCGCTCCAGCCTGCCTCCATCCAGGTTGCTGCTCTCCTGTCTTCCTCTCCACGTGGACCATCTAGCGTGGGAGTGGGGGGGTGAGCATGTATCATGAAAGGATATATATGTAACTTCTAATACTCTTTTCTCTCATGATATCTATATAGGTGTTATAATAAATAATAATTATTGCTACACAACCGCGTGTTGAACCCTTGCTGTGATTATATCAGAGGATTGATCACCCCCTGATAAGCACATATAAGAATAGAATACAGATCACCTTCTTTTACTTTTCAATCTTTAGTTTCCAGTATGATCAACACTATCGTATGGATAGAGATTAACAGATTTCTACCTTGGTCTTCATGGCAAATGAAAATATTCTCCTAGAATGTATGGGAGAATAATCTCTCTGTTTCATGTTCAATTTCTCCTATGATTCAATCATAGTCATCATAGTAAAGGAAGCATTGGGTTGGTAACTACAAAGTCAGAAGTTTAAAAACACTAGACAGCTCTACAGAAGACATACAGGCCTTCTACTCACATAAAGGGTTACATTTCTAGAAACCTACAGGGGTGTTTCTACCCTGTCCAAGAGATCTCTAGGAGTCAGCATAGACTCCAGGGCAGAAAGAGTTGTTTCTGAGTCACATAAAATTCTATACAAACAAGAAATGTGATATCTTATGTGGAAAAACAGTGTATCTTAGATCCAAGAAATCGATCAATGGAAAGGACATCACAGTTGGTGAAGGGTCAGTTGAAAAGAAGAAGATAATGAATGGTATGGATTAGCACAGAGGTTATGGCAGTAGATTAAAATAATGTAACGATTGTGAGGATGACACGTCTCCAGGAAGTGTTTTATTTTGTTGTGCCTGGCCCAACTTGACAGCAGGTATAAAATAAATATTAGGCTGATCTTTGGGCAGTGCAATAGTCAATCTCCGTTCCAGGTAACGAGGTTTGTGCACATTGATGTAGATTAGAGAAATTAACTCTAAGCTGAGTTCGTGCCAAGCTGTATATCCTTAGCCACATATCTAGTGATTTTGCAAGCTTGAATATTTTTCTTACTTGATCTCTAAATAAGAAGTAGAAATAGGGCTGAGCCCCGGTTTCGTAGTGGTTGTGCGCAGGACTGCGGCCCACTAGGTTGGAGGTTCAATTACAGCTCCCACTAGCAAAGGCTGGGCCACCTACTCCCACCACCTGAGGGCAATGATGCCTAAATAAAAAAAGAAGTAGAAATAGTTCAGTTAAGAAAGAGATGGAAATAAAGGGTGACTTAAAGATGAATAAAATATAATGTGATTAAAAGTATTCCTCACAAACTTTTTGATTCACGGACTTTCATCAATGGCTATTCCTCTATTTAAGAGTGGTGTTTTTGTGTGCTTTGCTTTGAATTTAAAACTTAGAAATGGAAGCAATGAGGTTTGGATAATGGAACTCTGATAGGGTCTCAGTGATACTTGGACCTTTGCTAAATGCAAGGGAACTGTTGGATTCTTTGAGTTTTTCTTCAGCAGCATTCCTGTGTCATTGATTCACATCACTGAAGTGAGATTTAGGGGGCAGCATTAATAGCAAAAATGTCTTCCAAACTCTTCGGTTACACTGTAGTTTGGGAATTTATTTAACCCAGCAGCACATCACTATTGTGCCATCTGATCAATCCTGCTGCTCATGTGGTTCATCGATGGGTTCATTTCTGAAGCCCGGTGTTGAGAAGGTTCTGCTAATTGTTCCCCAAACTGGTAGGTAATGGATTTTCTGTATTAAATATGTTTCTGCTTAAAATATCTATTGCACTCTATTTCCTAGTACTAAAGTATGACTGAAAGAAGCTAATATTTCTGAATGGTTACGATTAGGCAGACATCCCAGAGACTGTGCACGATTTAGCTTTCAAGGTATTGATATTGCTCTATCCATCTTTACAGGTGAGAAAAGTATGATCTAGAAAGTTAGTTTGTTAGTAGAGGACAGCACCATGATTGAAATCCAGCCAGAGACCAGACTTCACTCAGGTAGAGAGATTCAATACAGGGAGTGCTACAAGAATTTATTACTCATTATAGTTAAAATGGCTAGAATTTTAGATAATTTGCTTAAAAATTAAAAGCAAGTGAGTTACTTGATAAGAATATTTTAGAAGTCATTGCTCTTATGTCAAGCTGATTCATACGAATCTTGAAAGAGAGGCAAATGGATGGAGTTATAGCTATGAAAATGTGCAAAGCCAGCAGTCTATCATAGTTAATGCTACACCCATTAGGAACATAAGATTTATGTGAATGTTTCTGACATGTATGTTCCAGAAGAAAAGGATAAAATTTGATAATCCATGTATATGCTCATATATTGACTCAGACATAACTGATGCCCTTAATTCATTTTACAATAGAATCTGTTGCACCTGTGTGCCTGTGTGTATACATGTGCACAAGCTAGCATGATTACATGTGTGCCATGCCACTGAGATTTTGAGTTGATCTCTTTGGAAGATAATGTTGATTAATTAAAGTTGCATTACATAATAAAAAGCTAAGTTGTGTGATACAGAGACAAATAACTTAGTCTTTTTCACACAGAATAATCCATCGAGGAATCAGATGCACTCAGGATGTCAGGGAATTTTTTGAATTGGGACACCAAAAGAGTAATATATAATTTCTATACATAAAGTTGTTTTGAGTTGGAATAGATGCCTGTGAATAAATATAGATTTTTGGTATCCTCAAGGCAAGATATACACAGACAAAATTAAGTAAAATATAATGCTTAAAATGTTCTTTTGAAATATACTTATCATACAATGGGATCGTGAGATGTTTTTCTTTCAGTAAGCTGTTCATTAGATTGGAGTTGGTTGGAAGTTCTCTGGACTAGAATAGAGAACACAAAATAACAATTTTTTTTTTTTTATGGCATCACTACCCTGGTGGAAGTAAGAAGTCCAACCTTGCTCCCAGGGAGCTGCTGCTGAATTCGAACTACCAACACTGTTGGGCGCAGTCCGTCACACAACCACTAGGCCACCAGGGCTCAGCCCGCAAATTAACTTTTTTTTTTTTAATGTGTATTTTATTTTATTTATTTTTTGTTTTTTTTGGGGGGGGGAGGGCATCACTGCCCTCTGGTGGTGGGAGTAGGAGGCTCAGTCTTTGCTCCTGCGGAACTGCTGCTGGAATTGAACCTCCATCCCAGTGGGCCGCAGTCCTGGGCACAACCACTACGCCACTGGGGCTCAGCCCCAACAAATTAACTATTTTTAACAAGCAAAGACACAGAGAAATGTTCCAAAGAGCAGAAGAGCCAAATTAAAAATATTTCTTGCAATATTGATGGACTTAGTTTGGTTCATTCTATATGTTGATAATGTTTAATCTAGGTGCTGCTATTCTTGTTGACATATGTGTATGTTTGGTGGAGTATTTAGCAGGGTTGATTTCCAATAGAGCTGTTGTTCTTACTTAGAATTCCATTAGAACCTGACCATGTGCAGAGTAATCACATTGAAGACTTTCCTACTTAGCATAGAATCTCCTGTTAAAGGGGTTCAACTTCAAATGCTAAACATGCATTTGGAAAAGAAAAATTAAGAACATTTTTCAAAGACAAAGATTCTTAATTTAAGTGTGCTAGGAGGTGAATCTAATTTTAAATTTGGATAGAATATTGCTGCTGTAATTATCTTACTATTTAAAAACAAGAATGACTAGTGTAGTACCTTTTAGTCTTATGGTACAGCAAAAGGTTGAAAAGCAGCATATTAAATTGATACAGATGTTTAACAATAAATGTGTATGCAAAGATGTATGTCTAATTAAATGATAATTCCACTATGCATAAAATATACAGGCATAGAGTAAGTTGTTAAATAATTATTTGGCATTTCTTGCCCAAATAAAATTGCAACTGGGGAAATATAATTTTAATATTTATGGAAATTTCTTAAGAACAAAGAAATTCTGAAATGACTAAGAATAGTCCTAGGATGTCTTAACACCATTAAATTCACAGGAATAAAAAGGTTTTTTATAATTTAAATGATAATACCATAAAGTTGACTGCATATAAACTTATTGTATTATAAAGATATTTTTCTCTTATAAATCTATCACGGTAGAGTTCATGCATAGAAAAATAACTATAATTGTTCTAGAATTTCTGCAATTATGGAACTATTTATGGCTCAGCAAAAACTAATAATTACAAAAACATAGAGATGTACTTTGTCCAGCCTTTTTTCCCTGTATTCTTCGTCATACTGAGTATATTTCTTATAAGGGAATTTAGGATTTCATTGTAATTTGAGAAATAAATTCGTAATGGAGTTTTTATATCATTCATTGAACCTGCATGTTTGTGAGAGTACCATTATGCTCTATGTAGTTCTCAATGAATACTCTCAGAAATAAATGGCCAATTTTTGTACCCAGGTAATTCTGGATGAACTTAAACAAAACACTGTTCAGTTAGTAGCCAATCAGTTGAATTTTTTCAACCACTCAAGGGTTCTAAGAGGAAGAAAAATGACAACTGAATCATTGAGGCAAATTTGACTGGATTTTGATTTTCAATCATTTTTGCATACCTTATGAAAGGGCAAAAACTTATTGTAGATAAGGAGCTTAAAATTGTTATTTTTTTCTTAAAAATAGCTATATTGCAGACTCTTACAGCTGCTATATTTCAAACATCAATTGTTTCAAGAATATTTGTATATATATTATTATGATCATTTCCAGAACATTTTTTTCTTGAGCCCTTCATGTAAGTTGCTCTTTTTCCCTGTACCTCCCATTCTCTCCCATCCGTGTGAATCCTTGATCAATTCTATATTGTTATTATTTAATTATTATTTATTTATTATTTATTTCATATCTTACACTGTCTGTTGTCTTCCTATGCCTATATTTCTGTTATTTATCCCATTCAGGAGGGGATCTCTCTCTCTCTCTCTTAGGGGAGAGAGAGAGAGAGAGAGACAGAGAGAGAGAGAGAGAGAGAGAGAGAAGAGAGAGAGAGAGAGAGAGAAGAGAGAAGAGAGAGTGAGGTATATATATATGTATATGTATACACACACACACACATATATATATATCCAACCTTATGATGGGTTCCCTTTACCAGATCATCCCTCTATCCTCATGATATCACTACCCCCACTACTGTTCCTGAAGGGTTATATGTCCTGAATCCCATGTGTTGAAAGTTTTTATCTGAATTAATATATGTTCTCAGTTCTAGCCTTATTTGTAAGGTATAACTGTGTCATGGTAATGGCAGGGAGGGAGGATTTGGGAATTAAAGGAATGGTCTGTGTTTCATTGGTGCTATACTTTACTTTGCTTCAATTATCCCTTCCTTAAAACCCTTCTTTGAGGGTTTTCAAATTGTCTACAGAAAGGCTTTGGGTGTCCACTCGAAACCCTCTTTTCCAATTAATATAGTTGCTTATTTGGAATCTTTTGAAAGCTGATACTTGATCCTGTCAATATCTCATGATCACACAGGTTGGTGTGCATCTTCCATGTGGACTTATTTTCTTCCCTGCTGGATGGATTTTTGTTTAACTTGAAGCCTTTAAGACTCAAGATGCCATATCACTTGATTGCTGGGTACCATCTGCTCTCCTCACAACATTGGCTTATTCACCAATTTTGTTTTCAGCTATTGTGTTGGTAAGATGGACATCCTGTCAACTTTCAAAGGAGTGGAGTCTATCCTCTCAATCAGGCTCTACCCAATAAGGCCCCTGTGTGAGCATGGCCTTTTGAGGATTCTGGGAATTCCCTTCTTCCTCCCCAGACTCAGGATATGCATGCTTGCTGTGAGACATTCCTACTGACAAGCGACTTGGAGCTATGGTGATAGAACCAAGACTCCTCGAACTGAGATGCTTCCACCACCACTGGGTCCACAAGACACTTTCTTCCCAGTGCTCTTCCTGCATTCAGCGTCCTTGCATTACTGCATGAGTCTAAAGAGGAATTTATGGACTTGTATTGACATATGGGCTCATATCAGATTTATGGACTTGATCTGGACTCACCTGGGATGTTTTTTAATGCACAATATCTTTTATATAAAGCTTTCTCTTACACATATGTGAGTGTCGTGTCTCCCTGAATTTGCTTCTTGATTCTACCCAGACTAACACATCACTTCTCAACACTTTAAAGTGGTTATAAGCAGCATATTTTCCCAGTGCACCCCATCCTTTGATATCATGTTTGCTGGCTCTATGAACATTGATTGTGGATCCAAGCAGATTGAGATTCTTGACAACTTCAGTCTTTTCTTCACTTTTCATCATATTATTTACTGGGACATTTATGATGACATTGGTCTTCATTACATTGAGTTGTTATCCATACTCAAGACTATAATCCTGGATCTTCACCAGCAAGTCCTTCTCATTTTCAACTAAAAAGGTTGTGTTTTCTGCATATCTCTGGTTGTTAATAAGCCCTCTAATTCTGATGCTGTGTTCTTCTTCACATTATTCATTTTCTCTTTTGTTATCATCAGATTTAATAAATATGGGTTGAGGATACAATCCGGACAGAGTTCTTAATTTTAAAGCATTAAATATTCCCTTGTTCTGTTCATAAAACTGCCTCTTGATCCATGTACAGGTTCCACATGAGCAAATTAGAGTGTTTTGAAATTCCCATTCTTCTTAAGGATGTCCATAATTTATTATGGCCCACACAGTTGAATGTCTTTGCATAGTCAGTGAACACAAGCAAACATCTTTCTGCTATTTTGTGCTGTCAGCTAAGATCCATCTGACATCAGCAATGAGATCCATGTCCTCTTCTGAATCTGGCTTGGAATCTGACAGTTCCGTGTCAATATACCATACTATAGGATTTGGTTCAGAAAAAAATTTACTTGTATGTGATATCAGTGATACTGTTCTATAAATGGAGTATTATGGTAGGCCATATTTCTTTACAATGGTTCAAATATGAAATGTTTCCAGTCAATTAACCAAGTAACTGTCTTCTAAATGTCTTGGCCTAGAGCAGTAAGTGTTTCTAGGGCACCGTCAGCTTGTTGAAAGAATTTAAGGGTATTCCATTGATTCCTGGAGCTTTGTTTTTGTCTAACACTTCCTTTAGTAATATTGAATCTTGATCATATGCACTCTCTAGAAAGTCTAGAATTCATTTAGGTATAGTGTTTCTGTGTCTTCTTTCCATCTTCCTTTGATGCTTCATGAACTCTTCCATATTTTAACTAGTAGTGGTATAGCTGGATCGTAGGGTAGATGCAGTTTGTTGCCTGGGGTTTGTAGTTTGTCGCCTTTGTAACTGTAAACAGCCCTGGCCTCTGAAGCCTGACTTGCAGCTGTGCTGCCATTCACTTGTTAATTTTGAAGATCAGGATATGCTAATTGCCTAAGCTTGCTTGCCCTATAAAACTGGCTTACTTCTCTCAAATCAAAAAAAAAAAGAGAGAGAGAACCCCACCCCACCCCAGAAAAGATGTAACTACTGACACAACCTGTGTATGTATGTATACATTATGATTAGAGCTGTATGAGTCCCCAATAAAATGATTTTTAAGAAAAAAATAAATATATAAAGACAAAAATAAATAAATAAATACTAAGATGATTGCAAAAAAAAATATTTTAACTAAAAAATCTTTCAATATTTCAACTTGAGGTCTGGGTTTTTTCCGTAAGCTCTTTCTGTCTAAGATATGCTGAGTGTGTTCTCCCCTTTTGAAACAATTGATCTTTGCACATTTCCTTATACTGTAGTTGGTCATCTGGAAACTTCCTTTGAAATTTTCGCTTCAGCTCTTTGATTTCATATTTTTTTTCCATGTGTTTTAGTTTACTCTGTAATTTAGAGGAGGTCTTAGTCTTTCCTCTTACATCATGCACCTTGATCTTTTCTTTCTTTTCTCTGTTTTATGACTTTAGCTTTCATCATGAATAAGGTTCAGTGCAGTGTTCTGGGTGGAGTAGAGAAAAAAAGCCATAGAGTCACACATGTGTATAAGAGAGAGTTTTATATAAAGGTAATTGTACATTAAAGAAGCATCTCAACTCAGTCTAGTTCAAACCGATAAGTCCGATATTGACCTATATGTTTGATCCAATCTATAAAGTCTTCTTCAGACTCATAAAACAAATGGAATGACACAGAATACAGTACAGTCATAGGCCAGTCGGTAGAAAGTCTTTGGGTCCAGTGACGTTGCAAGTATCTCAGTGCTGACAGAGGTCTTCATGTAGTTCCTCCAGTTTCCAGGACTGCCTCAGGGTAAGTCCATGTGGCTGCTTCAGCTCAGGACACTAGTGTAGTTGCCCGTGTCTTGTCAGCTGCAATGTCTCCCAAGGAGTGAGCAGAGTGAGAGAAGCCTTCTGCCTCCAATGAGGAAATACAGGGTTTCCCAGAATCCTCAGAAGGTCAAGCCCACACAGAGACCTCATTGGTTATTATCTGACTGAAATATTAGATTCCCCCCAACCCTTTCACTCTTCATCCTCTCAAGTCCCAAATTGACACCACATTATGTAACTACCACATTCATGATGGCATCCCACACCCCATCAGGTCTTTGGTCTCTTGTGTTCAACATATTCCAGCTCTAAATATTATTAGCTTGTACAATATTACTATAGCTTCAATGTTTTATTAAAATTTGAAAATAATTTACCTTTACATTTATCCTTTCTGGTGGTTTAGGCTCATCTTCTATAATTGCTTTCTACATTTTTTCTCTCACTCTGCTTTACCTTTCTGTCTTCTTGCTCTTAGTATCTTAACACCTTGTTTTAAATTCTCCAGTGGCAATCTAATAAAATGGCTAGAAGAAATGTAATAAATTACCTGGAATGCATAGCAGAGTTTGTGAGAAAGAACAAGAATCATCTGCTATTTTCTTCTCCTTGTGTGGAAATTAGTGATATAATAAATATATTAAGGTAATGTGTGGACATACAGCTGATTACCAAGAATTAATTTACAGAATTTACCATCTGTTTATTTGAAATAAGAACCATTATTGAAAAGTCAAATATGTATTGATTTATTTTTCTTCTTTAATGCACTCACTTTGAAATTTAACAAAGATGAATGTAGTATGCAAATTAACATTGTAATTAAAACTCCTTTATTCCAAGCACAATTATTTAGGTCTTATATATCAAATACAAGCTCAAATATTAGTTGCTCAAGGACTAGAATTAGTGACTCATGAGCTAGAATTAGTTACTCAAGGACTAGAAAAGAGAAAAAAAGAATTTGAATCTTTAGAGAATTTTCCTCAAGAAATGCAGACAGATTTCACATTAATAATCACCACAGAATTAAATTTTAAAATTAACTTTTGGCCAAAACGTTTATCATTTTACTACTGCCTTATAATATCCCAGTGAACGACCTTCCAAGGATACTTTTTCTTTTCATCGTTTAGAAGACTAAAGCGAGTCAGCTCTAGGGCAAGGTAGTTTCTTTGTGTCAGTTCTGGAGGTGCTTTCTTGTCTCTTTCCACTTCTGTATCTCCACTCCTTTGTGATCTCCCTTCAACCTGTCACACATCTTCCCTAAAATGGAGTTTCTTGCTTCAGTGTCTAATTTTCTCATTTTATAGCTCAAAAAATAGGCTAAAAGTGCACTCTACACTGATAACCTTTTAAAATAATAAAGAAACTCTGTTCTAAGTAGTATTGGACCCACATTATTGCAGCACATAAATTGGGGCAGGAGGTGAGGTGAATCGTCCGATCCCTAACAACAACATGCTCTAGTGACAAGCTCGCTTTTATTCTCAGAGCTGTCGGCTTGACCCAGCTGACAAAGACGCGGTGCTGGGTCTTGAGCGAGTCTCACAGTGTTGGGGTTCCTGCGTCACCAGTGGCAGTCACTGTGTCACTTCATGTAATGAAGGGTCTTCCTCTTTCTAACTTACCCTTGATTTTACCAAGCCTGATGCACATCTCCAAGGATTTGCTTTTCTGGATAACATATGCAAAGGGGAAAATAAACAGTCACTATGCATATACTATATTCAATTTTCTTCTGGCATTAAATATTGGTAATTTTCTCCTTTTTCATGTGTGTTGACTGGACAGATAGGGTAGCTTACTGGAAACAATAAACTTAACACAATAAAAGGGTTTCAATCCCAGGTATATCTGTGTTTCAAACTCTTCTCCACCATTCTGCACTGCAAAGTACAAGAATATCTTATTTTCTGTTTTCAGAAAAGCCCTATAGACATGTCTCATAGTTGACTGCATTGCTGTGACTGAAATTAAAAAAAACACTTTTAAATTCTATACAATATTTATTAAATACTCACTATTATTTTGATCTGGAGTTAAGTATGTATGTATTCTTAAAATTGATATGTAAGCTCTAAGCAGTAAACCTATACAAATCAAGCCCCAAATTATCATTTTCTTGTGTGATATGATGATATGCCATTAGTCTACCATGTGATCCAAAACAAATATCTGTTCATTTTCTTTGTTCTTAGGAGCCATGATAAATTAAACATTTATTATACTAAGTAATACTAAGGGATAATATAAACCAGAGTGCTATCTTTGAAAATGTATTAGTAAATGTACTACAGAAACTAATGTTGAACTGTGATTCTTCATATTTAACTAAACATTAATGTTAGATACATGCATCTATAATTACTACCACATGCATACTCAACATCTAACATTTGTAGATTTGTGTTTAATTTTTTTCCTTTTTTGTTTATAATAAAATATTTCTGAAAGTCCCTCAGAATTTAATTTAACCAAAAATAAATTGAAATTTTCTTTATTTGCCTTAGTATAATGAAGTGATTTGTGTGACTTCAAATAGGCCAACATTTTTTAACCTAATACTCATTTCTTTAAACCCTTCCAAAAACATTCACAAGAAGTCCCAGTGCTTGGAATTTGGACTCAATACATTTAAGAAAAATCTGAGTTAAAGTTAAATCTTTCATTCCCTTATTAGTGGGGTACAATGATTTCTCAGTTGTCAAACTTAATTTATTCCAAATCTGTGGTCGAACATCAAAAAGCTTGAGAACTGGATGCGTTCTTCACAGAAAAATTAGAAATAATGTAAATTTCCATTATGAATAATGGAAAACCAAATAATTGGTTCTAAGACCTCAAAATTACATGTACTATAAATTCATTTTTCTAGAACTTCAAATCACCGTGAAGTCTTTTAACCTTCTTTTATAGTACTGTCTTGGTTATGCATATGCAATCACCATGGAGTTATTTCTGATTTATACAAATTAACAGTAACTTTTCAACATCTTTTGGGATCTGGATTCTTTGTTTTGTGCATAACAATTTCAAATCTTTTGCTGTACTAACTGCTTTAATCACATTTTATTTTACAAAAAAATGTTGATGATGTTCATTTAATCAAGTTGCATTAAGTTGCTAAATCAGACCAGTGGCATCCTGATTCCAGTTTCAAGATGATTTATTTCTTGAACTCTATAATGGTTCTCACAGCTTCCCTCTCAGTTTTACTGCTTGTTTCACTAACTTTCTTTAGAGTTAGGATTTTAGTATTTTATTCAAATCAAGAACAGGTACACACACACAGACACACAGAGAACAATAGTGAAGGTTTTTGCACACTAACATGGAACTTTGTGTTGTCTGAGCAAGAAGACACTGGACCCAAAGCTTGACCCCTTTGAGTCTGAGGCAAGATGCAATGTACAGATCTCTTGACATGTACAGATTTTTTCAAGTGAAATTTTTAGTTGGACTTGTTGAGCATCCGTATGAGCACTGAGCAGATTTTTTTTTTAAACTTTGCTCTTTGGGCAGTAGAAACTTGAAATTTGGAGCCATTGAACAACTGAGGTACCACTGTAATGGACAAGTCACTTAAAAATTGTATATATCTACTATCTTATTTATGATATTTGCATAGAAGTTTTAGTTGTCAAAGCTTGATTGTAAGACAAGATGCTATATATAAATCTATAACAAATGATCCACACTTAATGAAACCATGCAAAAATGTTGACATATACATCTGAACATAGGTATTTCACATTGCCATACTTGTTACAAAATACAAAGAAATTTCAGTTTTTCAACTATTCTGCCTTATGTTCTGTGAATCAAGTTTTAATATTCAATGTATTCATACATTAGGAAATGACCTTAAACTATGCAAAGTAACTCTTGGTGAATTCTATCATTTCATTGACTCATCCCAACAAACAATCTGTCAGCTTAAGCCATAGTTGGGTGTATGTTTATAGTATGGCAAGTGAGAAACTAATTAAGTATGAAATTACCTTATATATCTAAAGCTGTGTCTGCTCACCTTTAGGCATTTGGGGAATCTACCTAATGAGATACAAGTTTTGCTCCACAGACCAATCACAAAACTCATTAATGCTCATTAAAACACAAGTATTCAATGGATTCAGCAAAATATCAGTGCATGTTAATAAACTTCGTTATCCAATGGAGCACAACCAAGCCATGAAGACATTTTTGTTAATGCAAATGACAATTGCAGGCCAAAAAGATAGTAAATATCGTTAAGTGTACCTACCTGAAAGCAGTTTGGTGACAGATAAGCAAAAATCCCAAGAAGTTTATCTATTACTAGTTTTAGAACTTCTAGATGGACTTGACAAACATCTAAATTTCTAGAGAGAAGTATTGTGAAATCACTAGATTGTTAGTAAAACAAGTTGTATTCATTAGCTTTCCTTATTCTGGATTTAAAGAACTTGTAAATATATTAAGCCTCATACTTTTAAAATGGTGTACATATATAGTTAATAAGCAGCTATTGAATGAGTGAATACATGACTTTAGTATGTAAATCTACATAGTCATATCTCTTTTATTTAGTCATTCCTCAACTATTTGACAGTGTGTCAGACATTATTTTATTATTGAAAAGAAAGTCACCAAAATAGAAGTTCAATCTCATAAAACGTATATTCCAGATGGGTAATAGCAAATAAAAAATAAGCATGTGAATATAGAACAGAATAATAAAGAGAGAATAATAGCACATGATATTACCAGATGTGGAATGATTCAACTCCAAAGATCATATAAGAGAATGAATTTTGAAATTCTCTCAGTGAAGTTGAGATTTGAGCAGATCATATAATGAAGAGAAAACGTTGAGTGTATACAGGTACTGAGTTTTACCAGCAGATGATACTACAAAATTGATAATACACAGAGGGAGTAACCTTTGTGGAGAAGCATCAAAAATGTCAATGTGGATGGAATACATTTAATTAAGAGATGCTTAAGAAGTGAGATCAGAGATATAAAGAAGGACTATTGTAGGATACCATGAGGAAGCTAGTATTTGCATCATTTTAGGCCTTTGAGTGGGTGAGCAATTTGATTGCACATCTTCATTAAAAGATGTTCTTATATTTTGGCCTAGATAGTTGTCAGATTAATTTACACCAGAATTGTAAGACTAGAACTTTGAAATGCTCAACATGAAAATTCTCATAATTGAATGCAGCATTTGATATGGTGAGTAATAAAGAAAGAAAAGTCATAGTGATACTTGAAGGTTATTTGTCTAATATATTTATTACATAAATAAAATTTAAAGGATGTGACATTTTAAGATAAGAATGTATATGTATTGTTGCATGTAACTAAAAAATAAAACTGACAAATAAATAGTATATCCAGAACCTAAATAGTAGATGGAGCATTTTCCAGTGAGCTTTTTCCAAGTTCTTTTTCTGTTTTTACACCCTGTAGTATATAGCTTAGAAGGTCATGACCTCAAGGTTTTAAAAATCATTGAAACCCTATACCAAGTGCAAATTTATAGCTAATTTCTCTCTCTTTGTTTCCAAATGCATTTGTACTGGAAGATCACTTATATGTCTACAAAATAAAATGAAAAAATGAAGTATTTTTACTACACTAAAATGTAAGCATGTTCTGCCAAAGCATCATTTTCCTTTCAAATGTCCTAAGTTTCCACTTAGCATGACACTAACGGAAATTTCAAATCTAGTCTGATGTACAATGCTGTCTGTCATAGTATTACATCTCTCTATTTTCAAGGAATTCCAACCAATGTATATCTTATACAAATGTATGCATCAACCAATAAAGCTACTATGAAAAAGGCTTCTTCCAATGTCTTCAATAAGAAAGTAATAAAACATTCAATCAAGATGTATTGATAATTACTGGCAATTAGAATGCAAAAGTTTGATAATAAAGAGGAAGGAACAGTATTTGAAAAATATTTACTTGGTGATAAAAGGAAGCAAGGATGTAATGATAAAATTTTACAAGATCAATGACTTAGAGCAAATACCTTTTTGTAATATTAATTTTCAGGTCTAGTTAGATTCAGATTCACCTATCTATATATTACTTATCCATAATTAGTCATCACTAAATATATCTGATTCAGTAAAATAGTGAACAATGACCCAATTTCCACAAAAACCTGAGCTCAGGTATCTGTCCTTACAAACAAAGTGTTCAATGAGATGAAGGAATTACACGATCTAAGAAAATTTAGCAATACCCAAAGGAGAAATTCCACTTTGCTGCCTGTTACACCACATCTTAGTTCTTTTATTTTTTTCAAACACCTGTTTATATAAGAATGTTTCATAACTAATTCTATGCAAGATTGTTGTGCAGGACTCTATTCCCTGAGCAGCTTCACTTTTGGGTTTTTTTTGTTTTTGTTTTTTTTGGGGGGACATCACTGCCCTCTGGTGGTGGGAGTAGGAGGCCCAGCCTTTGCTCCTGTGGAGCCACTGCTGGAATTGAACCTCCATCCCGGCACACAACCATTATGCCAACGGGGCTCACCGCAGCTTCACTTTTTATCATGCACTCTTTTTGCTCACATTAAACTAGATGCTCCTCCAAGGGTAATTTAAAAAAATAATTATTAACAGAGACACAACAAGCCTAACATAAGTAAATATAATTTAGCTTTATGAACTTCCCTAAGATTTGACTAAGCATAATTTTTGTTTTACTTCTTTAATTTAATAACATGTTGAGAACATACATTGCAAAGCAAACAATAATTCAACTGTGTCTGGATATACAGATTAGTGAAGCTGACTCCCTTTTTCTAATTGTGTTATTCCCTTTTTCTAGATGACCATCTTGATCACCCTTTACTGAGATGTTCCTTAGTAAGTAACATAAATTCACTGCCCTTTAAATCAGTGGTTCTTTTGATATTGCTTTTTGGCATTTTCTTTTGGAGTGCCAATATAATGTTTTGGTATTGCGTTAGTTACTTTGGCCCCTATAGGTCATCTTAAGAAAGGATGATACTCAGAACAACCATTTTAAAATTATTTTTTCCTTTTAACTCTTTCCACTAACAAGAACGCTTTATGAAGTTTGTTTGCACTTATGTTTGTTCAGTCAGTTAATAGCCAGTCCATGATTATTGTCTTACCTATTCAAAGATTCCTCATCATTCTTTGTATGCTTGCTAATAATAGTAATGATAATGATGGTAAACACAAAGTAACTTGTAGCTATAAAGAGCTTGATTTATGTCACACATCATTCTTCACTCTTTAAAGGATTAATTGTCTCATTAATGTTGTGAGATTATGTCCATCATTATTCTCATTTTATAAGTGAAGACAGCAAATGTCATCAAGTTTCAGTAATGGCTTCAACATGGTGATATTTTGGAAATAATATTATTAATTTTAAAACAAATATACCCAAAGAAAATCCTTAATTTCCTTCAAAATCTCATGCTGCTCTCCCTGTGTATGTCAACAGTAATTTCATTACTGAAAATTATTTAATTATGCAATTTAACATAACAATGAAGAGCATGAAATTCATACTCTTTGAATTTATTGAAATGCAGACCTTTCATTTTTTGAGTTGTGTGACTACTACTTAAGTTCTGTGACCTCAATTTCCCCATCTGTCTTTTTTGTAAGGGTAAAATCTGTTAACCAAGAAAAAGATTAGAACTCAGTCATACACTTAAAAAAAGAGTCGATGGTCCTGAAGTATGATCATTATTCTATAAATATATTATTGTTATTATGATGATTGATAATTGTATTAAGATATACAACTGAAGATATATACATTGGTCAACTTAAAAGAACAAATTCTTAGGGAAGAGAGCAAAGGAAATAGATGATTATTTTTTATCATGTAAGTGGTAAGTTTAAATTATATTGAGTCAACATAGTTGGGTTGGTGGAAGGATATGGAAAGTGTTTAAAAAAGAGTATTAAGTATGTTTTTTACAAAGATGGCGCCAAAGGCAAAGAAGGAAGCTTCTGCCTCTCCCCAAACAGAAGCCAAAGCAAAAGCTTTCAAAGCCAAGAAGGACGTGCTGAAAAGCGTCCACAGCCACAAAAAGAAAATCCGCACATCACCCACCTTTCAGTGACCCAAGACACTGAGACTAAGATGGTAGCCAGAATACCCCTGGAAGAGCATCTCCAGGAGAAATAAGCTGAACCAATATGCCATCAAGAAGTTCCCCTTGACCACAGAGTTGGTTATGAAGAAGATTGAAGATAAGAACACTCGTGTGTTCATTGTGGATGTCAAAGCCAACAAACACCAGATCAAACAGACTGTGAAAAAGCTCTATGACATTGACATAGCCAAGGTCAGCACCTTGATCAGGACTGATGGAGAGAAGAAGGCCTATGTTCAGCTGACTTCTGACTATGACACTTTAGACGTTATCAACAAAATTGGAATCATCTAAATGGAGCCTAGCTGGCTAGTGCTAAATATAAACTTTCTCTCTCTCATATATAGATAGATAGATAGATAGATAGATAGATATGGTATAGATATATAGATATATATGAATCAACCTACATTTGGGATGTACGAAGAAATAATTGCAAGAGTTACAATCTGAGTTAGTTCTTCCATGAATTCATGTTATTAGCCAATTGAAATTATTTTGGAAGGTATTTGAAGCAGATGTATTAACATTTACAATGGCACATGATGCAGTATGTTATGCAGATAAAATGCAAAAAGCACACATGTACTGGAATGCACATTCTGAGGCAGAAAATTCAAACATTGAAGCAAGAGATAAACTCTGAATTAAAAATGAGAAAGTGTGTTACACAAAGACATTTGAATGATTTCTTATATGTTGGGAGGAGAGAGTGATTTTTCAGAAAGAGACTGATCAGATCCCTCAAACATGATGATAAAAAGGATTGCTTAAGGCATTATGTTAATGGTAGTTTGAAGGAAGCATATGAGTTCGGAAGAATGTGTTGGAAAACTTAGAAAATTATAGGCTATTTAGGAAAATGTCCAGGCAAAGGTAAATAATAGCAGCAGGGATGAAAGGAAGAGACAAGCTCAAGCTGAACTAAAGTTATGCATCTGATCAAATTCAGAAACGAATTGAGATGGCAGGAGAAAGAACGAGATGTGGCAGTGAAGCTTTACAGTGTCTTTAGGATACTAGGTGGACTTGACCTTCATTTGTGGAGCTAGAGAATAAAGGCAGTGCAGAGTGATACTAGGGCAAAGCCTTTGGCAGCTGCTTTTCAACATTTTGGTGGTTAAACCCCATTAGCTGCTTTGCTGAAGAAAAACAAACAAAATAATCTTCTCACATTAGGATTATAGTGTTGTATATGCTAAAGAATAACTGTTTGGCCCTAAAGTTTTGCTATCATTCATCATGAGCCTATCACACAGAACAACAAAATACAAACTTTATTTGTGTACTATTTATAGTGCCTGCAGATGTATATATGAAAATCCACAATAGAAAATTTAGATGGCTTTAAGAGAGAGTATCCACTATGTGATATGTGGAATTTCTTTATGGAGATTATGAAGAGTGTGAGAAGTGTTGAGGAGAGGACTTTGAAAAATGCTGTTTCAAAAGGAGACAGAGTAAAGGATTCAACAAAGGATCCAGAAGAGAAACAATCAGAACAAACAAGGAGAAACATAATAACAGAAAATAACACAATTTTCAAGAACAGCGTAGTCATTTCAAAAGTCACCAAAATGTTAAGATGGAAAATTCTAATTGAATAAATTATAGTTGTTAAAACCACGGAGAGCAGTTTCAGTATTGTGACAGAGGTAAATGCTGCAGTCAGACTACATAAAAAAAGGGGGGAGTATTATAAGTTTTACATAGTATTTCAAGAAGTTGAATGATTATGCAAAGTAAAACAAGATAGGGAACTGTATGGATTGAAACAAAAAAGCTACAGTTAAAGAGATGCAAATTAAGAACATAATTCCTAGATAGAGATGCAAAATTGAAGTAGATACTTTTTGTTTATTTGTTTCTTTATTTGTTTGCAGAATTGAAAATTGAGCTGTGAGAAGGAATAATTGATAGAAGATATATGAGGTACAGGACATTTGTGGAACTATTTCAGACAGTAGAAATAACACTGCACAAGAAATGAAAAACAAGGTAAAATAATACATAACATAATAAAATGTAAAAATGCATATCTACATATTATATAGCCATGTGTTCTATTATAGAAATAGATCTAAATTATGGAGACGATTTAGAAACTAAGAAATGCTTACTTGAAAATGTCTACAGATTTTATGTGGATAAGAAAATATTGAGCCTATGTTGAAACAATGCATGTATTTGGAATGACTATGAACCTTGCAGTTAATTTACTATGAAAAAATATGTTTGAGAGAATTTCTAATGGTCTATAAAAGGTGAACATATTAATAGGTTACATTAGCATAGATGACTCATCCTCAAAGGATCTTTTTCAATAGAAGAGATACTTATCATATTGCTCACTGACTGTATAATAGAATTTAAATGAATTAAGCTTCAGCTGTTATCATCATTCTACCAAAAAAGCATGATATTATAGCAGAAAGGGACAAATTATGTTTAAATAACTTGAAATTCATAATATGACCAAAATTATGTAAATTCCAACAACCATCAATTTTCTGGGAATTTTAGCCTCCATGGCAATTTAAGAAAATCAAGCACAATATATTTGCAGCTGGCATAATTCTCCACAATCTTTCCCGAGGAGATTTAGTTATGAAATGTACTTAAATTATAGAAAACTCTGAGTCATTAAACCAGGTAGTGACATGTGGGAATGATCTTTTTAAAGAAGATAAAAATATTTAGCAAATGTCAGAACTATCTTAGAGAAATCAATTTCATGTCATCTTAATATAACATATCCCCATGGTAAGTAGTTCTGGAATACAGTTGAAGAAGGGATGTTTCATGTCATGTGGCATCCTGAAAAGAACATGTACTCTGCAATGCTAAGGCCCAGGGCTGCAATGACTATATCATTGTGATCTTGAACAAGGCCCTTATTAGTTGTGTATTTCAGTTATCTCAATTATTCAAGAGATATGAAAATAACCCATAATCATGAGTTATGCATCATGGTTGATAAATGTTCCCACTCTGGTTTTACAGATGGTAGAGATTTTCACGCATTTAAATGTCTATAAGGAAACTGACCTCAAACCAAGCTGGAGTGAAGGCTGACTCAGCGACCCTATAGGACAACAGACACCATCATCATAGATGGAGAAAAGATTGACTAGCAGAAAGCCTGTGTCTACCTTACACCTGCAATTAAGGTTGCTGAGAGCACAGTTAGGAGATCAATGGATGTCATTGCATGGGGTAAATCGGCCACATACGAACTCTTTATAGAAAAGCAAGGATGTAATTCTGAGGACTAAGGGGCTTTTGATAAAGTCTTTGTATTTTCTTTTTCTTTTTTTTTTTTTTTACAAAAGGGTAGAAATATTGTTTTATTGGGGGAACTTCCATCCAAATTACTTTACGCTTTTAAAAAAGTCCTAACAAGTATTCAGAGAAGACTAATATAGCTTCCACAGGAAAACAAACAAACAACACGAAGTTGATGATTGCCTCAAAGAATTCCTAAAAGAGAAAAAATGTAGTATTTAACCATTCTTCTTTTGAGGCAGAAGAGTAAATGAACTCCACAATTCATAAATAAGATTTTCTTACTTTATAAGCAGGAAGAACTGAGATTCTGTTTGGATGCATATTAAATACAAAATATAAAATCCACTCTTGATGAAGATGAGAGAAAACATTCTTCAACATTTTAATTCTCATGCAATGAAGTCCAAAGGTCTGTTGAATCCACCTTTTCGATTCATGTACTGCCTGTACTTTCTCTTCTGAGACACATTTATGGCATAGGCATTTACAGAGCCATCCACCTTCTTCCCTTTTGTGGAGTCAAAGGAGGCGAACCCCATTAGCTTCATCATTTCGATTTCTTCCTCGGTCTTGCCTTCTAAGTCCTCCTCCGTGATCTGACGCTCCTTGTTCTTTGTTTCTTTTGAGTCTTTCTTGTCCTCGTCTCTTCTTTCTTTCAGTCGAGAAGGGGAAGGGGATGTCGACCTATGTCGTCTTGGGGATCTGGAGCGTCTTCTGTGTGGGGACCGTGAGCGGCTCCTCCTCCGATCTCTCTCCCGGGACCGCGACCTCTCTCGGCAAGAATGGGAGCTTTCATCTCTTATACTTTGGATATACTGTTAGGAGGGGCTGGTCCCTGGAGAATAAGATCATGTTTGATAAAGTAGAGGGACATTGAAGAAGAGGGTCATCAAGTGGAGGCAACAAGCATGGGAACAATAGTGAGCATGGGGCAGGAGCCCGCAAGGCTTTGGGCCTCAAGTCACTAGGTGAGGGAGGCCAAATGATGTCATCTAGCAGCAACAACAAAGCCGAGATTATTAGTTTTTTAATAGACTTTACTATTTTCTAGATTCATAATTCAGACTCTTCAAGTTCTGATTAGTAGTACATTTTTAGAGCTGCTTCCCATTTTGCATTGTGCCCCAAAAGCAAATGAAGTTCCTGAATACTAATTCCACAGGCTTTCTTCCATTCACATAATTATGATGGACTCTTATTTTAAAAAGGTGGCTCTTCCCCAGTCATATTTCAAAGGCCTTCTGAACAAGAGGCTGGTTTCTGGAATTCTCCCTGACAACGTTCTGCTTCCACTCATTAGGCCTTTAGGAGTTTGCGTTTGTTCAATGCTATGCGTATGCTTCCGGTAGCTAATTTGTCTGACGCTGACAGCCCATTCTGTGCTTGTAGTCTGCTCTTTTTTCTGGAAGTTCTGTGAAAACCTGCCCTCTGGATGACCGGGCTGGTATTTACAATATCCTTGACATCACTTCTATCATCACAGCAGCACACAAGCCACCAAGTGTGACACAGTGACAAGCATGTGATGATAACTTTCTTTAGCATATATGCATTACTTATTCAAACTAGAAATATAAAGGGAGAATAAGTAATATGTGCATTGATCTTCAGTAAGATAAAAACCAATGTTTTAATTATATTTGCATTTTAAATAAAATGATGTTTGGTTACATAGACGAGACAGATTTATGTGTGTTTGTGATTAAATATTCATATATTTATTGTATTTAGAATATTTCCTCCAAAATAACATTTTCTCTTTGAAAATGGGGATGAGCAACTACCCAAAGAGAAATAAGTGGTTATCAGTACTTATGTGGTCCCTCAGGAGGGAATATATTGGGTCCTAATTGGACACATTCAACCTAGTTTCTATGTAGCAATTAGTGACTCATTCCATTCACTACAGACTACTAGGACTGTAGAATCTTTTTTTGAGGTGCACAACATCCTTCATAGGGCAAAACAGAAGGACTCTATGTGGAAATGCCCCTTAATGAACTGCCACCTGTAGCTGTTGGGCTTAAGGCTCCTTCTCCAGCATGTGAGAAGCTAATGACTACAGGCCCAAGGACATAGAAAAGTTGGATTTTGGACTTTGGCTGGAATATCTTATGTAGAAGGTGTCAAATGAATGGTGGCCTACAAAGACCATGTATTTCTTCTGAATGGCTTCCTTGCCTCAGGATGGCATACATGAATCTGGTAAGAGTGACGCTGCTCCTCCTGTGGATGAATATTATTGAAAGATTTGCCCTGTGACCAATCCACGTTTGGTAAATAAGCGTTTAATCTATGCAAGTCAACAATGCATCTATTGTGCTTCATATGATTTCCCTTTTTCAACAGTGTTTTCAATTTCATACCACAGGCTAAACAATGACACTATCAATGTATAGTGGTTGTACATTGGGCTGCTAGCTGCTAGGGCAGGTGGATAGAAGCCACCAGCCCAATCTGCAGAAGATGAGTAAAGTATTCTATACCTGTAAAGGTTTATAGACTAAGAGACTCACAAGAGATGTTCCACCCTGCCCTAGAAAACCATTAGGAGTTAGCATTGAATTTGTGGCAGAGTAGGGCTCCAGAGGGATTATTACAATGTTCTCTTACATAAAGTGACAATGATGCTAAGGTGAACTAATGAAATAAAGAAATCTTAGAGGCATGAGTAGAGTTTGGCTTTGCACTTAATTCTTGCCCCAATCTAAGAAAAATGTGTTCCAATGACATAGGTTGTTGCTCAGCCTCATGAAGAGGTCACCGTAGATATAAGTGTATAGCAGGGTGTGGTGAAGAACCTAGGGCAGGCTCACCTATCAAAGGATAGAATCTGGAGTTTTAATGTTTTGTTTTCAAACCAGCGGTTACCTAAGTGAAGCATCAACTAAGTCCATATGGAAGAAGCACACCAACCTGTGTGATCCAAACTTTATTAAAATATATAGCCCAAGTATAAAGGATGGAATAGCATCAGAGTTTACATTTTGAAAATGTTGTTTGCTAAAAAAAATCCATTTGCAGGGCCCACACATGGATTAAGTCTCTTGTGAAACCCCTCTGAGCATAGTTGAGAGGCAAGATTAGCTCTATAATCAGACAGAGAGCATTATAAAGTCACTCATGGCAGATGTAGTATCTTATAATTAGATCTCCTTTGAACCATTTTAAAGCTGCTACAGTTTAAAGAGAAATTACATTTGAGTTAAGGTCCTGAGGAACCCTCTCTGACCATGGATAAAGGAAGTCTATTACCTTGTTGTCATGCAAAATGCATTGGAAATTGGATCATCACAAATGTACACTATGATTTGCTCTACCTTGTGATCCATTAAAATTGTTGTATTTATCTATATTTTTGGTTTTCTTTTCAAGTGAGGTATTTATGTGGTTTTGAGTAATGCTTATTTGTATTTATTTTAATGTTTTTTCCTGTATTTGAAATCCAGGGCTGGTAAATCTGTATATGAAATCCAGAGATAGTAACTGGATTAATGGTTCTTTGAGAATATGGTCGGGAAGGTTTGAAGAAATTGGGAACTAATAATGACGTGTGCAAAAATGAAAATAATTCTAAAACTGATTGTGTTGATAAGTGTAAAACTCTTCTCGATGTGATTGAACTATTGAATTGCAAATTGTGTCACATGTCACCTAGATACCAGGAAAACCTCTTTGACAAAAGTATAATTGCTTCCTAAAGAAAATTGTGAAGAAAATGTTTCTGAACTTTTGATATTTATCTGATTTTAAATCTAATAATCTCTTTCAAGATTCATCTCTTTGCTTATGGGAATGTAAGTTGCAAAAACATTAGTCAGCTTATCATTTTTAATAACTAGGAAAACATCTAGCTTCTCTATAAAATGTTCTAATAGCAACTGTGGCGGTCATGCTAATTCCATGATTGAGATATAGGGGTGGAGTCTAGCCTGTTAATCTGGAGATAGTTATTGAGTGCCAGTGAGGCCTCAATGGGTGCTTGGTTTTCTCCTGAAACTTCTGGGAAATCTTGCGATATTTCCCTCGTGAAGATGAGAAGCTGTCTCCCCATTTGCTGGGAGTTAGTCTCAGAGACGATGAATTGCAGACAAGACAAGATGGTAGCGTCTGAGGAGCTGGAGGAGCCGGAAGAGAAGCCACACAGCTTTGCCTTGATGGAACCAGACCTCTGAAGCTGGAGAAGCCACGTGGAGGTCCTTGCCAGTGCTGACTTGCCTCTACCACCACTGCATGCTATTGATGGACCCTGAGACCTGGAAGCGAGGAGTCATGGGGAGACCCTTTGCCAGCACCAGGATTCTGCACTCACTGGCCTGTGACTTCATGAATTGGAATGAGATATTATAGACTGGTATTGGGCATATGGGTTAATATCTGACATAGACTTTGAACTGGACTGGGTCGGGATGCATTCTTAATGTTCTATTCCTCTTTTATGTAAACCTTTCCCTTGTATTCATATGTGTGTATATGAGTTTGTGTCTCTAGTCTACCCGGACTGACACAGTAATTATATGAATGCCTTTGATAACTTTTACTATCATACAAGAGACATACATGTTACAGACACAGTGTCTTTCTAAACACAGTGTACAGAAATATGCATATGATCTCTCTCTCTCTCTCTCTCTCTCTAACTCTCTCTCTCTCTCCTCTCTCTCTCTCTCTCTCTAGCACACAACTTACTATTTCTTGACTTTGTATACAGATTTATTTATCCTGGATTTCAGTCACAGAAAAAAAAACATTGAAATACACACAAATAAGCATTACACCAAAATAGATAGAAACCTTACTTGAAAAGTAATCAGAAAAATGTAGATTAAATAGAACAAATTTTAATGAATCATAAGATAGAGCAAATCATAGGGTACAGCTACTTTAATGAAATATGCAGTGCAATTTAAGTAAAAGAAATACATATGTCTTGAATTTTTCAATCAGTTCTTGTATGTCTTTATAATAATATATAATTTACTTTTACATTCATACTTAAGTTAATGACCCAGACAAGTAATTAAGTTTGCCTTAACCTTAGCATGTGATATTTTATCTTTAGTCCATCCATAATAATGGGAGAAATAACCATACTTAAGAACTTGCATTGTAAAAATGTGTGAATTCCTTCTGTCTTTCATTAGAAGTTGGGTTTTGACGTAGTCTTAAATTTATAGATTGACATTTTAATTTTATCTGAATATAATCTATTAGCAACTCCCACGACTTGGCCAAGAACTTCATGAGAAATGGTTAGTAGGAACACAAATATATACCAAGGTAGTTTGCCCTGATTCTCTTTAATCACATCTATAACTTGGAGCTATCCAGTACATTTTTGAACAAAGAACTCATATGCAAAAAGCCATTACGTAAAGGCTATTCTTCATCACTAAATGGTAGATAACTGTTTTGAGCTATTCTTTTGTTCCCCCTCCCCAAATACTTACACATGTGACCAAATAGTGTGTAACTGTTCAAAGCCAAAGAAGGTGAAGTTTATCTGTGTTTGGAGTGAACTTAATCATGCATTTGTTACTGATGAAACACATTAAATATTTTTATACTATGGTTAAATATTCAATGAAATGTCTTGAGTTAGATATGTATCTGCAATGATACATATATAACATTACATTACAGTCATATATGTGATTTCTGCATATGTAAAATATTAAATGATTATTCTTATATGTGATATTCAAAGACATTCACTTTCAAAAGTCATGACACATACCACTTTGATTTATCTGTATCAGAGAACATTTTAGAAGGCACCCATGAGGCGTTTGATTTTACTCTCCAAAGAATTGCATCTAACATAAAGTTTAAAATTTAGAATGTTGATCTCAGCTCCCTAAAGGATTCTCAGTAATGCCACCACAGTTGCCACGTATCATTGCAAAAAGCCAGACAGTGAAATTTTTATGATAAGCTAATGACACATGGGCCAGAATCCCACCCATAAATTTATAACTACTACATCTCTGCAAAACTGATTTGAGGACAGCTTGATAAGTTCACACTTTTCAAGTATGCTAAGCTAATTGGCAATCAGGAAGGTTGTTCATAATACCTTTTAAAGCTGTGTTTTGTTGGTACTTGTGTTCTAGGGAATATAACTATCTCAATAAGAGTTTATTTATTAGGAAAGTAGAGGATTGTTAGCTTTTTGTATGTTTTTAAAATACATTTTGAAATGAACAATACAGTATTTGCTTCAAAGGGTTGAATAGATTTAATGGTCTAAAGAAGAAACATGTTTAATGGGTTACTTTCATTAGGCTCCTGAAGACCTGCTGCAGCTGGTCATCCCCACCCCCCCGCCCCCTCCTTTTTCTGCCGCTCAGAAAACACTCACCAGACATCTTTGCTAATGCTGACCATTCTACTCTGTGTATTGAGATCCTAAAGTGTGCTAATTACCCTGGCCGCTATTCAAAATTGGATCTACTTTGCCAGGAACAAGGCAGTGGTCCCTAGGCTGCACAGAGAGGAGAAGCTAGCCTTCAGCTGGTTAGGCCACCATGCAGGCCACTTCATCATCGGAGCCTTTATGTCCCTAGAAGCCAGGAAAGATTTATGGGACTGCTTACAAATTAAACACTATGCTGAATAGGCAAGAGGAGGGGTTTCAACTCACCATGAACAGCATTGGGTCAACTAGTTCTTTACTAGATTGGGAAGTTGCAAGTACACTTGAGCACAGTGCAGAATACAATGGACTATAATGACCTTGTACCTGCAAGGCTGAAGCGGACATTTGGCTTTAGAAATTATATGCATATAAATGCTTTATAGCCTTCACTTAGTCTTTCTAAAATATTCAATGCAGCAATGATAATTTTGGTACTCCTGTGGATTTTGGAAATGTTAATTTTTTTTCAACTTAGAAGTATCTTTAAACTGCTAGGTTTTAAAATGAAAATTGTATATGCTAAAAAAAAGTACTCTAAGACACTGGCTCAATCATTTCTAAATATTTTATTGTGGGGGTGGGGATGGAGGGAAGCTAGGTATTTGGATTCAAATTTTTCTTTCAGGAAGGTGATTAAGTTAATCTCCCCAGTTGAAAGTGTCTTCTTTTCAGGCTTCTCCAACATTGCATCAATAGCCAAATCCTTGCTGCAATTGTCAAAAATTTGAATTTTTAATAGATGTTGCTGCAGGTTTCATTCACTATAATTCATGTTAACAAGATTCAATGAATATTGCAAATGATCATTTTTCTTATTATTTGCAAGCTCCTCACTAATTTGGCAAAAGGTTTGCCCACATCTGATTTACTTAATATCTGAGTAAAATTAGATGAGATGAAGAGAATTATATATTAGTAAAATGTTTAATTTAGATCCATGATTCTGCTGATCCAGATTTTCCAATAGAGCTGGCTTCTAACATTTGGCACAGAGACAAAGCAACTCCCTTTCTTTCTCTTCTTCATCATGCTCCAGGATAAACTGTCTTTGACCTTGTGATTTTCTACTTATTCTCGCCCTTCTGAACAATTGTTTATACTCAAACAATAATTTAGAAATTGTTTGCAGAATAATATTTTGTCAATAATGAATTGCATGGACTTTGGGAGGATGTGTAGACGAATATAGTAAAGTCCACCTTATTATCAAAAACATACCATTTGGCATAAGCTAAAAAGAATAAAAGAAACACTGGAAGTACAGCAAAGGCTCTATTCAATTAAGGGCTGAATTATATCATGCAATTTGAGAGCTCTAAAAATATCTTTAGAAAAAGAAGCTTTGTCATACACCTACAGATTAATTTAGAAATAGATTCAGAAAATTTAAAAAAAAACCATGATCAGTGAAAATGCATTTAAAATGTAAGCACCTCCAAATCTACTGAGGGTAAAACATGTTTTATGAAGTTATTCTACAATATTAAATGTGGTATCGTTGTTTTAGTGACTTCAAAGACTTTCTGGGAATTAGGAGTTAGCATTGTCAGTAACAAAACAAATGAATCCTCAATTTAAAAATTTACCAATTTTTACCAGTACCAACTACTGCTGTTAGTGTAGCCGGGACTTGCTCAGAGTTGACGGGAGTTATCGATGACTCAAACCCAACAGCATGAAGCACAGCTGCAACCTGTTTCCTCTTCATGAGCGTTGACGTGCTTGTGGTCATCAGTGCAGCTTTTGTACTAATCCATCTCGCCTCGAATCTGCTTTGCTCTCCTTTGCCCTGGTATGTTCTTGTTGGAAGGACCCTCTGGTCAGTTCTGACCCTATAAGTCATGCGATATACAGGTCAACATAATGAACCACTGCTCAGTCCTACAATTCTCACCATTGCGCTTCAGTTCGTGCCTGTTGCAGCCAATGGGTCAATCAATTTTTCAAGGGCCTTCCTCTTTATTGTTGTCCATTATTTTACCAAGTATGATGTCCTTCTTCATGGACTGGTCTCTCCTGACAATACAGCCAGTGTAGGTAAGGTGGAGTCCAGCCATCCTTGCTGTTAAGGGATACTTTGGCTGTAATTCTTATAGGACAGATTTGTTTGCCCTCTTATAATCAATTTTATTTTTTAATATTCTTAGCAAGCACCAAAATTCAAATTTATCAGTTTTTCTTTGATGCACCTTATTTGATATCCACTTTTCACATCCAGCAATTGAAAATATCGTGCCTCGGGTCAGGTCTATCTTAGTCCTTAAAGCAATATCCTTGCTTTTCCAGAGTTTACACAGGTCTTCTTCCACAGACGTACCCACTGTGATGCTTCCTTTGAATGCTTGACAATGGACTCTCTGAGCATTGATTTTGGATCCAAGCAAGGTGAAATCTTAGACAATTCCTACTTTTCTCCACTTATCATGGTATCACACATTGGTCCCATTGTGAGGGCTTTGGTTTTCTTTGCGATGAGTTGGTACCTAACTGAGCGCTATAGTCCTTGATCTTCATCAGCAAGTGCTGCAATGATGCCTCACTTTCAGCAAGCAAGCTTGTCTCATCTATTTATCCTCCAATCCTAATGCTTCTTATTCATATAACCCAGTTTCTGTACTGATTTTCTCAATATGGTGTGAGGATGAAACCCTGACACACACCTTTCCTGATTTTAACCACACAAAATTCCTTTGTTCTGTTCACAAAACTGAACTCTTGAACCATGTACAGATTCCAAAGGAGCACAATATGAATTCTGGAATTCCCATTCTTTTCAAGGTCATCCTCAGTTTGTTATGATCTACACAGTGGGATGCCTTTGTATAGCCCATGGAACATGAATAAGCATCTATCTGGAATTCTCTGCTTTCAGACAAGTTGTATCTGACTACCTGGTCCACATCCTCTTCTGAACCTGGACTAACTTCCTTCAGCTTCCTGTCAATGTACTGCAGTGACAACTGCTGTTCTTCAGCTGAATGTTACCTACATGTGATATGAATGATATCATTTTGTAATCTGAGCTTTCTGTTGTGTTACCTTTCTTTGTAAAGGCTACAAAGGGAATCTCCTGCCATCGGTAGGTCAAGTAGCCATCTTCTGAATTTCTTGGCATACACAAGTAAGTACTTCATCAACTAATTAAATCATTTTCATTGGTTTTCTTTCTCTCTTCTTTTTAACCTAACCCTAACCTAACCCTAACTCCATTGGTTTTTCTGTCATTCCCCGCTGTCTTGTTGTTGGCTACTGTTTTCAGTGGAACTTGGATTTCTTCTTTCAGTACATTGGATCTTAATCATATATTACCTATTGAAATGTTAACTACTTGTTTTTGGTACAGTGACTGTGTTCTTTCCAACTTCTTTTGATGCTTCCTGCTTCCTTCAATATCTTGGGCCATAGAGTATTTCAATAATACATCTTGGGACTGGAAATTTTTTTGAGTTCTTCCAGTTTCAGATTCCTTTTTGCTTTCTAATTGTAGGTTTTTGCACATTCTGTTATTCTATAAAAGTTTATCTTTTTGAGCTATTCTTTGAAATTTTCTCTTCAACTCATGAGGATCTTTTGAATTCTTCATATATGTTGTTCTTAGAGTGTCCAACACTTCTGTCACTGGTGTTTATTGCAGCAATTCTGTTCTTGAGACATTCTCAAAATTCAGGTCACATAAATAGACTCAGTATCATGTTTTGGCTTTTGTAGGTTTGCTTGGATTTTCTTCGGCCTTAGCCTTAAGTTGTTGTGTTTCTGACTGATAGCTACCCTTTGCACAATAGAACTGAATACTGCCTATCTCTGCCATTCCCACAATCATTCCCTGTGGATGAACCCATTGGTGCAGTCACTATGTCAGTTATTTCTTTGAGGGTGTTCCTCTTTTTGGCCGCTCCTCTACTTTACTAAGCACTCCATCCTTTTCCCTTAACTGGTATCTCCTAATACATTGAGGTTGCATACTGCAATTGGCCATCTTTTGTCTTTTCCAAAGGCAGACACTGGTCTAATTTTTGTGGCAAGAATGATTTTCTCCATTGTTTCTTCCCATAGAGATAGTCCATTTTATTCCTGTGCATTCTATTTGGAGAAGTCCACAGGAATGACTGTCTTTTATTTTGACAAAATCATTATTTCCAATAAAGAAGTAATTGGTCTTGAAAATTCCTATCATATGATCTGCAACTTCTTTTGTATCACGAAGACCATATTTTCAAACTGCTGTTCCTGTCACCCTATTTCCATCTTTTGCATTACAATGGCCAATAATTGCCCTTTCCAACACACATTTAATACCTAAATGTTAGAACACTTATAGACATATTGCCCCTGCTGATTCTAACTATGGCAACAATTATCCCCAAGAACTTTTTTTGAGATACCAAAAATATGTCATTGCACTCTTCACTCTGCTAGCACATGAAAAAAAAACAGGATGTATTTACATATTGTTTACATTGATATATTTTTGGAAGAGAGGAAGCCTGTTTAAAATCAAGTGTCTACTATATGAAAATCAACTTATTTCATGCCCAAAGTACATTTTTAAAAACAAAGTTTCTAGTCATGCAACACACACAAAGCCTCTTTTTTATGATTTCCAAGAGTAAGACCTGTGAAGACAATACTGCTTAAGATTCCAGCAGTAGTCGGCCTCCATGTGAACATCCCATCTTCTTTGGGATCTGGCTACCATTGTATATAATGTCTTAGTGAAGTCTTTCACCTTGTTCTTTGCTTATGTCCCCAAGGGTCTCTGGAAAGCTATCTATGTGACTGTACAGATAATTGATTTGATACTAATTTTTCTACCAGAGGGAAGATACCGATTACAGACAGAAAAGCTATAACTTTCTTTTTAAGGGTCTAACTTTAACATATTGTGAGGAATTCTATATCAAAGATAATTTTTATATTATGAGAGATTACTATATATATAATTTCAGGGAATACTTGGTTTATGCTAGCAGAGCTGAAACACCTATGGATTTTTTAAATTTTGTACACTAAAATGGTTTATATGTATTATATCATATCTATATAGATACAGAGATGTGACTTTCTTAAGTATATTTCTAATAGTAAATTTACATAGCACAGAATTTAAAAGAGGTTAAATTATTAGCTTCATACCATTCCTCGTCTATATGTATTTAATTTCATCTCTGAGGCAATCAATACATCCTGACTTGTTTCTAAGTTTCTAAGATACAGAAATTATAAGCAAATGCCCACAATAGAAATTACTTACACACACACACACACACACACACACATACACCTTAACTGAGACAGTAGTGCAATCTACAGAGAATTAAATGGCTTGATTTCTGACTTGATATTACATTTTAGAGGATCGTGTATGGATGCTAGGAGCTATCATTTGAAATTTTTTTCTTCATAATATTTCTTCAGCTGATTATAATAATGTATTTAATCAGTTTCACATAGATGCACATTCAAGTCATTTCCAGTCTTAAACTCATCTGAAAGAAGCAAAATGATTTCTGAATTTTGTAGTTCTCATTTCATTCTTTAATATTTTTTTATTTAATTTTATTTATATTCTTCCTGCTTGTTTTTCTATATTATACAACTAGATCTACTTTACATTTTGTCAATATTATTACTATAGGAAATTGTATATATTTTCTACATATTCCTTTTGCTTGCTAAGTCTTGCTTTATTTTCATCTTTTGCTGAACTTTCTTTAAAAGTCCTTTATTTCTATTTGCACCCTCATTTAATAAAAGCTTTTATTTTATTGTTTCAAATCATTATTGGCAAAATGTTTAGGGACAACTGTCTCAGAGGATTTTTAAGAAACATTTATCTTTTTTGTGCAATTGTTGACACAGTTAAGTTCTATAGATCTACTACTTTCAATTAATCTTCTTTAAACAAGTGGGGCATTCCCTAGGTCAAGCTATTTTATCAGAGATAAAGGCCAGAGAAGGGTTTGAGGGAATCAGATTTTAATCTAACTTTTATTTTTTTTGGGGGGTGACAGAATTATGAGGTTTGATTTGTCCTTCTTATTCTTTTTGATAACTTCACTCAATGTCTCCCATCATCCTTTTCTTCCGATGGTACAGTCTGCTTGGTCAACATGTAACATGTCTGTGTGTTTTCCAGGCCCTCCTGCTTCCTTTGCATCTCTGAACTAAGCCAGATCTTGCTCTTGCTGTTAGCTTGTACGCCACATGATTTTCACACGGAAACACACCGACACAGAAAAGATGATTTTTCAAAGTGGAATTTAAGTTCCTGCTTGTCAAGTAGAAGTGAAGAGTCTCTGGACTCTTCTTAGCTCTGCCAAATATCAGAATATTTAAACTTACAAAATGAGCATTTCAAAATAGCAGATATTTTTTCTCCATTTGATGCTGAGTAAACATTTGAATTTCACTCTCATTCAATCTCAAGCATCATGCTAAAGCTGCACATATAATATCTCAAGTATTTTCTGCAATATTACTAATTTTTATTTTAGAGTAGCAGACACTGAGGAAAAAATTTCAGTAAATACACAGCCTTATACAATCCATAAACACCAAAATCTGATATTCAAACCTGATGTGTCTGATTCCAAAGACCACTCATTACCGAAATAAATTCCCAGGCGAACTCCCTGATCACAGCATTCTCTTTGGAAACACTTGATCTTCTAGTCAACTCCAACTCATAGTGACTGTCTATGGGGTTTCCGCAGTTGTAAATATTTTCAGCAGCATATTGCCACATTCCCCTCCAGCAAAGAGATTCCTGGGTTTGAGCTGTTGACCTTGTAGTAATTCAAGTCATGAAACCATGTTTTATTCAAAACTAGAAAGAAATAGCCACCACTTGTTTTTGTCTAAGGTGTATTGATGGCGTAGTGCTTATGCATGGGATTCTGATCTGCAAGGTCAGCACTTAGCAACCACCAGCTGCTCCTCAAGGGAAAGGTGAGGCTTTCTCTCCAGGAAAAGGCTCAAGTTACAGGGGTCAGTTCTCTGCAGTCCTAGAGGGGTCAATATGAGATGGAAACAACTAGATGACTAAATGTTTGTTTTCTTTTGGTTTCTGTCCTTCAGTTTATCATATTTTGAGGATTCCCATGTGTGGAGGTACTGAAAGTTATGCGGATGAAATTTCAAATACCAGCAGCATCATGTACAGTGGACAAGTTTCAGTGGAGCTTTCAGACAAAAGTCACTAAGAAAAACAGCCCTGTGGTCTGCTTCTAAAATTAAGCCAATGGAAATATATTAACCACAACATATTATTCTCTGGCTTGATTGCTTGCAATGGACACATTATCAAAAGGAATTAATCACTAAACTCTTCTAGAATTAATGAAGCAGAAGACCAGAGAGAAGATGAGGTGCCCTTAGAAAACTGACTGACACAAGAGTATCAATTATAGACTTAAATATGTTAGTACTCATCAAGATGACATAAGACTAGACAATATTTCATTCTCTTTTACGTGAATAAGGTCTCAAAGTCAGTGTATGCTAACTTGATAGTAGCTATCAATTTACCTACAGCACCTAATAGAAAGTAATAAAGATGATAATATTGTTGCATTTCTATTATAGAAAAAATTTCAATTGTCCTAATCCTCATAGATTGACACATAGAGGGGGACTTGAAAGAGTTCAGGAAAATGCTTATTATGTTTTAATTCCATTTTCCATTACGTTTGTGAAAACTCAGATTCTATTACATGTTTCAACTACAGTTTGTACAGTTTAGATACTTTGCAACTAGAGAGATTTCAACATTTGTGGGTTTATTTAATGTTCCCTGGTCTCAGCACCAAGTGCCATCACAAAACACAACTTCTAAAACATAAAGGGTGAGCATCAACTGATTGAGATCTTTTCAAATTAGGGAAAATCAGCATTAAATGTAATTTTGATGTAGAAAACAAATATTACACACCATAGTAGAAAAAGTTTTTCAAAACCTTACTAAGGAAATATTGGACTGAACAGTGTACTTACTCTAAAACCATAGCTGTTTCAACCTGGACATACTCAAGTTCACATCAGTTTGCTGTTCTCATTTCGTTGTGATTACAGGTGCTATTGTAAACAAAACAGTGAAATAGACAAGTTAATTTGAAGCTTGCATCACCCCATTTTGTAGACTAAGAAGAATATATCTGCTTGGTTTTTTCCTTACTGGTTTGCATTTTCAAGTTTGCCTTTGTTGTAGTTAAATAAAGATTTTTTTGAGGCCTAGAAATACATGTTTACATTTTAGAAAATGCCTAGTATTGCTTTTCTGTATATTTGATAAGGCACTATATATCTCTAAGTTGTTGTTGTTAATGGAATCTATTATGACAAAACATCATTGTATGAGCTGCTTTTATGATAGTGGCTGCCTAGAGGAGGCAGGGAAGTAGAGATTTTACTTCTGCTTTAGAAAGAAATAATCAGTCTGCAGGTGGCTGCCATAGAGGGATAAGCAAATAGGACAAAGTGTAGCACATAGTTTTCTGTGCAGAATAACATCGAACAAAAGTGAACCAGATAAAGATCTTTTGTACAAGCAATGCTCTAAAGAGAAGCTTTGGATTCCTAGCTCCTCATGTTTATGCAGAAAAAAAATCATAACATGCTTACAATTAGATTTTTCTCCACAGGAACTTTTTACTCGAGTGTGGAACTAGAACAGTATATAATTTTGATATTTCCACATCTCTAAACCAATTAAATTTGTTGTAATATGTCATGGGGCAAAACAATTTCATACTCATTGTTGACATGCCATCAACACTAAGATCAGAGTCAATTCTTTCTAGTCAAAGAATCTGTCCAGGGTTGAGTGTCAATATATACATTTTCTTTAGCTTTATATTTAAAATTAGCTTTTAAAAAATAAATAGATTTAAAGTGGCATTGAAAAGTCCAAATGTTATCAAGTTTACAAAATCCTCTTATTTAAACTGATTGTATTATACAATTAAAATGTTGGCACACTCCACAGCATTTGAAAAATTTTTCCTTAAATGCTTATACTACGAATAAGGGTAATTTTAGGTCAGACAGATTTTCAATGTTTGTTATTTCTTTATTATAAAACACTGCTGAATACCACAGGTAACCAATGGGCATAGTGAAGAATGCTGAAATGCAGTTCATAATGCCACCTGCATATATTTCCAGCAGTAGTGGGGCCAGGAATATCAGACAAGAAAATTATTTACTCCTACAAGATTTTCGGTCATTTATTTCTGGCTCCAGGGTGATCAATCCTACCTAAGTTTTTGTCATCTACTAAAATCTGGAAGGCCAATGGAGTGGTTTGTAGAAAGATCAACAAGTTGTAGGAAAAAATAAAGGCGATGGGAATAGAAGATATCCAGTGTCAGGGCTGTGGAGTCTGTGAGCTAGGACGAAAGAGAGAGTCACCTCACTAGCTGGATCTGGACGCGACACTGGGGGAGCTCTGAAGACGAAATGACAGAGGTGGGCGTGGAGTGAGGAAAACTGGGTAAGTGAAAAAGACAGAGACAAAAGAGAGACGTTCTAACACTTGTAATTTAAGTGACATGCAGAACTAGAAGTTGTTTTAACATGAGTTCTTCACACACAAAAGAGACTTCAAAAGGTTCATGGAAAATAGAATTATGAGATAACTGAGATAACAGAATTTTCTTACAAGCATGTTCGCACACGCGCGCACACGCATGTGAGTGTGTGTGTGACCCTGATGTTGTAGTCAATTGAATATTATAATAGGTTACTGACTACAAGGTCAGCAGTTTGAACTCTGATGCTCTATGGGAAAAATCTTAAACTGCCTGCTCCTGGAAAGAGTGACTGTTTGGGAGCAGTTCAACTCTGAGTTTTAATAGTCTTCATGCAACGTGCCTTCCCTACTGTGGCTAGGTCTCCTCAAATATGTTCTAACTCACACCCAACAGAAAAAAAACATGGCCTGTGCAAATATTGCCCATTGCTGCAGTCACTGTGTCAATCCATCTTGTTCAAGGTGCTCTTATGTTGGCTGCCTTTCAAATTTATCATGCAATGTGAAGCTGCCAGTCACTCAAGAGAAAGTTGAGACTCACAGCATCAAAAACCCAAAGGGGAGAAGGTTTACTTATTTCTATATGATCACATATGAGTTGGAATCTACTAGCTGGTGGTGAGTTTGTTTTGCTTTGTTTTGAGGTCTTCTCTTTTTTTTTTTGGGGGGGGGAGCGCATCACAGCCCTCTGGTGGGAATGGGAGGCCCTGCCTTGCTCCTGTACAGCTGTTGCTGGATTTGAACCGCCAAGCCAGTGGACTGCAGTCCTGCATTCAACCACTACGCCACCGAAGTTCAGCCCTTGAGGTCTCTTTTGATGCCTTATTCAAAGTTCATGAGGAAAAGTCTTGCCATGCTCTATCATTAAAACATTCTGGTAGATCTGCTTGTTCATATAACTTCTGATTCTTAGCCAAGATCATAATGAAAATTCATTAATTATCCTTCATTCGTCCTTATTTCTGGTAGTTACATAATCTTCTGTCAACAATTAGAGGCTATTAAGAGTGAACAGGGGCTGAGCCCTGGTCGCGTAGTGGTTGTGCGCGGGACTGCGGCCCACTGGATTGGAGGTTCAATCCAGCTCCCAGGAGCAAAGGTTGGGCCTCCTACTCCCACCACCTGAGGGCAGTGATGCCTAAAAAAATTTTTTTTTAATTAAAAAAAATTTTTTTTAAAGAGTGAACGGGGTGCGATTTAGTCTGCCTTTCAGGTCACAGCTTAATGATCTCCTTTGGAAGCAAGGTAGTAGCAAATAGCTCAGTGGGTGCTGGATCCACTCTCTGGGTCTGCCTTTCCTTTCTTGCTATTAAGACTCTTAGAAAGCTGGATATGTCACAGGAATACCCACACCACCATTGAGATGCTTCCACTGTCACTGGAGCCACAAGACTTTCAAACCGCTTACCTGTGATCTTCCTGCATTTGGCATGAGTGCATGTGCTGCATAAGTCTAAAGAGGACTTTAATCGGATTTATGGACTCAATCTGGACTGGACTGGGACATTTTTTTCAGTATACAATTTCTCTTTGATATCAATGTCTTCTTATGAATGTCAATGGATGTGTTTCTCTGGACAACCCAGTCTAAAACAATAGTCATTGTTCCACTTTCACATACATATGAGGCAATTGGAAATACCATGACTTGCGTATTTCAAGGAAATAGATCACACTACTATAAAACTTGACAAATCCCAAAGCTGGAGGGAAAGACGGGGAGAGTCATCTGTTGTGGGCCTTTCAAAGATCAGGGTGCGGACTCATGAAATTGTGGGAGCTGATAGGCCCTCAAATCTGAATGTCAGTTGGCTGGTTGCTCATTCATTTTCCAAGAACCAAAAGTCAGGGAAGAGTGAGAAGTAGAGATTACTTTGCATCAACTCACTGTAATTGAGTTGATGTCAAACAAAAGCAGCCCTATAGAAAAAGGAAGAACTCCTATCTGAGAGCCTGAGTCTATAACTTTTTTTTCAATATATAGAAAACTTTATTAGCCTCAAATGCTTTCTCATGCCCTTTCAGCCATTCACCTTTTTTAAAATATAGATTGTATTGGGGGCTCTTATAGCTCATATAACATTCAAGACATCATTTGTATTAAGCATATTTGTACACATGTTGTTATATTCATTTCCAAATATTTTCTACTTAAGCCCTTGGTACAAACTCCTCTTTCCCCCTTCCCTCTAGTTCTTTTCCTTAAATTCCGGCTCTCCATATTTCCCCTTTCCCCTCCTTCTCCCCCATGAACCCCTAATAATTTACAAATAGCTATTATCTTTTCATATCATACACTGTCCAATGTGTTGCTTCACACACCCACCCCTGTTTTCCACACTCCGGAGAGGAGATCATATGAAGATCCCTGAAATTAGTTCCCTCTTTCTACTCCACCATCTCTCCACACTCCCAGAATCACCACTCCTCGCACTAGTCCCGAGGGATCATCTATCCTAAATCCCCCATGTTTCTGATTCCAGTGTACATGCCTTGGTCTAGCTGAAGCTGTCCAGCAGAATTGTGATCATGATAGTGGGTGGGGGGAAGCATTTGAAAACTAGAGGAAAATTGCACATTTCATAGTTTCTACACTCTACCTTAACTGGCTCATCTCCTCATTTCAACCACTCTGTAAGAGAATGCACCTTGCTTATTGATGAACTTTGAGTTTCCAGTCTGCACTTCCCCTCATTTATAATGATATAATTTTTAGTTTTCTGATGTTTGATACAGAATCCCTTTGACACCTGGTGGTTACACCGGCTGGTGTGCTTCATCCATGTGGGCTTTTTTGCTTCCGAACTGGATGGTCACTTGTTTGATATCAAGTTTGTAAGACCCCAGAGGCTACATCTTTTGATAGCTGGGCAGCATCAGCTTTCTTCACCACATTTGCTTATGCACATATTTGTCATCAGTGATCATATCAGGGAAGTGAGCATATAATGTTATGATTATTAGTTTTTGAAACCTGATAATTGATTCCCTTGACACCTCATAGTTCCACAAGCTAATGTGTTTCTTCCATGTGGGCTTTGTTGCTTCTGAGCTGGATGGCCACTTGTTTACATTCCAGCCTTCATGACCTCAGATGCTACATCTTTTGATAGCCAGGCACCATTAGCTTTCTTCACCACATTTGTTTATGCACACATTTGTGTTCAGTGATCATGTGGGGGAGTTGCACAGCATGGAATGCCAATTTAATAGAACAAAATATTCTTGTACCGAGGAAGTACTTGAGTGGAGGTCCAATGCCCATCTGCTGTCCTAATACTAACCCTATAAGTATATGCATCTTCATCTATTTCCCCATCGTCATATATAAATGTATGCACCTATGTACATGCCTGTATTTATACCTCTATAAATGCCTCTTACTCCTCTATTTCCTTATACCTCCTCCCATCCCACCATCATGCTCAACCTCCATTTGGGTTTCAATATTTTCTCTCTGTTATATCAGTGTTGACCAATCCCTCTTGGACCTCCCACACCCACCCTGCCAGCAACCCTGAACCACCCACTACCCCCATCATCCTCAGGCCAGCCAAACCTCTCCTCCATGTCCACCCCAAAACCGTCAGTCCCGTTGTCTCCTCCCCACCGCCAAACCACCCATCCAGCTCACCTCACCCAGATAGACCTGCCGAGAAAACAACATCCACAGAAAAAAGACATCCTCAAATGAAGCACCAAAGAAAACAGAACAATGGCAGCATCTACAAACAAATCCAATGTCCAACATATACACCTACATGCAAAAATACAAAAATAGTAACAATACAAAAACCTGCAAATAGTTTAAGGTATGTTTATTGACCTCCAGTAGTGACTTCTGATTGAGTCAGATGGGGTCTCACACCCTTGCCACTAAGTATACCCTTGGTGCTCCATCTGGAGCTCCATGCTATGTTGCACACCCTTAGATTTTGTTTGTTTGGTTTTTTTTTTTTGCCATGGTGTGTTTGATTCAGGCAGGGTATAAGGCTTACCCTGTTTCTCCATTGGTGACCCCGAAAGGCCTTAGGTCAGTGAGGGTAACTGTATTTCATAGTGGGGACGGCCATTGATCCTCTCTGCATCAGCAGTTCTGAGTGGGAATATCGCCCTGAAGGCTCAGTGGGCCAGAATGTACCCCATTCTCTCTTTCTCCCCCTTCAACATTTGTTCTTGTGTGCTCTGGTCAGGCATATCTCACTCCCAAAGCAGCAGCTTCAGGGCTAACCTCCAAGGCAAACTCCCCTGGTGGAGAGGTGACTGCCTCTGTAGTAAATTGGGGTTGTGCTCTCAGACCTCTCCACTGTATTCCGCTCCCTTGTGTCATGCTACATTCATATCCTGGAACACCAGATTTAAGTTCGGTCCCTCTTTTCCTGTGGAGACATAAAAAATAAACCTCCCATGGGTGGTTTAGTACCCCATTCCCTCTCTACATATCACCATCTCACTCCCCGCACGCCCCGGCGACCCACCCTAGTTGGTTGCCATATGTATATGTACATGTATATGTATAGAGTCTATAACCCTTTATGGAAGTAGTAAACCCCATTTTTCTCCCTCAAAGGGGCTTATGGCTTGGAATTGCATATCTTTCTGTTAGCAGACCAATTTGTAACAATTACACCATCAAAGGTCCTTATATACACCTGCAAGCAAACTTCCTTTTATACTGATGGCTGCTCATATCTGATTACAAAAGTTGATACTTATAAAATATCTGTCAAATCGGGCTGAGCCCCGGTGGCATAAGTGGTTGAGTGTGGGTCTGCAGCCCATGGGCTTCATGGTTCAAATCCAATGGTGACTCTCAGAAGCAGCGCTGGGTAGCTCCCACTACCCCCCCCAAAAAATCTGTCAAATCACAGAGAACTATAACCTAGGCAAGTTGGCACATAATCAGGCAGAAGGTAGAAAGGGCATGAAGAGAAGAATGATAGTAGAGGAAAATGGAAAATCTTAGTTGAGTAAAAATATAAAATGCAAGCACAATGAGAAGAAAGGGAAAGAGATAAGAACAAAAGATTGAGTGATGAATACAGAGATCAAAAAAATAAAGGAATAGGGTGGGAAAATAAATTAAGCTGGGAAAACAACAGTGTGAGAGATAATAGAAAGAAAGTAAGTTTACTAGCTCGATTAAAGATTCTAAAGTAAAAGCAAATTGTCACTATAAATGTTATTGCAGTTTTAAATACATCCCCCAGAAGTTGAAAATGGTGGAAATTAGTTCCTTTTATCTTTTCTTCCAGGGTTTCTTTGAGATCTTTTTGGTAAATACACCACCTTCCAAGATAGCAAATACAAAACAGAAAGAATTACCAGATGAAAATGAACAATTTTATCTGCATTAGGTTTATAGATGTGTGAAAAGAAGTAGAGAAGGAGATTTCTGAGTGGTGTGTGTGTGTGTGTGTGTGTGTGTGCAATAGGGTGGTGCACAAGGTTTGAAGAACTAAATGAATAAATGATTAACTATGAAATCTAGTGTTAGTTAATGGAAAGCTAAACACAATTGATTTACAATAGCCATTTTCAATCAAATGCTATTTTGCCTCCCAGAGGACTTTTGGAAGTTTCTGGAGACATTTTTATGATTCTAACTGAAGAGAGCATTCACATTTGGTAAATAGAGTTAACAGATGCCACTAAACATCCTCTAGTACACGGGATTGAATAACAAACAAGCATACAACCTCAAACATCAATAGTGTCAAGGTACAAAACTGTGATTAAAAATCATAAATGTGTTCAGATTTGGCTTAAGAGTTTGTATTTTCACATACATTCAAACCCAATTATTTCTATTTCATATAACACATTTATATATCATGGACATTTTACTATGCTGATGCACTTATTAGAATACATAAATAGAAATATGTGTGCATGAATATAATATAAAATAATCATTTAATCTAAGCTCATTAGTTAAAATCTAATTTTAGGAGTTATAGTCTACTACTGTAGTCTACAATCCTTCCTCTGCAGTCAGTTGATTCCTCACTAATACCCTACATCGATTCTTTGGATGGCACAAATTATTAAACAGCTATAACTCACCTTGAGGCATCATAGAAAGAAGTCTCAGTTTCAAAACTTCACATCTTCTGAACCTTTTAAATCAGTTCTGTTCTGTACATAATGTCATCAAGATTCAGAATTGACTCTCTGGTAACCAGCAATTATAATGATAACAACAATATGCTAGTTTACACTCTATTTCATGATTTATAATACTGTGGTGATCTGTTTGTGAATAATTTCCTCATCAAACTATAGACACTTAGAAAATAAAAACCATATTTTACTTGATAGAATTTCAAAACTTAACTTTTATAATGCACAAGGAATAAAACTTGTGCTCTTATTCCATTCTGCATCATTTTTTTTTTGAGATTTGTCTTTTCACTTCCAAATGAGTCATATAAATCCAGGGCATCTCTGTTTATTTTATTTAACAAACATTTTTAGAATACAAAATATTGATTGCTTCCTATGTTTGCAGAAAGTTAGAATTTAACCTGAAGGAAGATAATTATAGATTTCAACTCTTGACTATGAAGACTTATGGATTTATTATCTTATATCACAGAAATTTTAAAAGTTGGAGAAAATAGATAACAGTTCTAGATCATTGAACATGGGCAGTTCAAAAGACCAACCATGAGAGAAGAGAAACAAAAAGGGCTAGTGTATCAACTGCTGCATCTTATTCTCCAGAGGCTCATTTTAGACAGCAGAGTATGATGGAAAGTCCAAACGAGGCCCACCTTTATCTTATTTCCTTAATAGAAAAATAGAAAGAAGTTTTCCAATATGAGAAGAGAAGGGAGCTTCAAATCTGAGTGGAGAAGAGTAGGGCGAGGGGTGACAGGAACACGGTGAGCATGATTCAGGCAATGGCCATAAAATGTTCAGCTGACTGGTAATCAGTGCATGTATGTAGATATTATGCAAGCCTGGGAAATAAAATAGCATTCAAAAAAAGGCAAGTGAAATAATCACCCAAGTTCACAAGGGTGATAGCAAAGAGGTAGTTGTCCACATAACCAGAATGAACAAACTTCTCAACTCATAAGGGAATGGGAATTTTAGGAAGGTTTCCTTAGTAGGGATGGCAAAAGACTGCTTATGAAGCACTAGATTGGGCTTTATCTGAACTATGGATGTGTTCTGTATAATCACCATTTAAGAAAATGAAAAGGAAAGCTAAGACTATTGTAAAATATTGTCAAAACAAATTCTTCACAAAATGCTGATACCTAATATGCAATCTCGATAGTAGGCTGCCCTTCTCTGGAAACCCTGGTGTGTAGTGATTGCCTATCGGGCTGAGTCGGTGAGTCGATGTTGCTCAGCAGTTGAACATCACCAGCTGATCCTTGGGGAAAAGACAGGGCTTTCTAGTTCCTAAAGAGTTACAGTCTGGGGAACACAAAGGCAGATCTATGGAGAGTCCCGTTGAGTCGCCATGAGAAGGCATCAATTTCAGTTTGGTGCTATTTGTTTGACTTTGGAGTCATTTATGAAGTTGGCTTCTGACTCCTGTGTTAGGCCATGTTAACTAACTAGAGAATCAAATCCGGTTAGACTCTTCTATGCATAAGAAAGAGCTTTATATCAAGAATAATTATATACCAAGAAGGTATACTGTCCAACTTAAAATCTTAAGTCTGATACTAGTCTATAACTTCTTCAGACTCCCAGCCACAAGCAGTGACACAAAAAGGTGATGTAAAGTGACAAAGGTCTCAGGCTGGTGGGTACAGAATCAAGTAGATCCAAGGTCTGTGTAAACATAGCAGGGCATCTGCAGCCATGAGGGGGATCTGGGGAATTCCAGCAAGCAGGACATTGGCAGAGGAGTGAGGAAGGTTCCCAGTTTTCCAGCCCCCTATAAGAAGAAGGCTATACCCCTAGGAGGCTATATAATGCTGTGAATTAACTGGAAGGTTGGATTCCACCCTACATTCTTATTTGTCTTCAAATTGACATATAATCATCTAAGTACCACGCAGGTAAATGCTATGCTCAGGAGAATAGAACTTCATCTTAATAATTGCTGTTATGTTGTAGACCACTGTGCAGTCACTGTCTCAACCCATCTTGTCAAGGAAACTTCCTCTCTTATACTGATCCTCTAATTTACTATGCATGGGATTATTTCAAGGATTGTTTCTCTCCTGATAGCATGTCTAACGTATGTGAAATGAAACCTTGTTGTCTTACATGCTATGTGGCATTCTGGTTGTACTTCTTCCAAGACATATTTGTTTTTTTTAACTCCATAGAAATATCAATATTTTTCACCAGCACCATCATTCAAATACAAGAATAATCGATACACCAAAGATGACATTAAGGTGGCTAATATTCATAGTAAGCAATGCTTGCAATCACCAGGGATAAAAGAAATGTAGATGAAAGTAAGATCAGATACTATCTCACACTGGTATTGATAGAAAAAAATTAAAAAGAAAACAAATGCTAGCCATGATGTGGAGAGATTGGAGCCTTTATCTCTGCGGGCAAGTTCATAGTATTTCACACAGAAAATCTACAGGGCTGGGGTATGACAGGAAGAGACCTTTATGGAGTGGGATAAATAAAGAGGTTTTGCCAAGGGGGAACATAGCCAACCTGGATCTTGAGAGAGTTTTCTCAGAAAATAAGCATTCTTTGATCTGTCTGAGAGCTGCATCCAGACGCCTATTTAGTGGAAGATTTTGGGCATGCCACATGACAATCTTTTTCTCATACAAACAAACCTAATTATTTTTTATTTTTTTAACTTTATATGACACTTTCATATACAGTGCTGAATAGGCAAAAAATAAAATAATATGATACAAAAACAAGTAAGAGCTGCATCGTCTAAAAAAATACTGGGAAAGTTGTCTGGGAAATGTTTCCCTTCACAACAAGCATAGGTAGATGCCTATGGTTAGGATAGACCTGGGTCCTCAGAGAGACATCCTTGCTCTTCAGAACTTTGACAAGTTCTTGGAGAGCAGGAGTGCCCAAACAAGCCCTTTACTTGGTGTCTTGACTGATGTAGCCATGAACATCATAAATCCTGGCAAAATGAAATTTTTGACCATTTCAACCATTTCTCCATTGATCATGGTGTTATATATTTGTTCATTTTGAATGATTTTGTCATTTTCTTTAAATTGCTACAACCCTTTCTCTTAATCAGTAAGTGTTTCAAGTCCTCCTCACAATTTCATAGCTGAAATGAGAGCCCATTTCTTCAGTGAGGATAACTTTTGGACATATTCCCAAAGTTAAATGGATATTGTATGATCACAATGAAAAATAGTCAACATAATTTGTTCTGAAAACATAAATGAGATACTGACTTCTTATTTCCACAGCTAAGCTAAGGGTGTTTATACATGTGATAGTGAGAAAATATAGAAACATAATATAGAGAATATACAGAATATAGAATATAGAGAAAATATAGAAATATATTTATGGTGAAAGGTAAATGACATTGCTTTGGAATATATATATATACACACACATACATATATACACACATATATATCACATTTCCTTGCAATGGAAATAGAAATATATGTTGACATGCAAACTTGTATACAAATGTTGATTACAGTTTTATTTGCTCACTAAATTCTCTCAATAAATAGCTAAAAAAGAATCTTAGGGTATGTCTTACAGTGCAATAGAATTCTACTAAACAATGATAAATACATATTATTGATGCACATAATAATGTAGCTGAGTCTAAAAATAATTGTGGTGATTGAAGTAATCCAGAAAATAAAAATATACTAGGTTCAGTTTGTGTAAATCTGTGAAAGCATGTACACATATATTGTGACAGAAAATGAACTAGAGGCTGATTGGGAATAGAGAGGACACAGCTCCATGAGACATCTGTAGAGGTGATGAGTCTATTCATTGTCTTAGTTTATGGTGATGGTTTCATAATTATATGATTTGGTTTCTTGATTGACATTCCTATGAACATTGATTATAGGTCCAGGCAATATTTCTGAAATGTTCAACTTTTTGAGGCAAAGTAGAATTGAAAGATAATTTTTTTCAAAAACCTTTGAAGGGTCTATTGTACATATGTCTAAAATGAGCAAATTTTACATATGAAATACATGCCATTTAATTTTTTCATGTTTCTTTGCTTTATTTAAAAATTCATGGGTGGTGGGAGTGGCCTGAGGGACCCACTGGGCAGGAACACATTGAGGATCAAAGAGGTTTGGCGGTGGGTCACTACAGCCCGGGTGCATGCCTCTAGACTTGGGCACCAGGCAAGAGTGGGGCACATTATGTACAGGCAGGTGCTGCCCTTTAGGTCATTTTTATAAATCAGTTATTATTTGCAAAAGTTACTTAAAATAATACTATAAAATCTGAGTGCAAATGTTGAAATATTAAAAACAATATTTGGGTGGTTTTAACTGTTTGGAAGGTCACTCAGTTCAAGTAGTACATAATGCTTATTATAGTTGTACTGCATAAGGCAAAGTGAAGCTGCAGTGGTAAAGCAGGTATAGTCTAATGAGTGTTTGTATGCCCTTTAAGTAGCTTACAATGTAGATTAGAGTGGTTTATTAAAATCTCACTGAGTCGTGGTGATGCAATGGTTGTGTGTAGGACTGTAGCCCACAGAGTTGACAGCTAAAATCCAGCAGGGGCTCTCCAAGCAAGGCTGAACTTTCAACTCCACCAGGGCAGTAATGCAAAAATACAAAATAATAAAATTTCAAAGTAAGAACCTTATGAAATTTCTGTTTATTTATTAACATATATTTTGTTGAGGTTTATACATTTCTGATGACTATTTTTCAATCTCACTAACCCTTCTATTAAAAATCCTGCACTCTTTGATTTAAATCACATCAAAAAGTCACCCTGTCATTCTTGGGAGAGTCTGATTTTGTTTCTTGATAACATTGTTTAAGTTAGGGAACCCAAAGAACACTGATGGGTTGTAGGGTTGTGGCATGAATAATGCTCAATCTCCCAAAGAAATTCTTGTTGGACAACCCTTGCTGCCCTCAAATAACAAGTAGAGGTATTGTTGTGATGAGAAAAACTTGCCACTGTCTTCCTGGGCATTTTCTTCTGTGTAGTTTTCCATTTTCTGAAAATTTCTCCATGACATATAGGTCCCATAATTTTCTTGTGTCTTTAAGAAAATTTTAAAAGATTACCCTGGTATACAAAAATGAACAAACAAACAGTGTTACCATAGCATTCTAAGTTAAATTGCATTTGCCAAGTCATTCTCCTGGGAACCCACTATTACTAGGGCCCTTGTTGAAGGTCTCCTAAGCAGATTAAGACAAGTGCATCACTGACAATTTGACTGCAGTCATCTACGTATACCAGGGACAAGATTACACATGTTTTATGTACTATAAACCCATGCATGTACGAATTAGAACACTCCTAGCAATTCTTTTGCATTTACCATAACAGTGTAGAAAATTTCTTCCATACCCAGGGAAATATATTTCACCTTATTTATATAAAAAACACAACAACTCATTGCCATTCAGTCAACTCTGAGTCATAGCAACCCTAATAAATCCAAAATTAAATTCGTCAAAAATAAAATTATCACGAAACAACTGAGACTTTACAAGCATCACTTCTCCTTTATTTGTTGACTATTGTTAAAAACAAAATAAAACTCGCTTCCATCACCTCAACGCTCATTCATATAAGAGTAGAACTGTTCCTAAGACTTTCCAAGACAATAACTTTAGTGAAGTCGAAAATCCCATCTTTCTCCCTTGGGGAAGCAGATGTTTTTGAACTGCATACCTTGTGGATCCCACACCGAGGCGTAATGACTGCACCACTGCCACATGGACTGTCACCAGCAATGCGTCTCAATTTGTAGATGAGTTCACTGCTCGCTGGAAAGCCACATCTCTATCAGTTTGATGAACCATTTTGTTTTTGCTACTAAACGCCATCGAGTTGTCTCTAACCCAAACTACTTCTGTAGAGCAGAAAGGAGCACGGCCCTTTCCCCGTCATCTCTAGAGTGAGTGTGAAGTCGTCAGGCCTGCTCTTATTGCCACCACCTCAATGCCTCTAGTTTAAAAACGCCCCCTTTATGTTGACTTGCCAGATATGATGTTTTCTCCAGTGATTGGGCCATCGCGACATGTCCAAAGTAAGCAACAGAAAATTCTACTATCCTTGCTTCTCAGGAACATTTTGGCTCTAGTGCCTCCAGAACCAGCTGTTTGTTCATTGGACAGCCAATGGATTAACAGCATTCTTCTCCAACACCACGATTCAGACATGGAGATTCTTCTTCTTTTGGTTCAATCGTTTTATTGGGGGCTTGCACAACTCGTATCACAAGCCACACATATAGCCATTGTGTCAAGCACTTTTGTACATTTGTTTCCCTCATCTTTCTCAAAACATTTTCTTTCTGCTAGAGGCCCTGATATCCACTCCTGATACCAGCCCCCCGACTCCCTCCCTCCACTCCCCCATGGACCATTGATAATTTGTAATTTATTATTACTTTGTCATATATTACACTATCCAGTGTCTCCCTTCGCCCACTTCTTCACGATCCGTCTCTCTGGGAGGAAGTTAGATATAGATCCTTGTTATTGGTTCCCCCTTTCTCCCTCACTTTCCCTCCACCTTCTCAGTATCGTCCTTCTCACCACTGATTCTGAGGGATTCTTCTATCTTGGATTCCCTGGGTTTCCAGTTCCTATGTGTACCAGTGTACCTCCTATGGTCCAGCTGGATTTGAAAGGTAGAATTGGGATTGTGATAATGGGAGTAGGGAGGAAGCATTTAAGAAGCAGAAGAATGTTGTATGTTTCATGGTTGCTACACTGCATCCTGACTGGCTCATCTCCTCAGGATGTGTGGGGATGTGCAGTTGCCTACAGATGGGCTTTGAGTTTCCACTCTGCACTCCCCCTCATTCACAATAATACGGCATTTTGTTCTTTGATGCCTGATACCTGAAGATATTTTCAATAATACTTATGAAAGCTAAATAATGAGTAAAGGAAATGAAAGAAGATTTGCCATATTGCATCTGGCAATAGACTTGAAGGAAAGACTTAAAGACTTGAAGGAAAATAAGCAGCAATGCGCACATAGAAGAAGCACATCAGGCAGTATGATTATGATCTGTGGAAGAGATCAGGTATTTCTTCCATGAATGTTGACTGTTGATCCCCAAAGAATGAAATGATGGACAACTTAAATGTATTTTTCATAATGTTGTTTGCTGATCCATTTATAAAGATCTTTTTTCTTTATGTTCAAGTGTAATCTGCACTTAATATCCAACAACGTTCCACTATTTTCTATAATTTTAATTGGCTACATTTCTTTGTCATTGTTGGCAGCTTCAGTAACATTCATTGGCAGGAGTGGTCGCACTAGTATTTTAACTACAGTGATTCAGCCAAGGGTGTCTGCTTCTTTCCCATCAGCTCTCTACTTTACCAAGCGTGCTACCATTCCCCAGAGCCTTATTTCTCTTGGTACCATATATGACAAATGTACGACCAAGTATTGCTAACCTTGCTTCTAAGAAGAATTCTGATTATACTTCCTCTAAGTCAGATTTGCTTGCTTTTTTTGTTAATCCATATTTCCTTCAGTGTTCATTTTAGCAGCATAATTCCTATACATTGATTATACTCTGATCATTATTATAGATACACTTTTACTTGTCTTAACTTCTGGATATCTCTATCTCTTGTCTCTTGTATAACTGGAGGAATTTCTCTGATTAGAAAACAAATAGTATTTGCTGACAGTTTTCTGGAAATCTGAGATGAGAGGGTTTAGTTAGTTGATCTTCCAGTTCATTACTGCCCCACCTCCATACTAATTGTGTGGATTTCATTTTAGAATTAGAACCAGCCAATGGATATCTATATATTTAGTTTATCTTCAGACCCTCTCCCTGTGCTTTGGATGTTATAATCTTTTATTTTCTATGTCTGAGCTTTTATTTTCTATTAAAAGCTCTGTTTCAATAACAAACTAAAATGTTCCCCCAGCAACTTCAATATCCTAACAAAAACATGGTCTGAGGCAATCTATTTTCTGACACTCGTTTACACTTGCCAATCCACAGTGATGAAAAAGTGACATAGTCTAGATCTGGAAGAGACAGACTCCCAGCCCCATATTTCCCTAGCCCCCAAATCACCCAGCAACTCAAAGCAAAGAATTTGCTGATGGTGCCTTCTACATATAGACACAGACCCAACTTAAACACATTTTAGAAAAATAAAAACGACACAATTGTCCTAAGAACCCACACATAGTTTAAAGACTCCTCAAATAGAGCAAGGACTAAGGCATAAAGCAAAGAAATCATACACTCTACTGTGTCTGCTTTTCTGAACAAGAAAAAGAGATATGATTACTATTACCTGTCTACTTTTAGCCTATGAACCGATGCACATCCGTGAAATAAGAATAGATGACAAAAAGACATAAAATTAAATTCAAAGCAGGAAGAAATCAGTGACTAGATAAGAATCCAGTTAGGTAACACTGTAACATGTATAAGATGGATGATTGTAAGGCAGTGATAGAGTCAGATGACAATAACTGATTAAAGTAAGCAAGTTAATATTTTCAGAATAATTTGTTTAGCAGTGTTACACAAATCTCTGAACTAGAAAAGACAAAGCATCTTTATAATCTAATTACTTTAAAAATCCATTAACATAACAATTCAATCCTGTTGTTTGCACGATATTCTTATTGAGAGCTTAGTTGCCATGACAGCAATGTCATTAGAGAAGTAGCTGTTCATTTTTATAGAAGTGTTTTGGTGTATTAAGACAAAATGAAATCATTTGATTGGATAAAAATGGTTATGATAATATGATAGCATAAAAAAATACAAATAATATTAAAGAACAAAAAAGCTTTCAAGTGATTGTTCTGTATGCTATTGTTGTCAGATGGCAACCAGTTAGTTCCAATAGTGTCCTTGCGTACAACAGAAGAAAAACATTGAGTCCGGTGCCACCCTCAAAATAAAGACTCTGTTTGCGCCCATTGTTGGAGCCTGGATGTCAATCTATTCAGATGGGAATCTTCCTCTTTTTGAGCTTTCTGACCACTTGTATGTCTCGTGCAGTCAAATACATTAAGAACCTTATGACTGAATGATGAAAGGTCAAAGGAAACTGGCAGTGTCATTTGTCAAAATTTACTTTTATTTTGCTAAACACATGGCTAATTTATACACTACTTAACATATGATATATAATCAACTTTCATAGCATGATGGGAAGAGAAAAAGACTATACAACTCTTTAATGCATACATTTCCTTTTCTCATTGCTATTGTTTCCCAGTAGATTTGTGCTACCAAGATATTGTTCCATGTTCTGGTATACTTTGAGTCTAAGTTCTTACTTTTTAAATAAATGTATCAAAATGGATTATTTTAAATTTGGACTGTCTACAAGGAACATAATGAACATACTGCAAATTTTAAGTTCTTTATTTGATGTCACTACGGCCTAATTCTGAGTCAAAACTAATTCATTAACTAACACCAATTATTGATTAAAACTCCAAGAAGAGCAAAAGAAATGAAAGTTAAATCAGTCACTCATAAATCACATAGAACCAGAAAGGATATTTTTATGAATATATGACAGAGATTTTTAATAAAAATAAAATATGAATTTCCTTGAAAGCAGAGACCTCTGTGAAAAACTCCATAACTCTCTTTCTAAAAAAAGAGATCATTAATATTTCTTAGATATTTAATATTAGTAAAACAATAAAAAAGAAATATATATATATATATATATATATATATATATATAAAACCATGGCCAGTGTTCTTACTATTGATCAATAAGAAAAGTTTGCTAAGACACATAAAGTTATCCTTTTGATAGAAATATTTTAAAATATTTAATTTTTTTTCAGTGAGTAAAAAATCTATAAGCTATTTTTATAATACAGTTCTTGTGTATTAGCTCCATATTTTATTATTCTTATGATGAATAACTTGGAACATTTAAAAACACTATTAAATAGTACTACTTAATTCAGTTTGATGCATATGGATATATTTCATAGCTTTCTTGGGAGACATCATGTGTTCATTAGAAGGTAAATATTCTGACGTCAATACCTTTAGGCAGTTTGGTGGAGAGAAAAGTACATTTGAATATGAGTACCAAAATATAGACAATTATAGCTGCATTTCAAGTTCAGAAAGAAGAAGCAACTTGACCACAAATAAGAATAGATTTTTGCCAGAGTTTAAAAATCCATGTTCTACTAAGCTGAACAAAATCTATGACTTTCAAAAATTTAGAAAAATAATCTGACATAATCCAAATAAACACTTCTGTCTGCCACATAACCTTTAATTATAATATGGCAGCTATAATTTCACCTAATTAGAAAAGGTGAACTCAATTTGGAATTGCAAATTATTCCTTTTATGAAAGCTCAAAGTAAAACATCCTCAGACTGACAGGCTTAGTCCGTCTGGTGTGAGGGACACAGTGATGTGACAGTTTTGATTAGCAAAGAAGCCACTCCACAAGTTCCTATGTGGATCCATCCGTTAGTCTTACCACATGCAGGCAGTCTCCACTTGAGAGTTCAATTACAATGTATACAAGTGAGTAGGCGTAATTCTCTCTAATTTGCCTGGACTTTTTGTTCTCTCATTTATACAAGGGGAATTGGACTGCTCAATCCTGTTAGGAAAAAAAGAGAGAAACTCAGGCCCTTCATATCACTTATGGCTCATGGTGATCCTGCCGGACAGAGTGGAACTGCTCCCATGTGCTTCCCAGAAGTCAATCTCTCTCCTTTGATGCACCTAGTGGTTTCAAACTACTAACCTTGTGGTCAAGTTCATAAGATATTAAACAAACAAAGTGTGTTGCTGTTGTTGTTTATTAAAAATCATTTTATTGGAGGATCATACATCGTTTTCCACAATGCATAAATACATATAGTATGCCAAGAACCTTCACATGTCTGTTGCTGTTATCATTCACCAAATATCCATTTTTCCACTTGAGTCCTTTATATAATCTTCCCATTCTTTCTCCTCTGCCCCTGCTCTCCCTTCCGACCAACCCTTATTACTTTATAAATTATTATTGTTCTGTCATATCTTACACTGACTGATCTCTCCCCCAGCCCAGGCCTGTGATGTCTGTGCTCCAGATAGGAGGTTAAGTGTCAATCCTCAATGCTCTTTAGTGACTCCAGAGGACAGGAGAGAGCAGCTCCTGTGAAGATCCTAGGCGTTAACTCTTTAATAGAGGAGAAAGCCCCTTCTTTCTCCAGCAGAGACACAGGTACAAGCAGCCTATTTGCTGCCAGAGACCGTCCCCTTAAAATGACCAGCCAAATCAACATCTCCTTAATTTGGGTGGTAAAATATTGTTTTAAAAAATGTGGATGTAGAGCTGAGCCCCAGTGGCATAGTGGTTGTGTGCAGCACTGCGGCCAATTGGGATGAAGGTTCAATTTCAGCAGCGGCTCCACAGGAGCAAGGGCTGGGCCTCCTACTCCCACCATCAGAAGGCAGTGATGCCCCCCAAATATGTGGGTGTAAATGCAATTTCCCACGTTCTGTTTTGTACAGAAAGTAAAGAAAACTTTTTGAAAAATACAATTTATTGAAAACAGTACATGCACAAGTACAGTGTTTTTTAATTTTGTTTTTCATATTTTGTGTATTGAAAGGATTGTCCCAGCCTCAAGTTTTGTCATTCAAAAATGTAGCAAAAAAGAGTATATTGAAATTTAAGTTATTTCTTTAAAAATAATAATGTACCTACAGACTCTTTGAAATAAGAACATAGCAATAAAATGGGCAAAATAAATATATAGAAATAAGTTTCTACAGTATACAAGAAAGAAACCACAGAGATACAAAAATTGTAAGTATAGAAATAATTTCAAAAATTATCAATGCAAAGTTACCTAGCTGTTGCTATGCCTAGATAGCAGAAAGAAAATAGTGGTAGTTCAGTGGCAAAATTCTTGCCTTCAGTGAGAGAGAGCTGGGTGATTATGGGTAAGAAACCCCAAGTTCAAGCATCACTGATCTGAAAGTGGTAGCTTGCATGATGTTGTGATGCAGAAAGAGTTTCATGTCTGCTTCCAGACTGAGATGGAGAGAGGGGGGGAAATAAACAAATCTGGAAATCTATTTCTGAAACTCAGACAATGAAAACTGTGACTAAAAATGGTCCTATCTACTGTGTCTGGGATTATTCTGGACGGGAAAATGTAAGAGAGTGTATATTTTACCAGTAATTGATTTAATTGTCATAGATTATTGAATCATGGAGAAGTGAAAGAATTATTGATAGTTGTCTTCTTAAAATGTATTATTTTAAAGTTCCTATATATAGTGAAACTAAGATATAAAAAAGACTGTAGGCAAAAGTGATTGATTTTTCACTTCCATTATAGTAAAAGTATCTGATCCCCCAGAACCCAGAGTAGAGATGAGTCTTCAGCATACTCAAACTTAGAGCACATGATATTTTAAAGTAGAACGAATGAAAATTAGTAACAATTTTAGCCATTGGAATTTTGCAGAAAATTCACAATCATAAACATTGGGCAAGAGTAACTGGTGTGCATGTTAATACTTAAAAGATAGCTACAAATTTTTAGTTTTGTATTCCTTTGGACTGCTGAGAGCATGAAAAAATAGTATAATATATTTGCATTACTGTGGCAGTCACCTAATCTGATGTCAGTTTGAAATTTAAGTGTGAAGGAGTGGAGTCTAGCCTGTCAATCTTGAGATAGCCATTGGGACCTCTCTGTGGGCATGACTTCTCCTGAGAATTCTTGTAAATCTGACTGTATTTCTCCCTTGGAGGTGAGAGACCCTCTACTGACAAGACACCAGGCTTACTCCCAGGGAGACATTGTAGCTGACAAGACACATGGCAGCATGCTGATAGAACCTAAGCTGTGGAAACTGGAGAAGCCACAGGGAGAACTCTGCCTGTGCTGAGATACTTCTACTGCCCCTGGATACACAAGATTCTGCACCCACTGGCCTGTGTTCGTCCTGGTGTCATCACATGTGCTCCATGAGTCTGAAGAGTACTTATAGGTCAGTATCAGACATATAGGCTAATGTTGGACTTATGACCTTGAACGGGACTGGGCTGAGATATTCCCTCAGTGTTCAATTACACTTGTATATAGCCCTCTCCCTCATATACATGTATGTGTCTGTGAATTTGCTTCTCTAGTCTACTGAAACTAACACAATTACTCTATATAGAAGTCAGAAAAGTACAGATTTGCCTCATTTGATTGTGCTTAACTATGTTGTGTTTAGCAGATTTTGCTATTAGATATATCGTTTGGTGACAACCCTGGATTGAGCGAGTCTATGAGATCCATTTGTCCCCACTATTATTTACTGAATTTATTGTTTCTATGTGACCATCTGGAAGTTCTCACAATGTTTCAGGCTTTTAAAATAGAGCTATGGCACACTTAATAGGCTACAATAAAGTTTAAGTGTAATTTTTCGCATGTACTAGGAAATAAAAATATCCACATGATTGAGTTTACTGAAATAACTGCCTTATTAGCGTAATCTGGAATCAAACTCACAATGCCTTTCCAGTAGGCCTTGTAGTTAAGGCTAAGGTTTGAAAAACTACCAAGGAGCATGATTTATTGAAATAGACATATGCAGAATATTTTAGATTGACATAAAGTATCAGTATGAGGTAGAAAGAAACTATTCTGGACAGGAAGAGAACATATGGCATATCATCACTTCTGGCCAAGGATGCTAAGCACTGTTACCTAAGGAAGGGTTTGTAATTTGCACAGAAACTTAAATACTTGCTAATTTTATTTAATGCAAAATTTCATACTTTAATGTCTGGTTTAGCAGCCACTATGACTAAAATTGCTATGTGAAATTTAATAGTCTTTCAAACAAAGCTTGAGGTGGAAAGGGGACAGTCTCATGACAGCAAATTAGGCTCAATTAGCAAACTTGTCTCAATCCCCATGTCCTAAGAAACCTAGATTAATGAAATGTGAATATTAATCAACTTTTTATGAATAATATGATAACATGTATGAAGTGACTACCATACCTTACAAGTGAAGCTATCATTACTACAAATTTTATAAAAATTAATCTATATCCTAATAGCTTTCTATGGGAATATTATATTTTAAAATACATGCAAAGGTATATTAGCATATGAAAATATGTAAGCATATTATTTATAAAATATATAAATACATTATTTCATATATCACAATGATATAATGTATTATCATATACATTATTGCACATTATTGTTGTATACATTATTGTAGGTTGTATACATTATTATCTATTATCTATCATATCATATATCATATATTAAAGAGATTGGTGAAACCAATATACAAAGGCACTTATTAGGTGCTATTTCTACTTTACGATACGATATGTCCTAAGTTAACATGCAACAAATTGTTTATGTCATGCTAACTTGCTTTGAACATTGAGAAGGTTTGTGCTTTTGGACATAAAATTTTGGCTTTAACACAAAGTTGACAAAAATTTGCCTCAAAGCATGAGAAATTGAAAATCTACCTTAAAAACAAATTTCATCCATGATGGTTGGGGGTGGGGGGAGGAGGGCTTCAGGAACTAGAGGGAACTTGCATGCATCATCACCGCCCGACTGTCTGTATATGTAGACACTTGTAGATTAATGGTTGTTATCACTGCAAGACTGGGTATACAATAGTGTTTGCCTTTGTTAATTCTAACAAGACTGGGTATACAATAGTGTTTGCCTTTGTTAATTCTAACCCTTGTGCATCACTCTGCATCTTCCTTTTCTTTAGTGGTACTGAGTGCATCTTTATTGTATGTTGGCTTTCCCTCCACCCAAACTAATACTAGTTACCAGGAAATCAATACAAATATCTGGGCAGTGATGATGCATACAAGTTCCCTCTAGTTCAGGAAGCCTTCCTCCCCTCCCCCTGCCCCAATCACCATGGTCCCAACTCTACCTTACAAATCCAGATGGACGGAGAAGATACACTAGTATACAGGGGAGCTGGAGATATGTAGGAAATGTAGAATATGTACAAAATGAATAATAAATCACTTCCTGAAAACAACATATATTTGCTGAATGCATAATAGGATTTATCAACTCTTCTAAGGCAGGATAGCCCATGGAACAAAATGAATACTTGCCCTTATGGATGATACATTCTAGCGGCAGGGGCAAATTATAAGGGAACATGTGAATAGATTAGTCAGCAAGTAGAAGAAACATAGAACCAAAGACGATGGAAAAAGAATCATGACAGAACAAGGAGAGACAAGGGCTCAGGATAGGTTCATGGGTAAAATAAGAGTTAAGTCAAAAATTCAAAGTTCTGAGCAAATCATATCTTTGGATTTCTGAGAAAAGAGCACTCCAGACAGTGAAAACAGTAGCTATAGATAGTCTGAAGAAGAAACACACTTGAACAATGACAAGAAGAAAACTAAGTCAGTGTGCTGGATGGGGATGAAAAAGATATAAGTGTATAAGTCAAAAGTATATGGTTAGAGACATGTTGGGGAGGAGTGTTATCAGTAGCTTGGAGGTCACCTGGATCAGTAGCTAAAATCAGGCCAAGGGCAGATTGTGGAAAAGACCAATTGCTCATGTGTGAGATCAAGTTGAAGTTAAAGTGGGAAACAAGTCCATGAGACCAATAGTACTTAACTGAGTCTCTCCCAACAGCATTTCAAGAACATCACAAGGACTGTTTTGATGCATTGAACACTAATGAGAGAAGATCTGATAAATTATAGGAGGACATCAAGATCATCATTGAAAAAGACAGTAAAAGGTCATTAAAAAGAAAGGAAAAAAAGGATGAAGTTCAAGAGTTGAATATAAAATTTCTTTTTTTTTCATTTCTCTCACCCCTTGAGTCCCTTTAGCCTATAAAAGAAGGTAATTTTATTTATCTAGCAGATTTTTTGTAATGCACAAATTAAGTAGCACTGATAAAATTATTAGTTTATCTAGTATAAAGTGTATTCTTATATATGAGAAGCTATCATTACATTTTTTTTGTTGGAGTTCTCCCAAACTATTGGAAGTTCCTTTATATCAGTGCCAAGAGATGAATATATTATCATGGCAGTATCCTTGGTTTTTGTGTAGAATATTAAATATTTTATTTAATGATGATGCTGTTAATTGTTTATTTATGATAATAACGAAGATTGTATTTAACTTGATATTATAGATACTAGCAACAATATAGTTGCTTTCCCATGAATAAAATATATACATAATCTCAAACATTAAAAAAAAATTGGGTTAGTCAGGGCTGAGCCCCAGTGGCATAAGTGGTTGAGTGCAGTACTGCGGCTTGGTGGTTCAAATCCAGTGGCAGCAGTGGGTAGCCCCCATGACCACCAGAGGGCAGTGATGCCCACCCCCTCAAAAAATGGCTTAGTCAATTATGGGGCTAGTGTGGTCAAAGTTTTTAATATGTGAAAAATAACGGTGAATGCAAAGAGAAAGATATAATCACAAGTGAGAAAAAGATGTGAGACAGAAATAGAAATAAGATTTAAAATGTGAGAGGAAGTCCATTTTCAGGATGTGCTGGATGTTTAAGCAGTTGGTGTTTCCTCATTCAACATAATCAAGAGCAAATATAAATTTTCCATCTAGACACAAATGAATTATAAATTTTACAATGATAGTTATCCTAAAATATAATTTTCTGAAAAGGCATTTTCTTGCATTTTATATTTTCATACATTATTTTAAGATAAAAAAGACAGATACACAGATTTTAAGAATGTATTGTGCTTGCAGTATAGATTTTACAAAGTAGTTCCTAAAAAAACAGTGAAACAAAGTCCAAGGTAATTGGTAGAACTTTTACTTTTAATTATTTACCCTACTATTAAGGATTATTTTATAAGATATCAATATAGGAAAATTTGGTATGAGTAAATTGTTAGTGACAAATAAATGAAACTTTTCCTGTCAAAAATAATCCAATATCATCATTGTACTGAAATATTTTGAGCAGCTACAATAGAAGAGACATATTGGAAATGACAGTGGCATAAAGAGATACAACACAGGTTTTGCCTAAAAGAGGATGATAAAGATTGTACATGAAATGCAATAAATAATGCCAATTAGAAAAACTGTGGCTTGAATCATGCAAACAGACCTCTATTCAGAAAACAGAAGCTACTTGGTTATTAATGCAGAAAGTTTCTTTTATGTAATATTATGAACAACTATATCCTTCTTTCCTACCACACAAACATACCCACCCAACAAAGGGGATATAGTAAAATCGAAAGAATTTAAGATAAAAATATTAAATGTTATGATTTCTGTTCGGTAGCAGCAATAAATCCACATGGTAATAAACTGATAGTTTTTGCTCAGGCTTTAGGTAAATTAAAATAGTCTCCAATTCAATTGGAATAGTGATCCTGAATGTGTAGTCTGCAATTTTGGCCAGATTGTCTTCTTTTGTAATTTAAGTAGTCACATAATTTTGAAGATATAGGTTTCAAAGTAACTTTTGAAATGGTACCTTGATAAAAATAAAATTATCTAAATGTAACATGGTTTAGGCGTATTGAGATATACTCAGAGCACTAACGGAAGAAAGCAAATCATGAGTATGATCTCTAAGAATAATATATATTTACATATACATATATATCCTAGCTATAAATTTGTCATGTTAAATGATATCATACTTGGACTATAAGGCAAAATATTATACAATAGGGCAGGAAATACAAATGACATAAAGCTCCCATTTTTGTTTCCTAAAATTCTAAATTGCTTACAGGGAAAATGAATGCCAAAGCTTTTGCAATAATCCAACAAATGAAAGCAAATTCATGGGCATCACCAGAAAATTAGGAGCAATCAGACTATATCTCAATCATGCTTTTTGCCTCAAATCAAATCTCATGAATAATTCTGCAGTCTGATTTAATAAAATCCTGATTTTGAGTACTTAGGATATTAAAATCTATCTGTTGTCTAGCCTACACTTTACTCAGATGATTAGGACAAAAGTAGTTATTTATTTTTACTCACATTACATTGTTACATTTTTCTTTTTTTAGATTGCATTATGTGCCATATTAGAAGTAAAAACATGAAAAGCAAAACAATTCTTGTATTTGAATTAAAGGGTTAGATGCAGCTGAATTAGATCAAAGAATTATTTTCTGCATAGTGTTTCTATAGTAAAAAAATGGGGCATAAAATTAAAATTAACATGAGTTTGAAAAGAATCTATGTTACATAATTTTCAATAATTTTATTGGGGGTTCTTAGAGCTCTTATAACATTCAATACAGCCTTTAATAAAAATAATTTAATCTAAGTCATGAAGAACCAGGGGTTTGAGAACTTTGAAGACAAGCTAGAAATAACTGACAAATTATGGAGTTAGCAAATTCAGGAAGTAGCTAACAACCGTATAGCTGAGAGAACAAAGAGGAGGTTCATATATACTTTTAAATTTAGAGTTTTAGAAGAGAATGCCATTGGGAGCTGAAATTCCAACTTTTGAGGAAGGGGCTGAGACCAGAGACTCAGGTCAGAGGAAAGGTTGTATTAGCTTGACATCAAGAATTCTTAGTCATGGGAACCGTCCAGCTGGTGTTGATGGCCTGAGAAGCTCTATGAATCTTGGTGAGTGTGAAATATAAATGAGTTAATTCTCAAGGAAGAGTCATAAATGCAAGTCTCTGTGGCAGTTCTATTCTGTCATATTGGTCATAAGTCAATTCATTACTTAAACACACAGCAAGAGCTACATGAAGAAGCGACACTGGAATCTTATCTACAGAAAGTGAACGCTTTCTGTCACTAGCACAGCTAGGGCTGTAACTAGCGCAGCGCCACAGTTCTCTGGGTGTCGTGCCCGTCAATGGAGGTGCGGGCTGATGTGAAGGACTTACTTAGAGACTTATATTGGACGGACCTCATTAGCTCCCGTTTCTTGGAAAATGGTGTCCCACTAGAGTCTCAGCTATTTAAGTTATACAAAAGTATACATTTCAAATATGAAAACATTTTAGCGTTAAATGAATAGAATCCAGAAATACACATTACAGGATAAGACAAACAGGTAAGAAATATTTGAAATATAATTAATATCAAGTGACTTTCAAGGGAAGCGGTATAGGGACTCATGGTAGCTAATTGCTTGTACACTGAGCTGCCAAATACTATGCCGCTGTAGGATCCAACCTCCAGCCTTTGTAGATGGAAAGGACTGGAAATCCAAAGGGGAAGTTCTTCTCTGTTATGTAGGGCCCTTGTGAGCTAGACTCAGTTAGATTGCAGTAGGCTTGCCTTTCTGTTATGGAAGGCCGGCTAATGGGTTCAGAGACTACACGCTGAAAAGCGGCAAGCCAGCCAACAGTTTAAGAGGAGTGGAAAATAAAAGAATGGAAATGGCTCACATTTGGAAGGTATCAGGGCAGTTTAGTGTCAAAAAAAATGTCAGAGCATAGCAACTTTCATAAATTTTTTGAAGATCTAACTTTTTCTTCTTCCAATTATGTAGTAAACATTTCATAACACATTTTAACACATGGAAATAAATGGTTGATTCACGTTAAATGATTCAGAGGTGAGGTCAATCCAATATTCTTTTTTTAATCATTTTGTTGGGAGCTCATACAACTCTTATCAGAATCCGTGCACACATCCATTGTGTCAAGCACATTTATATATTTGCTGGCATCATCATCCTCATAATGTTTCTTTCTACTTGAGCCTTGGGTATCAGCTGATTTTCTTTATAAGAACATTTCTAACTTTAATTTTTTTAGGAGTTGTGTACAAGGGGAGAAGTTGTGTGGGAATGGAATATGTTAATTTTAATAAGGTATTTTGAACACTTACAGCCCCATTTTGGGTTTCAGAACAGTTGACTCTATTAAATGTACTAAACTCACTACCGCTCAGTTAATTAGGGCACCTTATAAACCAGTAGGGATGGTTTTCTGTGGTTTCAGAGGCTGTATATCTGAAAGGGAACAGAAAGCCTCATCTTTATCATACAGAAGAGTAGGTGAGCTGAAAAAGCTGGACTTGTGATTAGCTGTGAAACACATAGGCTGCTTATTGAGTGTACTATGATTTATTTCTAGCTCCCTTTTAAAACAACAATTTGGAACTGGCTGTGATTCAGTTCCTAGTCAAGATAAAGTGAGACTTGCAGAAAATCCCAAGTTCATGTATTTTGCTCTGTTCAAATATATCTTTGATCAAAGGCCACCATGTGAAATACAATTTGACCTAAGTATTTAGTACAATAAAAATGACATTGATACCTCGGTTGTTGAACTCAATTCGTTTCAATTCAAGTTTGAACACCCGAAAGTTCAAGAAAAGAATCCATATTTCCCACGATAAATAGAAAACCATATAACTTATTCTGAGGCCCTCAAATTACACTTATAAATTCAGGTTTCTAGAATTTTAACACAAGTTAATAATCCAGGTTGTAGAAATATATAATATCTAAGCATAATAAATGCAGTACATTAAAAAGCACAATGCAGTAAATAAAATGAATGAACTTTTCCATTGTGCATTGTTGGTTAAAAAAGCCTGTGGGTTTTGAGAAAGGTACACTAGCCAGGACTTCACTTTAAAACCCACACTAGCATGTGCCTGCAACAGAGTGAGCTTATCTTCCATAGGCTTGTTGACTGACAATACCTTTTCTTCTTTAGTACTAAAGGTCTTATTGGACTTTCATTCCCACGCCCTCAAAAAAAATTTCTGCTTTCATTTCAATTGAAAATCATGACAGAACAAATCCCTCAGAAAGTTCATGGACATTTCTATTTCATTTTCGTTCGGTTCTTCCATGTGCACTTAAGTGTGGAGTTACATGTTTCTTGTTCAGGGCTCAAATTTATTTTTTATTAAAATTATTTATTAATTAGGTAGGGATTTTACATTTCAGGGGCTCAATTTTGTAGTTAACAGTTCAAACTACTTATCAACTTCCCAATAACTTATCATATACCCTCTCCCTTGATTTCTGTTCTTCTTTTTGTGAATTACTACCTTGTTTCATCTGTCTACATTCTAGCTGTGTTACTCCAGACAGAGTAGAGAAATAAATTTATAGACACTCACATGGGTATAAGAAAGAGCTATATGTACAAGAACAGTTGAATATTGAGAAAATATCCCAGTTAAGTCCAGATCAAGTTCATAAATCTCATATTATCAAATATGTCCAAAAGCAATCTACATAAAGCCCTCTTCGGACTCATGAAACACATGCAGTGATGTGAAATTAAGGAAGCTCGCAGGCCAGTGGGTGAGCAGTCTTGTGGATTCAGTGGTATTGTAAGCATCACAGCACTGGCAGGGGTCTCCACATGGCCTCTTCAGTTCCCAGGACACAGGATCTATCTGCCGAGAGCCATCTGTCTGGATACTGAAGTGTCTCTCAGGAAGTGAGTAAAGCGAGGGTCTCCTATCTCCAAGGAGGAAATACAGGAGTTCCCAGTATCCTCAGGAGAAGACCACGTCCACATAGAAGCCTCATTAGCTACGGCTTATTGAGATGCAGGACTTCACACCTTCACTCTTAAAGCTCTCAAGTCCAAATTGACACCATATTATGTAACTACCACACTAGACCATTACTTCATTTTCCCTTTCGAATCCTCCTTTGTGAATGTAGTACAAAATCAATAAAAACATCTGCTTTTGAAACAAGTACTGTCAGAAAGTTCCTTAAAGGTGTGAATAAGGAGATATCATCTCATGTAATTGAATATTTTTTTCAGGAAAATCTAATGACCCCAACTGGCACGGTCAGGTAAGTGACCTGTGTTGGACTGCTCACAGTGAAGTTCATTTCAAACACACAGACCACTCTGTGAGAGAACAATGGCACTTTGTGCTCCCAAGAAGACATAGCTTCAGAAAACCTATCCTACACATACGTTCCGAACATATTTTTATATCTCCCTGTGTTAGTCCGGGTAGACTAGAGGAACACATTTCACAGACACACATATGGATATAAGGAAAGGGTTTATATGAAAAAGGAATGGAACACTGAGAAAGCATCCCAGTCTGGTTCAGTTCAAAGTCATAAGTCAGATAATAGCCCATTTGCCTGATACCAGTCTATAATGTCTCCTTCCGACTCATGAAGTCTCAGGACAGGTCAGTGGGTGCAACTCATCGCTGGCAGGGGTCTCCTCGTGGCATCTCCAGCTTCAGAGGTTTGACTCCATCAGGGTAAAGTCATTTGGTTTCTCCGGCTCTTCAGACACTGCATCTTGTCTTGTCCATGATTCAACGTCTCTGAGACTAACTTCCAACAACTGAGAGATAACTTCTCCTCTTCATGAGGGAAATATTGTGAGATTTCCCAGAAGTCTCAGGAGAAAGCCATGCCCACACAGAGGCCTCATGGGCTACTCCATGGCTATCTCCAGATGAACAGGCTAGACTCCACTCCTACAGCTCAATCATGAAATTAACATAAGCGCATGACTGCCAAACTCCCCCTATTCAGGGGGGAAAAATCCCAGCATTCCTTTTGCAATGAAATATTGTTATAGTATAGTCCATAATCCAGGGAAAAATGTAGGTATCTACTTTTGCAGCCCTCCTAACCTATAATTTGCGGCTTCCCCAGAGGAATATTATTGTCTTCTTTGGGAAACACTACAGTATATAGGTTCTTTATGAATTGGAAATTCCTTGACGTTAGTGGGATTAGGAAGGACATGATAATTTGTAACACAGTGGGTCAACAAAAAAGGAGCTCTTCAGTGAACTGGATGGACATGGTGAGTGTCCCAAGGGGCTCCAAGATAGCATCAGAGGTAAGAATGCCACAGGATTGGGTGGTTCGTGGTTCTATTGTGTATGTTGGTGTTATGAGAGGCCATTGAGTCAGTTCTGAACAGAATAAGGAAGAGTGAGAACAGTTACAAAACTTACAGAATCGAATCATAGTTTCTCAAATGTACACATGGACATAGTTGAATTAATACATGTTTTGGTGTTCATAATCTTACCAAAATGTAAGTATAAGCATTTAAATATGAGTAGACTACATCAAGATCAGAGGAATGCAAAATTCAACAACCCATGTGGAAGTGGTAACAGCTTATTTGCATTTACCTGAATCTAGAGAGAATCCATCAACAGCCAAATAGAAACACAGTGTAAATTTTGGCACATCTACACAACTATCCAAAAGAAAAAAGGAATGATGATGTAAACATAAGCATTCATTAATGCCAAACAAATGGTGATTTCTGAAAGAAGCTGTATAGGCCATACTATGGTATGATATTGTTTAATGATCTGGAAAATAAAAATTAATACATAAAGACCCCCCCAAAAATAAATGGATAGCTGCTGAGGAAAAGTGCAGAGTCAGGAGGGAAAAAATTATTTGAAGTCATGTGGAACTGTTTAGTTCACAGTGATGGCTATATGCATCATGTGATCGTATTGATGTGTGGCTGTTTTTTCTTTGTATTTTGCTGTTGCTGTAAATTGTTGTTCACTTGCATACGAGTCATAGTTATTATATGTACAACAGAAAGAAAATGAAAAACTGCATCATACTCACAATTACTGCTATAACTCATTCCATTTTGTAGTCATTGTGTCAATCCATTTCATTGAATATATATATATAAATATATATATATATATGGCCTCTACTGTACCAGAACTAATGTTCTTTTCTTTTTTTTTTTTAATTCATTTTATTGGGGACTCATACAGCACTCATCATAATGTATACATACATACATACATACGTTGTGTCAGTAGTTACATCTTTTCTGGGATGGGGTGGGGTTCTTTTTTTTTTTTTTTTGATTTGTGAGAAGTAAGCCAGTTTTATAGGGCAAGCAAGTTTAGGCAATTAGCATATCATGATCTTCAAACTTAACAAGTGAATGGCAGCACAGCTGCAAGTCTGGCTTCAGAGGCCAGGGCTGTTTACAGTTACAAAGGCGACAAACTACAAACCCCAGGCAACAAATTTGCAACAGAGTTCAGGCATATTCGGCCTGTAGCCAGGTCAAGCATGTCTGAGCCGGAGGGCTCCTGACAGGTCCCCCTTTTTTATTTTTTCAAGTAATATCCTCCCGGGAACTCCGCCTGTCTTAGGTTGTCAGGACGCACACTCAGTCCTTACCCGTCATCGGTCAATGGCCTTCTAATGTCACCATGGCCTGTCTT